>CACRXP010000701.1:119462-141840 GCA_902702965.1 Spirometra erinaceieuropaei | reverse complement strand
GAAATTTATTTCATGTGATCAATTCTTTTATTTCATATCTGAGGGTGCGCTCCCGTGCTTCTTTCCACAGCGTCATTTGGTGTGAAGTGCTGGATTCGGAGTAACCTCCAAAGATCTCTACCCTGTACGCAAATGCCATAAGTACCGAACGTGTCAGTTCTCTGGCTACCTTCGAGATAGTCTTCGCATGAGCCAAAGGATCCTGTAAGCCACAAACCCCATCCGACAGGCATCGGTTGCCCCGACTCAAGTCACGTGCCAACTTTTACACAACAGAATTTATACGTTTCAGATACTTAAATTTTACGTCTGTTTCGTCGCCAACACGATCGTCATCACTGAAGAGCATTAGTTCCACCATTTTATTTGACCTCAAATTTTATCCTTCTCTGCATACAACTCACAACGGGGGGCAAGAAGAAGGGCGATCATCCGCTTTTTTAGGTGTCCTGGTCTGCTGGATGTCTGCTGGTATGCATGAATGATGCTAGTAAACACCAAGTTCCCAGTCATCACAACAACCAGCAGCTAGCAGACCATCGTGGCCGTGTATAAACCCTCTACAATGGTAAGGAAACACACTTTTGCGTGTCAAAGATAAAACCGCTCAAATGAAATTTCTTCGAGAACTTTTCATGGAAACAGACACCCATACACTTTTGACCACCAAAACTCACAAGTAAAGACTATAAAGGAACCAAATGAGGAACAGCTGAGTAAATGGTGGATTCTGACGCATATTGCAACTTGCCTGAGACCGCCGACCGTCTTTTCCAAACTCAAAAGATCTGCTTTGCTTACTGGCCTGGAGCAACACCCCCGGCTTGAGACCGAAAAATCCATTGGAACGAGGTGAGGCCTCGCATGTGGTTTATCGTATCAGATGTATTTCCTGTAGTGGAACTGCCTGACGACTACATTTGCGCAAACATTTATACACCAATGTGATGGGAATAAGGCATCATTGTCGTTGGTGAAAACACACAGTGCTACGACTGGGCGTCCGTTAGCATTTAAGGATGTTGAAATAAGTAACCGAGAAAATTCTCACATAACCAGGAAGATACTGAAAGCCTGACATAGAAGCCCGACACCCATCGGTCGTCCAGTGGCCCTTAGTGAAGCTACAATGTCGCACAGATACGTCGCAATCAGATGGACCTAGAGTTTCAAGGTTTGAAGCATGCGAACTCGATGGGCGACATCAGAGCAAGCAGTGGGATTGCGATGGTCGTCACTGCAGGTGCAGGGGATCGATAGCATCCACTGCCCCAGATCCGAGTACATGATTGGTGTGCCTCTCGACGCCTGAGTCAAATTAGTGCACTTCGATCAGTAATCAGTCAGTCCGGTCGTGAACACTGATAAACACTGTGAACTATGCAATAATGCGTGCAAACCATTTCGTCAAGTTTCTGAAACAAACTAGCTTTGAATGGATGACAAGGGTTGTGAACGCGAATCTACCTACCGAGCTGAACTCAATGATAAGGTAACGGGAAGCGCATCGACAGTAAGCAGGGGTAGACCTATAAAGCGTTGTTTCGCGCTTATTCCGCCTTTTCTCGGCTAGTCACAATTCTGGTTATCATTCTGGATGAGAAACACTATGAAGTATCGTGTTGGCCTATCTTTCAACGACGGAGACTTTGATACGCTCGAAATGTTGGGGCAAAAATTTCAATTCCCGCGATTCCATCTTTTCATGTTACTTCGATCTTAAAATATTGCTGCTCCCCACAATACATGAGCTGATCAAGGCCTGGTCTGGTTTAAGGCGTCTATGCAGAGGTGTTAGAAAAATAGGCATTAATGTAAATCCAACCCTGGATTCAAAATTATCTCCAACTTTTATTTCCTCCTATGAGTACTCAAAGCTTTCCCCAAGTTCCGGAGCTAGCTACTTGTCATGAATTATGATGAGTTCCCAACGTTTTTGATATTCTTTGGAACTCGCGAGAAGTCGCTGCCTGGGATTTGCTTTCTTAATTTTCCAGTCGGCTTACATTCAGCGAGCACGCGAGTTGTTACATCAAGGTCAGTTCTGAAACCGTATGTCGTATGAAAGTACAGAACATTCTGATTGATCCGATGTCCAGACCTACTAATCACTAACTTATGACTTTTTAGGATGTTTACATGGTTATGTGGTCGAACATCTAGTTTGTTAGCCAGAAATGAATGTCACTTTCGCCATCCAAGACCATTGTTAGTCTAAAAGGGTGGTTACTAAAACAGCCATTGTTCTGGTGCTTCAGAGTATGGCTAACTGCAAAGAACTCTGATTTTAAGAGTGCAAATCGCTCCAGCCTTCCCTGAACCGATAGGATATTGTGACAACGGTTTATTTTATTTTTATCCGCCTAAATATTTTCAATGGGGCAAGGGTATGTAACCCCCTTTGGGGAGATCGTAGCCAGCCACAAATCTAACGCCAACCATGGCCATGCCTTCAACGGCAAATCCCTAACCAGTAAGCATCGGAGAAAATCTCAAATGTAACCGTAACCTCAAGCCAAATCCTAAAGTCCTAACCCTAGGCTCAACCGCAAATCCAAACCACAGCTCAAGCCTGGCAACCCTAGCCCTAAGAATAATCCAACTAACATTAACTCTGACCTTTGTCCAAACCCTATCCTTGAGTCCGAAATGGGCAACTTTAATGCCCATAACGTCACTGGATGTTAAAATCGGCTTCCTTGCCTCTAATGCTATTCATGCTGTTTTGACCGACTTCAGTTCCCACATCCCAAATGGGGCCTAGTAAATGGAACGTCGTAGGGTCCACGGTCCCTCCTGGTCTGTTAGTGGAATCATTATCCACCGGGTGAAGGCACACAGCATGCGCTGTTGACATGCTAACATCATTTGTCGTGTTGTCATAACGTTTTGCATAGTCTTTGTGTGAGTAACCGTTTCATCTGACTGGTTTCCAGCCACGCCCAAAGGTATGACTGCCCCATGGTTTGTGACTCCTTACGCTGTCACGTTTTTTTTCGTTACCACATTCCGTTGACATGCATCGGGCAACCGATTTTGATGGCAAGCAAGAAAATTTACAATATGGAGTTTATGCTCCCGAGACAAACCTTTTGAATACTCTTTCTTCATGTCGATTTTGAATTATACTTGAAATAAAATCCAACTGCAAACATATGCAGTTTATGCTTTTATGCGATTTCCCGACTGCCCGCATGTTTTATTCGGTGGTTCTAACAATCAGGCTACTTATGTTAGTGATGACAGATTCTCAGAAATCTCGACAAAATCATAGCAGAAACATTGCATAACGTTTTATCTGCTGAATGCGAAATGGTCTGGTGTTTTTAAAAGCCAGTCGCAAAGAAATTGTCGCAGTGGATGTTAGAAGATACCCGTATGAAAAAGGAGGAAGGGAATCAGTCAAGCACTGGCGCTCAACCAGTCACCTTCCTTGCCCTTCACCTGGAAACGGAATAAAACCCGCCAATGAAAGAATTCAAATGTAAATTCTGCACAGAAAACAACTGGGAAATCTCTCTAGTCTAACACTCTTCTGAAAGTAGGGCTCGACTGATTTTGATAGAGATCGGTTGCATTTGTGGAATCAATTCTTTTGGCCTCACTGTCTTGGTAGCACGTAAGATTTTCCTAATTCTTCTGTGTCACGGTACACTTTTTATCTCAAAAGCGACGACATGAAACCGTAGTTATATTAACTTTTTCTGCCGCAAACGAAATTTTCTGCTACAAAACTCTATGAGGCCTGAGACGGTATGCTCGGTCGTCTTAATCGGACAAATTAAGGCGCAAATTCCTAAACGATATTTATCCCACTACAATAATACCGAGCTGAAAGGTTTATTAAAATTTTTGTTCTTCAATTCCCGCATAGAACTACTAATAGAACATGCACAGGTAGAATTAAGAATTATGAGAAAAAACACCGTTTTGCATAATTAAACTTGCGTTTGCAGTTCGATGGGTGTAACAGTAATCCTGTGTAACTTATTTGTATTGTAAATTTGTTGGCATTAGCGTAGGTTAACGCAGTTTTAACCTCCGACCAAGGGCATTTCGGTCATCCTAAATGTTATCAGACCTACGAACTAGCCAGCTACTTTATTTTACCCATACATAATGACTGTGCAGACTTAATCACCGGTTGCGAGATTCATTTTCACGTATTAGTGCAAGTCTCAACAAATGAAGGATGGGTAAGCAGTTTGGTTAACGACGGGTGGGGTTTATATTAATAGTCAAATTCTCCCGCAGACGGGCCTGACTATAATTATATTCCAGAAACCAAAGAACACCGAATAGAAATACTAAGCCTGTCGTTTGCAAGAAAAAGTTTCGTTAAGCCCTGTATATTCGATATTTGGTTCTTTGTTGTCGTAGTCCCCTTATGACTACTGTACTATATCTTAGCAGCAAAATAGGATGTTGAGTACCCCATTCGTGATCTCGTGTGAGGGAATATTTTTGCTTGGCGAATTGTTCGCATTATTTTCTACTTAGCGAAAAGTTCGGACAACTTCCTGGTTAAGCCAGAAACGAGGCACGTGCCAGAAGAGGTAGAAGTGTTTTTGCGTCGCGCAAGATGGAGGACTGCACCTTCCGCATGCGCCGAAAGTAAAACCAAACAGCCCTATTTAGGCTGCCGCTGATAGTTCGGGTGTGCTATGTGGTGGGCCTTTACATCTCTACCCGGGACACCGCGTCTGGCCATATTCCTTTGTGTGTGACAGAACACGAGACATTACACGTTGGCAATCGGCAAATGTTCTCACCCATCTGAGGCCTACCCTGCGTAACCACCCTGCGTATCACACCCGCACAAAACCAAACTGGGCAAAGGAATCATCGCGGTGGGTCCTCTCAAACCCAGTCTCTCCTCACCCTCCTGCTCCTCAGCAGAGGAATGAAACTGATGGTAGTCTGGATAGACGAAGGCCTGCGAGAGAGCACAGGGAAACAGGTAACTACAGTGTATAGACTGCGTTAACGGGATATAAAAGAGTACTCACAGGGCGTTAAAACAGTCAAGAAAGACAGGCAGTCAGATTAATTTTTTCCTCATCCTTCGGAAAGAGCACTGTTCTAAATAAATTAATTCAGGAGGATCTTCTCAAGAAGATAATCTATGGAGGGCGCATTAGCGGAAAAAGCCTGAGCGCGATAGGCAACGCGTCGGGACTTACTGAGAGGTGAAAGTAAATTTCAAAAAGTTCTCCTTTTACATTTCAAGTCTACCGCAAGGGACTGCGTTTGTCTTTATAAATTGCCTTTTTGGCCTGCTAAAACCTTGCTGTCTCTCATCAAAAATGAAAACGAGATAGCAGAAAATCAGACTGAATGGAAAAGATAACCATCCTTTGACGTTGTTTAAGGACATGCGGTCTCTGAACACACTAAAAAAACCGAGGTTTTTTGTTCCGGCCGTTAAATGTAACCGGGGTGTGCGACAATTATGTAAAAAATGAAAATCTAACATGTAATCAATGGCCGTAACAACCTAGTGATGGTATGTTGGCAGCAGGGGTCGATTACGCTGTTCTGGTCCCAAGTGTAAGCGCAATGTTGGCCTTGTAAGTATAGTAAGTCAAAGGAGGATGGTGAAATCGTTAGTGGGAAAGTAGTCAAAGTTAAAACGGAAAAAGGCAACCTGATGTTTCACTTTAGAGGTAGGGTTAATGTCAGACTGGAAATGAAGTTTAGGGTTAGGGCGTATGTTAATTTTAAGGGGCCTATTTAGAGTTAGGGTTTGGATTGCGGTTTACGTCTGCATTTTGTGCTAAGTTTCGGTTTAGGGTTTGTGTTAGGATAGGGCTGCGATCAAAGTTAGGGTTAGGGTTAAGGTTAGGGTTAGGATTTGGACTAGGATTAAGGTTAGGCTCAGGGTTAGGGCTAGGGTTTGTGGTGGATCATGGCTAGGTTTAGTGTTAATTTTTGGTCTAGGGTTAGGTTTATAATTACGTTAAGGATTAGCCTACTTTTGAGGTTACTCTTAGTTTTACCGTTTGGTTTGCGGCATTGCTGCCCCGCGTGTCCTGTCAGCCAGGTCTTCTGGGGGGATTCTAGGCCTCCTTCAATATAGCAGCAGATTTTTCACACATTAGGTTGCCTTTTCCTTTTCAGCCTCGGCTACTTTCCCCACTAAAGATTTCAGCATCCGCCTTCCGCTTTCTTTACTTTCAATGCCCACATGGCGCTTAACGTGGGACCAGGACAGCGTAATCGACGCTTGCCTGATTAACTTGCGTTAATGTGTATACACGCATTATTCACGTATCCAATTTTTGCTAGCTAACTATTGCATTCAGACAATTTTCTTTTATGCCTCCTTTCCTTTACTACTCAATTTCCCCGATCTGCACGATCATGGCTAGGCACAGACATACTATAGAATTTAGAAGTTTAGAATAAAAACAACTTAATTTGGAGAGCAACCTGTGCTGTTTAAAATGGTGTAATTTGTTTCCTTACAGAAAATTGACTGTTTTACCCTTAATTTGTTATTAAAGGGTCATCCAAATACCTACTGCAATAAATGTTGATTCATTTATTTGATAACAAAGTGGCAATCAAAGGAAAGCAATACCGATTTCGTGAGCTTGGACATCCAGAACGAAGAAGGATCTCATAAATTCAGGTGGCGAGGATATCCGTCACTGCTGTCTTTGCGCTACAGATTGCCAGCTCTGACACTCAGAAGGGACTAAAAGCCTCGAACTATCGTCCAAAAGCACTTTGCTCTCTGTACTGATGGAGCTTTTTTATCTTTAAAAAGATGCATTTACCGCACCAATAGAAACTCGCCTGTGCCTGTACCGAATCAGTGCGTTCGGGCCGTAGATTATCTCACTAAAACGTACGACGTCAACAGAACTGTGAAATTTCAGCACTTTAGGTCTTATTTGGTTATATAATAGTCGCTACTCAGCGAAATGCGTGTTATGAATTTTTTTCTTTTTAAGAGGCTTTTCAAAACCACCAGGCCCCGTAGGCTGCAGACAATAACGCAAAGTGTTTCCAATGGTCTTCGCATTTAACCAGGATTATAGCGTTCAGAATTGGCATTTGACTCTGTCAGCGCTTCAGTTCTCTGCATAGCTCGCCTAATGACGCAATCTCTGACACTACTTCATTTACCATATTATCGCCAGCACTTCCTGTCCACCTTACCAGAAAATGGCATACTAGCCTCGCCGATCATTTTAGCACTAACGCTGGTCCTGAACCTAGATGGAGGTATTGAGTGACTATTGAATAACGGCCTGCCTATTGAATAACGGCTCTCATTTTTCCACGCATCGGCAGCTGCCTGCTTTAAACAACTTTTCAGTCTTTATCGCAGGTAGCACGTCCTTTTGGGACCTTAACATGGCTTGCAAATTAGCAAATCGGTGACATGGCCTCCACGTACATCTATAAATGCTTGTCACTCACGCCTGCTGGCGTTATACTCAGTCGCATATGAGCTTTGACCCAGTAATGAATTACATCACGATACACCCTACTTGACAGCGCATGTAATAGTTAACAACTCAGACATTTGTTTCGCCGATATTATGCCACGGCACGGCACAAATGCGATGAGCTCGACTCATTAGTGTTCCCTGTGTGTTTTCTGGCGGATACTCCAGTTTCGAAATTACGGCTTTTTTAACTTTCACAGAACTTCTCGGAGCCCAATTATGAACCGAAACCGTCGTACTTTTCATACAGCTGCAACGTGTCAGCAAAACATATATCTGGGCCTTTAGCCAGTACCTGTATTGTAAAGTACGGGGCATCATAAAACCTATCCCGATAACCGCCTAGATCAGCGAGCTAAACGAGTTGAGGATATCCGGTACTGCATGTTCTCCACACCCGGTATTTGCCTTCCCATTCCCGTCCCTCTCCCCGCTCCCTCCCACCCCCTCCCTCCAACTCCCCCACTCCTTTCTCTCCCATTTTCCCCCTCCTCCCTTCCACTTCAAGAGGTCTTACGGAGAGAGCGGTATGCAATCTCGTAGGTGATACAGACTAACTCACGTAGCTCCCCCATTAAATCGGGTCATGATCCATAGTGGAATTCGGAAAAGGTCTGGGCTGTCTAAGCAGTCCTACTGATGGTCAACACTGCTTATCCTTCGCGGGGAAGGGGCAAGAAAATATGTATTAAACAAATGTCGGGATCACGTCATCTGCACGCGGACCGCGACACGCAGGTTGTCAACTAACGGCCGGAACAATCAAACAAACAACAACCCACGTCCTCACCGCCCCGCCCTGTCCCACAGATTGCTAAAGTGAGTCCGCTCACTTTGGCAACCTGGAATGTTCGTCACGTTCTAGCCAATCTGAATAGCGGACGGCCGGAACGAAAGACAGCGCTAGTAGCGCAAGAACTGGCACGCTAAAAGGTCATATCTATGCTCTCAGCGAGACCCGTTTCTTCAAACAGAACCAAATGGAGGAGGTATGTGCCGGCTACACTTTCTTTTTGAGCGACCGCCCAACATCGAAACAACGTAATGCAAACTTCGCCTTTGCCGTTCGAAACGACACCCTGGACGACTGCACCTTCACCCACAAGGCGTCAACGGCCGCCTTATGAGCCTTCGCCTACCTCATCGGGGAACCGAATCTGCCACCATCGTCAGTCTCTCTGTCCCCCAAATGACCAGTTTCGATGAGGCGAAAACAAGTTCTACGAAGACAAACACTGTGCCTTGATAATTTCAATGCCCGCTGCAGAATAGACTACGTTGCCTGGAGGGGAGAGCTGGGACCCCATAAAATCGCCGGTTGGAACGACAACGTCCTCCTTCGCCTGCGAACCTACGCTGAACGCTGCTTCCCCCTTACCAACACCTTATTTCTCCCCCGATGCGGAAGAAGGCGACCTGGATGCACCTTTAAATGCGACACTGGCAGTTCCTGGACTACGTTATCGCCCGGAGGCGAGATCGACAGGACGCGCTGGTGATCATGACGATCTGCGACGCCGATGGCTGGACGGATCAGCGCCTCGTCATCTCCGAGATGTGTCTCCATCTGCAACCACTCAGGAGATCACAAAGCAAACGACCACCGGGCAAGTTAAATACGACTCTGTTGAATTTGCCTGATCACAACTTACATTTCAGCAACCAGTTAGTATCTCAACGCCTGGAAGAACTGCCGGCCCCGGAGGACAGCGTCACCGTGGTGACTTGGAGGTGTCAACTGCTGAACGCTTTTAACTCAACTGCCTTAGATGCCCTCGGGCGCGCACGTAGACGCCACTAGGGCTGGTTTGACAACAATAACGAAGACATCAGCCAACTGCTCACGGGGAAACACAGGCTGCGGGAGACCTACATGAACCATCGAAAAGACTCCAACAAGGCGGCCTTCATATGCTATCGCCGCCTCGTGCAGCAACGACTGAGGTAGATGCAGGACGCCTGGATGACTCGAAAAACCAAACAAATCTAGGGGTATGCCGACCGCAATGAGACCATTAGCATCGTCACGTCACTCGGGGCGATTTACGGCAACCAACTAAGGGAACCGGGCCGCTTTTCAGCGTCGATGGAACAACGTTATTGACAGGGAAATCACAGATTCTGGAGCACCTGGCCGAGCATTTCAGAAGTGTTCCTAACCGCTCATCTACAATGCACGACGCCCAAGTGGAAATGAGTAACGATCTGGATCAGCCGCCTTCACTCCCAGAAAAAAACCGAGCCGTGCACCAACTGCCTAACGAAAATGCATAGGAATCTGACGAGATTCCAGTAGAAGTCTATAAGGACTGCGATATCCAACTGATAGCTTAAATCACGACGCTATTCCAGGTGATGCGGTGTTGAGTCAAGTTCATCAGGAGTTCAGTGATGAGACAATCATTCATCTCTATAAGTAAAAAGGAGACCGGCTATTCTGTGATAACCTTAGGGGAATCCTGCCCATAGAATCAACAACAATCTCAATGGCAATCTCGAGCGTGGATTCCAAAACCACTGCGGAACACTGACATGATCTCCGCCGCCCGTCGGTTGCAAGAGAACTGTCAAGAAATGAGGACATACCTCTACATTATTTTGGTGGACTTGACGTAAGTCTTTGACATGGTAAATCACTAGACTGTAGAAAAGCATGCAGAAATTCATCAGTCCTGAGCGATTCAAGCTTGTGATGCGCCACCTCCATGAGCAGATGATGGCGGGTGTCACGGAGGACGGAACCGTCTCTGAAGCTTTTGTGGTAATCAACGGAGTAAAGCAGGGTTGTGCACTCGACCAAACACTCTTTAACTTTATGACTTCTGCTATGCTGATGGACGCCTACCGTGATTAGCCCTCTGGGATCCGCATCGCCTACGGGATTAACGGCCATCTTCTCAACAGCCGGCGCCTACAGGTCTCAACGCGCCCCTATACGACTACTATCCACTGCCTTCTCATCGATGATTACTGTACATTCAACACCACGATAGAGAGGACACCCAACAGAGCATGAACCTCTCCGCCTCCGGCTGCGCCAACTTCGGGTTGACCATAACCACGGATAAAGCGGTGGCCATGGATCATTCGCCTCCCCACGCTGCATGCAGTGCTCCACACCGACGCCAACGGCACGCAACTGAAGACCGTGAACAGTATCCCCAACTTAGGCAGCACACTCAGACAGCATCAAAATCGAAGACGACGTGGCCCACCGGATCTTCAAAATCAGCCAAGCCTTCAGCCAACTGCAGAACTCCATGTGGAGTCGCCACGGTTTCCACCTTGACGCCGAATTGAAGATGTACAAAGCGGTCATTTTGACGACTTTGCTGTGTGGGACGGAGACCTGCATAATTTATGAGAAAAAGGCGCGAAAATGCAATCACTTTCACCTTGATTGTCTTCACCGGATACTAAAGCTAATACGACGATCCCGCACACAGAAATTCCGGAACGGGCTGTAATCTACAGCATCTACGACACGCTGAGGCAACCGCAACTGTGCTGGAGTGGCTACCTCTTAATGATGGACGACGAACGCCTAGCAAAACAATTCTTTTTATGGAGATGTTGCCAAGGGTAAAACCCGTCGCTACAAGGACACCTTGAAGAATTCCTTGAAACGGATACAGATCAACCCAACGACTTTGGAGGACCTTGCACAAAAACTACAGCCTGGAGAAGACTAGTGGAGACTGATACAACCGTCTATGAAGGCGAATGGATCGCACTTGCAAAAGTCATAAGGAAAACTCGTAAATCTCAGTAGCTCCTGGATCGCAACGCCAACCCCTCCCAACATGTCTGCACTGTCAACAAATATTCCGCAGGCGGATCGACCTCGTCAGACATCTCCGGACTCAATGATCCAGCCAAACAATCCCAGGCACTGTCTCTGTTACCGCCATTTCTCCAACGTTCCCCCGGTTTCCACTACGATGACCCCCTCATCGCTGATGCTCAACATCCCCGTGTCCCGCCGCTGTCAGTCACCACCACTTTTATCATACCTGCCTCGACCTCTGCGGTGCGACGGCGATCCTCACTGCTTCCACTCCCATCACCGAATAAAGCACTCTCGACGGTTCGCCTACCACCAAACTCACCATTACCACCTCATATCCAGCTGTGTTGACTTGTTCCTGGCCTATCTCTATTGGGATCGCGCATTCATTGTACGCATCAGTCCGCGACCCCATCTCACTGCCACCGACGCAACAGTGGCACGTGCCCCTATATGCATTCGTTGCATCCGCCTTCACCGTTTATATTGTCCACGCACATTCATACACCGCATGAGCCTATTCAGTCACGCGCGCATCGAGAACAGCGGGATTCACCGCATTATCGACACACCTAGCGCATCTTGCATATCAACCGTTCCTCCCGTTTCCAGCCCAATCAACACCCAGTCAACCAGCGCACTCACCACTAGCAGCATTACAACAACAACTCTGCCAAACATCCTCAAACCTATCCTCCTCACATTGTCACTGCACTTTCAGCTCACGCATCGGCATGGTCTGTCATTTGAGAATCCGTCGCACAGAGACATTGTGAACCAGTGCCTGGAGGACTAACATACACCAGACGCCATCTCCTCAATCGCGAGAACTGTCCTTGCACACTCAGTCATTGCATGGGCCTATTAGGTCATGTGTGCAGCCATAAAGACGTGCGACAAGACACCGCCAGATGAACATACACCACATCTCTGGTGACCAGCACCTACAACATTCATCACCACACCCAAAACCAGCCAACGCAAGCACGTCATTAGCACCTCTCACGTAAGTAGGAAGTGTGCTCCTCGGGTCCTTCTCCATGTGTCTCCTTTGCTGCATGCGTGAATCGAGTCTGAGGCAACCATGGTGCGCCAAGCACCGTGGCTTGGAAGGTCGCCGACGGAAGATGGAATTCAGACCCCGCAGACAGCCGAGTGTGTGTTTGTGCAGGTGGCCAACTGGTGGACTGAGAATCAGGTTGCAATGACTGCTTCTTAACGTGACCTCTGGTACTTTTATGTACGTGAGATCCAGGCCGCCCGCCACCTTCGTATTAAATCCCGGTGCTAACGTTTGGGGGGTTGGTCATGTACGTGGCACGCGCAGACGAAACCACTAGTTATGTCATCCAGTACGCTCATTCCCCGTACCAGACAACTGACAGGCTCGGACAATGTCTGGGGCCTAGGAATTGGAAAAGAGTGCGAGTTCGACGTTGCACAGAATTTTCCTTATTATACACAATCTCACGCGCTGGAAGCTATCATGGTGCGCTAAAAGTCGTGGCATGGAAGGTTGCCAACTGACGGGATAACTCAGACCTCACAGTCAGCCGAGTGAGTTTGTGTGGAGCCGCCGACTGGAGGACTGAGAGTCAGGCTGAAATGACTTTTTCCTCGTATAGCTTCAATGACACTTCCGCCTAGTGGGATCCGAGCCGCCCTCTATCTACTTGATGTGTAAAATTCTGGTTAGTGTACTGTGTGAACTAGAGAGTGTAGTGGTACTGCTAGGTGTGGGTTTACGCCGTACCAGCAACTCGCGTTCCTTCCGCTCTTCTTGACTCTGTCTTGACAGCGAGCCCAGTTGGGAGAGAAAGAGGGAGTGCGGTAGATTCAGGGCAAGTCTATTATAACTTTAGACTAATTCACGCGCAACTCACCGTTGCTGCACTCACCCTGATTTGGAACACATGGTGGACATTGTCGGCAATGACGGTCGAACTGTATACTCTACTGACTGCCTGTTGATAGTCCATGAATATTACATAGTTAGCACGCTGTGGCTGATGGGCTTTTTTCCAAATATTCATATAAGTTCTCGATCCGAGCCTACAGAGTTTAGTGTGAATTGATTTACTTAAAGGTGGATTAATTTATGTGGAAATCAAAAAGCTACAAGCAGTGACGAATTTTCAGTCAACTCTCTCGCCTCGACATTAACGTAGGTAATACATAGCTGTGGTTGGTAACAGAAGACGTCTCGCTCAATAAGTGTCCTTGAATCCGCATGCACATGGTGACAGGACTGACGATGATTATTATTATGACGGCTATAGCATTTCTTATATCCGATGATTAGTGGGTTGGGTTTACGCTATCCTCACATAGAGAAAGAGAGGAAGGTAGAGAAGGAGAAAGACGCTATTACTTACTGTTACTTTGATGAGAGCTGGCATGCGGAGCCAGCCTTTCTCAACCGTTCAGTTTAATGATTAGGTTTATCTCTCATGCTGACATGTTATATCGTCGATTATCACGCCTAGTTAAATACAGGTACAATCCTTTGTTATCCAGTCTCCCACTCGTAACCATCAGAATTTTTCTTGGTAGTCTGGTCCGTTGAAAAGTGATTTTGTCAGTGACAGAGTAAACATTATCACTTCTGTAAATGCCCGCTTAATTATAAAAGTTGAGAATCCATAGTTAACGCTTGAAAACCGAACCTGAATCAAGTTTTTTTAGGCATAGCTCAAACTAAAATGTGGGCGATGACACTTTGCTGGCAGTGCTAGAGCCGAAATTACAATAAGTTTTACTCGATGTGAAATGCTGGCCATGTTTACTTGATTCCTCATACTGGTGGAGGATGATCGAACCGTAAAGGTTTTAAGAATTTCAGATTTAAAACGCAGGTGAAAGCAGTCAATTTCAAAAGTCCAAACTAGACCTCCATAAATGAGTCCCAATGACTCAATGACTGATAAGATCACTCCGGCGCTAACTGGAATGACATTGACGCATGTGTGGGCATCGTAACAGATGGGAATTGTCATGAGAATACTAGTAAAATTACTCTACTATTGAGTGAGCCGTAATGACAGGGCAAAGGATGCAAAGCATTCAAAATAATGACACATTGCCTAAGACAGGTTTACACATGACGGCAAAAGTGGCGTGTGCGCTTGTCAGCTTATAAAACGCATATGAGAACAAAATGGGCTTAGTAGCTATTATGCTTTGGTAAGAAAAAGCTTGATTCTCGAGCGAAGAACTAAGAGAAAATGAATGGCAAAATGGGCTTATAGATAAAATGCACACGCCTCATGAATAACCACAAAAAGTGCAAATTCGCCTACATCTGCTCACTTTGAAGGGCTTTTCGTTGATGTTCAGATTCTCCGTCTGCAGATCGAATCGACTAATCTCCTTCGTTTGTAATTTGACATAAACGGGGTTTTCTGGATCTATATCATGTGAATAGGCGCGGACCCATGCACCGCTTGATTCCAACATGATAGGCCTGGACGTACGCTAGGGCAAGCCCAAAAATTCTTGCCTTTTATCCCTTCCATTCAAGTTCGATCGATAAACCAACGTGGGCCCAGCGCTTCAGCCTATCGCTGATTGGCTTTTCGCAAGCGCGAGATTTGTGCCATAATATTAAGAAATTACTAACTTTTGCTAGTAAACCATGTATAAAGCAGTGGGTTTGGCTGTAAATTAGGAATGCACAGTAGTTTACATATGCGTCTGTGCATATCTGTTAATGGTTTCATCAAACCCACCTCGGACAGAGAACACATTTACAAGATATGCGATTGTGTCCTTCAAGGCTGCAGGATCCCGAGTTGCACCTGCCTAGTTTATTGTTAAAATTGAGGATCCAAACTGATAAGCAACTTCTGTGGCATCGGATAGCGTGCTGACTATGGATTAATCCTTCACGTAACCTTTGCTGACTTAAGCGATGCCGGTTTCCTCCTTGTTGTTCCACTTCACGTTCTTTGCTACTTCTTATGCCTCTTAAAATTACACCTTGGTTTTAACAATTCGAAGACTCCATGAGACCCTAAATATCGCGTAACAGTGGTCATGCTGTTAGTTAGTTAGGCTCAGCTGCCCTAGTTTAATTTCTTCCAGAAGTGCGCCTGGAAGATTCTAAATTGCCACCTTAGATCTAAGTCTTCGTTTCCATATTACGACTCGGCTTGGCAAACGGCACTCTCGATAAATGCAGTACATTGCAAAGGTTTTAGTCCCAGTCACCCTTGTCCTTTCATTCTTTCCAAACGATAAGGGTAAAGTATATGCGCGGGGTAAGGAAAAACTATGGAGAACTGCCGACAATATTTTCGAAAGTAGGTTTTGTTCAGTAGAGTTTTTGGTCGGCCTTTCATCGGCAGGATGACACTCGCTGACCTATACCGCCCGTAGGAGTCGACGCTGCTAAAATGTCTACATTGGCTAATTTCCTGGACCTCCACACGTAATTCTTTGGTAATAGGAAAGCTCATTTTTGGAAATAGTTCAGCACTCAGAGCAGTCCAGCAGTAAAAAATATCCGATGTATTGTTAGGTGGAATGTATACGTCAGCCAGCAAAGAAGGAGTGTTAAAGCCCCGCTCCTATATTTAATCCTTGCCGTCTACACAAGTGCAATCTGCCTTTATACGCAGGAGCAGTTAAACTGTCTCAACCTGCCGTTAATACGAAATCAAATAAAAGGCCACAAGTGATTGCAATCCAATGAACGTGTCGTCCATACATTTGCTATAGGCTTATCTGCCCGTCTTCACAGCAGGATAACTCGTAATTAAAAAGGATCGCACGATAAATTCCGGCATTTCATAACCAATTCTTATAAGATTAGGGAAATAACTGGTCATTTCCTTTGTTTTCCGATGCCTCATACCTCTGCATGTTTGGTGAAGTCATTGCTCTATTCCGCACTTTCGTCTCCAGTCCTCATTGCCCTAGTGGAGCATGCAGCCGGAATCTGACTACTCAATGATTAAAGGAAATTTGACTGCATTCAGAAGGTCACAAATTAAGTCTTTAGCGGCATTGCCTAGAAGGTGATATTGTCCATTGCTAAGGGTTTAAGCCTCTTTGTTTAACAATTAAAAATAGCCAATGCTGTCTGTGACGATGTATTGCAGTGTAAAACCGAAACCTCCGGCAAATAATATTACCGATATAATATTATTAATTGACTCTCTCTCTCTCGTCTCAACTGCTTTCTAGAACTCGCCTTTTGACTTTACCAGGCATTCTACTGAATGTCTAATAATCATAAAACCTAGGTTTGAGTCCCATTTCATCCTGGCTTGGAGTTGGGGAATAGGTGGATTAGAAATGCAAACAGACCACTAGTGCTCATCCAGACTCCCTTGTCTTTCTCAGTGGTAGCTATGAGATATCTTTCAGAGTATCGTCAACTACACATCGCAAACACCTCAGTATTGATGAGGTCTATGGGGCGAAACAATTATTTTCTGTCAGCTCTTCAAGATGCCTTATCACAAATTATAGAACTGTTCGTTGTCTTTCTCATTCTTAAGGAGATAATGTTGTTGGCTGCTTTCAAAAGAGCAGGAATTTCAAAAAACCATTATTCAGTGGGTTGAATAGGCTAGGTCAGCGCAAGACACATATTAGAGGTCTAGATTTTTAATAGGTAGGTAAACTCCATTTCCGCTGATGATGGACTGCCTTTTAATAGACAAAACTTCCTTCTAACTTGCACGCAAGGCGCAAATAACATCAGAAGCAATTTACTATTAATGTATTCGTACAAAGTAGCGGTTTGCTGAAGGAGTCAAAAAGTGTACCCACGGAAGACTAGATGCAGACACTCACGGAGAAGTTACTTTTTGTGTCGTAAACCTGTCACAGGCCTTATTGCAAAATTTGGAATACATCTTGAGGAAACTCAATTTGTCCTTTTGCTTACGGTAACTTTTCTCCAACTACGGGGCAAAACTATAAGTAATTATATGCCCAAGTTGTAAAACGCTAGCTTATTATTCAGGAGCTTCAATTGGTTGATCAACTTGAAATTTTTGATAGTCTTTTTTAGCACATGCTCTAGGCATGGTTTTAGTTCGCATTCGAGTCGTCCTTCGACTCAGTCTGTAGTCTTTTTGTTTGAATCATAGCAGCAGTGGCAGCTTAGTAATTTCAGATAGCAGCAAGCTCGGCTTTTACGGCTACCGCGGAGAAGTCCGTATTTATTTCGGAAAACATATAAGGAAAAAAGCTGACAAGAGTGACTATATGAAGAATTAGAATTTTATATCTTCATGGAAAAGACACCCTAGGACCCTTTTAATAAGTGACCTTAGCGCTAAATATTGCCGTATGAATTGCTTTTATGGGTATGACGTCTTTTCTGAGCTGCATTCTACCGACAGCAAAACACATTGACCCGTTAACTCATAAGATTTTTACCGAGTAGAACTTAAATCGTGTGTTTATTACGAATTAACGCAAGACTTCAGGCATAAAAATTTCCTTGTTTTATTGGCCAAAACGAACTGCATTAATTCCCTCAGTTTAACGAGTCAGGGAATAAAGTGAATTATGTAGGCTAAGAAATATTATCACTTTTAATTTTTTGTTAGGTATCAAATCCATTTGACACTTTTCAACAGAAAAAAATTAAGATGTTCGCATTGCTACAGCCTTTGTCGTTTAACGAAAAAAAGAATTTTTGCAATAACATTGTTTTTCCCAGTAGCGCCTTATGTCTGTCACATAGAAATCCCTTGTATATGAGAAGGTTCAAAAATTATGTGATTGTACTGGACTGGATTTCCTACCTACGCACATTTTTGCAAACAAATGAAACGAAAATAACTTTCAGGTACAGACACTAATTGAAACAGTTTCTCACCGTGGAAATTGCATTTTGTGTCCCAACTTCCCAGAAATATAAAAGGTGGTGTACTGCACTAAAGGAGGTTCAGACATTAAAGTGAAACGCCTTTTAAATTGGTGTATCTTCTGCAAAGCCAACCATGTTCATGCATCTATTAAAAAAAGTTCCTTCGTAGTATTAAGCCTCAAAATTTACAGCTGTGTCACACCCACCTTAATACCGATGGATGCAGGCGAAACGGAGCAGTTCAGGGAAAATTCGAGAGGGGCCGTCGAGTCAGGAGACTATATTGTTGCAAGGAGGCGAGCATTTTTCAGCATATTCTTGTGGATAGGCGCATTGCATGCAACCAAACCACTCGGCTTTATTGCATGCTATACATTAAGAAGAACCTCTACAAAATATGGTATATTTGGAAAAGAAATAGATAGACAAACGTTGAACCATATTACTAGACGCATACATCCTCGCACGTTATCAAGGCACCAACTGTGGACCGAAACCTAAATCACTGGATGATGCTGTAGACCCAGACATGAACAGTGTCGGGTTTTTGAGGTCAAAGTGCTCTAATTTACAAGTTTCAGCCTGAACAGAGTTTGGAGTTATCTTTCACAGGAGGTTCAGGTTCTGCAAGCTAGGTGACTACAGGTCTAAACCCGAATTTTAGTTTTCTGAATAACAGTTTGAACCATCCTAACTGTACGACGGGTAGCCCAAGCCAGCGTAAATATCAGGATTCTGCTGGCGCCAGACGAGGCCAAAATTGCATGGCATTATTCATGTACTCCATAAGCCCCATTTATCGGCATTTCTCGGCAAAATAATAGAATATTACCTTGTTCACTTTCCGAGGAAATTAATACGCGAATTTGGAGTAAATCCCTCGGAAGAGACAGCATACTGAGATCAGTGGACTTTCAGACGTCGTCCACCATTAGCTGAAATGAGTGTTTGGTTGTGTGCATGCTTCTGACATCGTCAAAGACATCATTATCCCTGTAAACGTTGATAACCACATCACTGCTGCCGTTATAGTCCTCATTCGCGTTGGAGAAGTTTACGCCTGTAATCAGAATTATTGGCATGTTTTCTTTGCTAACTTTGTTAGGGTCTATTTACTTGGTTTCAACCTAAGACCTTGGAGACCATACTAGCAGCACAGGTACTCGTTAAAAGCCTAGACACACGTGTTTCGCCGATGTTCTGACCCGCATGGTACAGCTGTCTGAGCTTTTAGCGAGAACCTGGGCTGCTACTACGGTATCTGGTACCCTAAAATATACCCCCCAACTTCCCGTCGGTAGTTATTGGATAGTACGCGGTTATCTCGCTGTGGCTGAAGTACTTCGACCTAAATGTGCAAACGTAAAATTTCGGTCTGCGTCTATGGACCTTAGTATATACTGACCTACCCCAATTTCACAGTTAATTTCTGAGGAAATTAAAATCAACAACATTGGCGATCATCAGTATATATTAATCTCGCCTCGAACCCTGTTATTCTTATTATTATTCACGACCGAGTCGATCGCGTTTTCGTTAACCATTAACCTTTCAACCATCTCCGTATGATCCGGCATGATTTGGACTACGTGCTTAATGGTGGTGGTGGTGTTGATGGTTGTGACTGATGCCTTTCTCCCATATCCTGACTTCCGTTTTGCACGTCCTCCCTCCATTTTTCGTTGTTGTCTTGGAGACTGATAGCAGCGACAAAATGACCGCAAATTCCAATCCGGCTTGGGAGAAAATTAATACTTCCCTTTTCTTTGATCCCGTCTAAATTATCGATTTCATCTCATAAAATTTTTTGCATACTTTTCTATCTCCCCAGGCGTTAGCTGCAGACAAATGAGAAGAATCGGGCGGTTTAGGTAGCGACCAAATGAAAAAACGCAGGTTTGAACTACAACATAAATCTATGGTTCTCCTGCTCTGGTGCAAAGGAGGCCTGTGGGTATGTTCTCCCTTCTGCTTTCGCGAGAACTTCCATGACTTATTTCAACCTGGAACGGACCGAGGAAGCTGGATGGCTGGCATTTTGAAATACCATCTTCTATAGACAACAATCGGAGGTCGTAGAGTCAGATTTGTTCTTTCGTTTCGTCGGATCAAATTCCAACAGAATTAGGGGAGACCTATCGAAAGATTTATACCAACCCGTCTTCTCCCGTACCAGTTTATACATGATGCAATTATTCACGGTAGGGACTCTATGACGAGAAGATAGGTCTAACACAGAGCACACACCTATTAAAATAATGATATTGGAAAACAGACAATAATTCTCACATGGTGCTTAGAGGATACCTAAGTGCACTTCTCAGCGACATCAACAATGTCGTTACTGCGAGCCGTGCAGACAGCTGTCGTATATGTGCACAAGCTTGCTCTACCCCATTGTTCTTCAGAAGTTACAGACGTTTGTTAGCGGCGGTATTGTTGCCGACAGCCGTCATGGCCATGTCTGGCGTTCTTGTTCAAGGCTCCATTGCGTCAAGGTCATTCACTTTCACGGCGAGCGGTTCCAAACGCGCTGACCCACAGCCACTCGACCAAATTCAACTCGGACGCACGTGCGACCACCGAGTCGCAGCTACCCGCGCGCCACTTGAACACCACCCCTCGGCAATTGCAACACACCAATTGGACATCGCATGAACTTGCCCCGCAAACCTGCGAAAGCAACGGCCACCACCGTCCAAAGGACTCTCAGGTATGATTGGGCGCAGTTAACACCAACCCTGGTTTCGCCAGTGGCTACTGCCGCTAGAGGACAACAAAGGGTTCTATATGCAATAAAATCCATTCGCCCGGTGACTTCTGTCTTTTCCTACAACTCCTGATTTGGCCTGATGATTGTAGCCATCTGAGCACACTCTCACCGCCTGGATGCTGCATTATTCTCTAGTGGCAGCCACGCAGGCTCTAATTCTCACTTCCATTGTAAGATGGCGGGATTGGGTAAAACTCTCCTGACATCAGAAAGTCTGCGTAAAGTTGCTGATACAAAGCAGTCGGAGACATAAATACATCAGGTGAGAAGGAAAGATAGAGGAGACTTCTGTCTTATTATTTTGGCACTGCTGAAGTAATGCGGTTATCTAAACAGGCGAAGCCATGGAACTTAATTTCGCTGCCACATAACGTAATGACGACCGCGTCAGGAATAAGGGTGACGATTTTTAATAGATGATTCGTTTTAAAGTGCTGGAGCACGTATGTTTTGGTTAATCCATTATCTGACTGGTGTTTTGGTGTTGTCCATGAAGTAGGTTTCCAGGTTTGCTTTTGCTATTCTGTGAAGTCGCACCAATCTCAGAGGGAAGTGGGTGTTCTGGCAAAAATTCATAACCTTTAGAAACCCAACAATGCACTTCCGAACTTGGACTACGTGTGCAGATATAATGACTGTTGATAAGCATACAGCTCACGTAAACATAATGTCAAATAATGGTTTAAAGTAAAATTTTACAGCGAAGTTGTTTCTAAGCTGATCAAGCCGGCACACTAGAAGTTTCCATCACAAATTACACGAGAATTTGAGCTGGAAAAGTTCGTTTTTTGCAATTTTACACAATAACCACGAATTTGGTCGAGGCGCTTTATCAAGGAATGTACACAATGCTGCGCATCATAAAAGTTGGAATACCTTTATCTAACGACCAGCTCGTACAGAATGCTCTTGCCCGAAGTGTATTGGGCGGAATGCGGGCGAACCACAGTAGGATGTTATAACTACGCGTTACTTTCCCAGTTAGATTTGACTTGGAGTCCCTAATGCACTTTTTCGTGTCCGGTCGTGTTCTCCTTCTCTGCCGCGCTGTTTTTGGGGACAAGAGTTGAGTGCGCATACACTCCACGTGATTTCAAGTACCAGGCCGGGTCACAACGCATTTACGACCAATATATTCGGCGCCTTTAGTTTGATCGAAAAATAGCCTCCCCTAATTCGGTTTCACATTACATTTTTATGTATTTGTCTAGACAGGTAAATCAAGACGTCCGAATTTGATCCCCGTTGCAAAAATGTCCTGGCAAGTTGCCTACTGTCTACAGTGACGCCATGAGTTCTAATAACCTGACATGCAACCTCGGTTTTAGTTAAACAAAGGCGCTACTTGCCTGCAGTTTGCAGTGTCGAAGTAAACAAACTGGTATTTTGCACAAAAGCAACGATTTCGTTTCCGTATATTGCTCGGCACTTAAATGAACCTTGCTGAAAAAGCCTTCATAACAAAAGCGTTCAAGGAAATACTTACAAAGATCTTGGTCCCTGTAGTGTATCACCACACTATTCATATG
>CACRXP010000701.1:53741-78279 GCA_902702965.1 Spirometra erinaceieuropaei | reverse complement strand
AGCGCGCCTCTTCTCCACTCTGACGCTTAGCAAGGGTGTAGCGAAGTGTTTGGATGAGTGGAGCAGTTTTGCCGGTCGCCCTGACTGTTGCTGCTGCAGATGACGATTGGCCGCCGCTAAAGCTTTGAGAACCTGATTTTCGAGACTGCAGGAGGAAGTATGCCGCCGCCGTGTCCAGGAACGGGACGCTGATATTCTCATGCTTCACCACCCACACTACCTGACAGTCCTCGATCTCGTAGGCCACCTCCGTGGCTATGCCTCCGTTGCCGACCAACAGAACTCGCCGGGCATCTGCGGCAGGGAAAGCAAAGTGTAAGATTAGGAGGGTGATAATGATTGGCTGTACCATGAGTGTTCAGAACTGCTCCGGAAAAACCTATAGGGTGATATGCTACTGCCAGCTTATGAGTATTGCGCGTGGTTGAGTGCAATTACCTGGTTTTCACATTAATGCGGACAATACCGGACAAGCAATGGTCGCTCAGCCTTAGGAGCTACCTTCCATTTAAAGCGAGGTTAAAGCAGCTGAGGCCTCAACCAATGAATAGTTGCACCAGGTTTTATGTATGCGTCCGTTACGTTGAACAGCCAAATCAATTTTCTTTTCAAAGGACGGTGGTAGTAGAACCATATGTCGACACAAGGCTCCTGAAGGAAAAAGTCCGTTTTTATTTGTCTCCATAGGTATCGCTCTAAATTGTTCGTGTGAATCAGGTGGCTATGGAGTTAGGTTTTAGGCAATAGTACGAATCCTTAGAAATCACGATCGTTTATAGACACTCAAACATCACTATTACGAATAAAATCGTAGCTCCATTTTGACGCACTTTTCCCAAAGCCCGTTTTGCAAAAACTGTCTTCGTCCCTCCCCCTGGAAAATTGCTTTTCCTGAAGTATTTCCATCAAGAAAGTTAAGATTTTTAGAATCAAGTACAGTAGGTGACCCAAATCATGAAATATGCCTAAATTAACGAAACAGCACTTATCAATCGGAGAACAGTCCAAATTCACTCATCAAAACTCCAAATCAATGATGACCGGCCTACAGTTAGATGAAAACGCAAAATGAGTATTTCAAATATTACTCCGTTGATTAGAAATAGCAGTTTTCTTGAGAGGAAGTGTCGAAAACGCGAAAACACATGCCAGATGACATGACTCATTCCGATGTACCGAATATGGTACCGGGAGCACAATGACCTCCTGGCATCATATTCGGTGCTGAGACATTCCCTGAGCAAGGGAATCAGTCACGTGGGGAGGGCGCGGGCGCTCAACTATCCTGGTGACAGCAGGTCAAATGGCCGCGTAATCATCACGTCAACATCCAACACGGATGATGAAATTGCGGCAATTAACGACGCGAATGTCGGCCGTCAAACAGTCATCACATCAAGCGCAACAAACCCTGATGAAGGAGAGGGGGAAAGTTGTCAATTGTCATGGGTATGCGGTAGCATGGCGACTGCATCCTATAAACACTGCAGCCCATTGTGCATGAACCACCCGTATGTGCTATTGTCTCTGATGACGGGTTCGAGCAGGAATCCGAAACGTCAGGCGGCTCATTCGACGGTACCCGGTCATATTTTCAAGTTTCAAGAGGCCGAAATCCACGCAAGGGGTGACAACCGCGTGAGCCGGTAGCTTCTAGAGTCATGGTTCTCAGGCCCCCAATTCATCAACAAGCGCAATTATCTCCCGTTACCCTATTCTGTGCTGAAATTTTCCCTGGGCAGAGGAATCAGTCACGTGGGGAGGGCGCGGGCGAGCAACAATCCTAGTGACAGTGAGCCAACTTGCCGCGCAATCGTCACACCCCCATCCAACACGAATGACGAAATCACGCCCACTAACGAGTCGGACGCGGACTGACAAGTTAACATCGCATCGATTGCGACCCCAACGGCGATGGCGAAAGCTGTTAATTGCAGTGCGCATACGGTCCCACGGCAGCCACGTGCTATAAATACTGCACTCCTGGTGCCACCATCATTTTTATCTGCGAATGTCTCTGATGATGGATTTGAGTGAGAATCCGAAACGTCAGGCCAATAAGCTTCTTGTTCCATTGATCACATCTTCTTCTTCTGAACTGCTTCCTGGAACTCGCCTGTCCGCTTCTATCGGCAATTTCGGCCTCGTCGAATTTGAATGTGTGGTCGGATCTCGTCAAATGAGCGGATAAAACTGTGACGGGGACTCACCTGCAAGGCGCGATCGGAAGCGGACTACAGACTCAGTGTCACGCAGAGTAACCACGAGAGGGTTGCCGGGCAGAAAGGCCCGTGGAACTCCACCAGTTGCCAGGCATATGCGACCATAGCGAATAGGTTGATGCTTGGACAAGTAGACGAGTCGGTTTTCGCAACTGGTGAAGAGGAAAGTGAATACACAAATTGCAATTTTAGACTTTCATGACGATTAAACAAACTGAAGTGGGGAAGCAGAGTAAGAGATAGGGTGTGATACCTAGGTAGCACATTCATAACCGAGTGGAGGGGCTTTTCAGTCCCTTTTGAACAGGTCTGACCACCGGGGGGGGGGGGGCTGTGGTCAAGGTCAACAGAAAATTCCAACTTACAGAGAAACGGGGGTCAGTATGGCAAGTTACGAAAAGTAGGAAGTTCACGCAGCCAGAAGACTCTTGCCGAGGGACGGGGTCAAAGCGTCCAACACCAGAAATGCCAGTTTCTCCATCTTTCAGCTCCACAGTTACTCCGGCTAGCGGCGCGAAGCAATCAACAGCACCTTTCGCGTGAAAGAGGTGATCCTCCGACGGTTTTAAGAAAATATGATCAGGGTACAGAAACGCTTTGTACACTCCTATTCATTGCTGACAATTCTTTTATGACACTACCCTCAGCTTAATCACAATTAAGAAGTCGTGACTGACGATTTTGGGCCGTGTGCCCCTTTCACTTCGCATAAACTTTCGTGACAAATAAATGCGCCGCTTATGGAGAGGCCAAAGATGATACGCAGTTCTTGGGCTTTATCAACTACACTATCTAGTTAGTTTACCCATCCGCATACCTTGTAGAAGTCCGGGGACTTACTCTTGGGCAAGTGAAGGTGCAATGAACGAAGTAACTGTTCTAGGAGTAAAGCCACACATCAAACAGCAGGACGGAAAAGTCCCTTAGCTGCCAAGCCACCAGAGATAGGAGAGGACAATGTTAAAACAGGGGAGGTCTCAAAGTGCTCAAATCTAGGCGCAGAACTGATCTTGTACTAAATTTCGGACTCACGGCTCCAGCATTCGAACAGAATTTTCAAATTAACACCCTACGGTAGGCAGTGAGGGCTGAAAAGCATTGCCTATGTTGCAGATTTTCGAAAATCCCGTTCAAGGAGATGTAAGGCCAAAAAATCTTCTGCTTCTGTCCAAAGTAAACGAATCCCACCCAACAACACACTAGGTTATCCCGCGGAAGAGATTATCACATAATTTACCGGATGAATGATCCATCGACGGAACTCTTTTCGTCTCAGGTGAGAATTCGAAAGTTGAGAGGGGAAAATTTTTGCTTCAACAATCGCATCCCTTTCATTTCAACTGCTCCCCGGAACTCGACTCGCCTCTGGAATTGACCACCAGTTATATCTGTTGCCGTCAACTGTACAATGAATTACTTTACGAGCGATTGCAGACTATCTTTATGATGCAGCAAGCTCTTGCCTTCTGAAGCAGGGATGTAGGGATCTCCAAGGTGAGGCAGAAGATGCAAAATAACAGACGACCGTAAGGTAGGCCAGATACTGTGTTACTGAATAAGTTAAGCCGCACTTAGATTTTGACAATCGCGTGAATCACCGCCTGGATAAAATGTCGGCTCCAGAAGGTACTGCAACTATAGGAAGGCTGCGGAGAAAACTAAGAAACACCAACCATCCCAGTGCCTTGGGTATCCTTACTCGCGCACGCTATCAGCATCAGGATCGAGTTGATAAGGATGATGGAGTGCGTCATCGGTCCATCACGAAGAATAGGTTGCACATAGCCTATATCAACCGAAGCAACAATGTCAAAAAGGCGGCCTTCTTCCGTTGTTGACGCCAACTGCAACAACGATTGAGATAGATATAAAGTGCTTAGATAAATCGCGGGGCCGAAGTAATAAAAGGATACACGGACCGCAAGTAAATGGAGGACCTCGCGTCCATAAATGTGGTATAGGACCCCCACACCAAAGGAACTGCACCGCTGCACAGTTCCGACAGAACGGCACTCTTCATGGAGAAATGGCAGATTCTGAAGGGCTGGACCAGCACAGCGAAGTGTATTCAATCGACCTTCAACACGACTTCGTCGACAGGCTCCCCCAGGCGGAAAGGAGCACTAACCTGGACTTCTCGCCTTCCCTCGCAGGAACAATCAGAGCAATGCAACAGACCTTGAATCTGATGAAGGCCTTAGATACAGTGAATCGCGAGTCTCAAGAGGAGCACGCTGAAATTCGGATGTCCGAAGCGACTTGGACAAGTAGTGAAACCTCACAGGATAATGGCACGCGCCATGAACAATAAGGCAATCTCTGAGGTGTTCACAGTGATAAATGAGATGAAGTAGGGCTGCGTACTTGCTCCCACCTTCGGTCTCATGTCCTTCGATATGCTAATGGACCCCTATCATGAGGAGCGACAAGGGTCAACACAGTCTACAAAGCTAACGGACAGCTTTTTAATACCCCGAGCATGCGGGCAACTAGGCGAGACTACACTGCCATTGTTGATGATATCTCGTTCGCGGGTGACTGTGACCACAAAATAATGACGGAAGTTGGCATGCGCAGGAGCTAGCCTTATTTGCTTCCAATCGTGCAAACTTCGGGCTGACCACTGACACAAAGAAGACGGTGATCACGAGTCAACCAGCACCAGTGGGTACACACTACCAGGACCACCGTGAATTAAATTTAACTCACATCGGTGAACAAATCTGCATACTTAAGCAGTACAATTTCAGAGAACACCGACATCAACGATTAAGTGGCAAACTAGATCTCCAAAATCAACCACGCCCTCGGCTGGCTACAGGGCTCCGTCTCAATAACGCTGCTGTACAGGGGCAGAGATCTAAACGGTTCGCGCACACCATGTTAGAAAGCTCAACCATTTCATCTTGGTTGGCTACAGAGAACACCAAGGCTGAGGTGGCCAGATGGGATCCTGACATTAAGGTCCCGAAACAAACTGGAATCCTCAGAAGGCACCCCCATCTGGGACAGATGCAACTGTGATGGAATGGTCATGTCGCGCGGACGGATGACGGGCGGCTACCAAAGCCATAACTCTACAACGACTTCGCTACGGATGCTCGCAGATAAGGAAGACAATAACGACGTTACAACGACATTGATGACTTCTATCACGAACATACAAAGCGACTCGAAGACCTGAGAGGGCCTTAGCCAGGATCGGCAGGCTTTGAGAACACCAGTGAAGAATGGGACAGCGATTTTCGCGATCAATTGGATAGCTGCTGTCAATGAGTAGTCTTTCTGGGCATCTCCGGACTCAGTGAACCACCAACGCGGCCCTCCTCCCCTGTCTCGGAGACCTCTTCCAACGTTCATCTCCGTTAGTGCCATCTACGACAGCAGGACCCGCCGGAACGTCAACACGACAAACATACCTACACCCGGAAACCCCACCATCGGCACTAGCAACTCCACCATTACTAACGGCATCGCCACCACGACCAGATCAGCAGCCACAATCCCCTCCTGCCCTACTTTTTCGCGCTCATTTTCATCACACATCGGCCTGGCCAGTCCCTTGCGAATCCATCGAGTTGGAACTGACAAACCGGTGTCAGAAGCTACAAAATACACCCTTCACACCCGCCTCACCTGCCTAAAGACATTCAGTCACTGAACGGGGCTACTTAGCCATATGCGGTAAAACCCCGTACTCCGGACCCCATCGCCAATCCCGCCCTGCCTGCACCCATATCCCTATATTACATATGGGCCTGTCCCACAATGCCTACACCCGTATTATCCTAACTCCGGCTGCACGTTGCCCGCGTTAGTATGACGGATGCAACGACACCTAACAGAACGTACACGTCCCAAGTAGGCTAGAAACACGTCTTTGGTATATTCTGGCACACGCCGTGAGGCCAGGCCGCGTGTGGCACGCGAAGACAGGCTGTTTAGCTTTGTCAGCCACTGCACCTGATCGCGCCTCCGGTCGTCCTCACTTTATCTTGCCGCCGGAACCAGGTGGGGAAGTAAGAGGGACAGCGGTAGACGAAACCGCGGAAGTCTGCCTCATTATAAACTATTTCACGCGCAAGTCACCGTCCTGCAGCCACTCCGTGGGGCACATGATTGACGTCATTGTTCGTGATAGTCGAACTGTCGGCTAGGGACCGAGATCACGTCGACGGCGAGCTGCTTCACAGATATGCCGCGTGAAGTATCCTACATAGGAGCTTGTCCATTTGAAGTGGGCAAAATAGCATATTATGTCGAAGACACGATGAACGGTCCAGGCCTCGCGTTCGAAAGATCCCTCTGAAAGCCTGGTTGACGACGAAGCTCGTGGGAAGGTAGAAAGCTGTTGCTGCCACGGTTCAAACATTATCTCAAACGGACAAAGTTAAGGTGAGGTCGACAGTAGGATCAACTGGGCCCATAGGAATTATTCGCATAAAATGTCGGTAAAATTATATAAGATGCACATGGCTTTCGCACACAAAATTTACCCGAGTTCACTATACTATGGTTAAGCAGGAGCTCGTGTGGATTAATTTTAATCAATTCAGAAATTTCCCCAAAACTACAGCTAAACAGCCGATGTTGATTTTATTTGGGTAACGGCCTAGGGCTAACGCCAAAATGGGTGCCTATGGGTGCTTATTGGAAATGAAACGTTGAGGTCACAGTCGGTCAAGGGTAAAACAGTTAAAAACTCTGCGGCGACGGGGTTGCGATTAGGGGTGGCTTATCTCAACGCCACAGATTCGAGCACGGAAAGGCAAGAAACGTTTTCGGGCACATCAGAGTAGAGCTTCGTAAAATACAATTTTAAGCAAGTGTAGTGAGATTATGAGATGCCCTGCAATCCAGAATAAATGCTCGACTCACTCCAGCTTTTGAACAACGTCCGTTATTATAGTCAGCACGTTACGCCATGGCGAGGAGATTGCATCACCTGAGATCTCAGCTACCTCGAAGCTTTGAAGAAGCCGAGTTATATGTTTCACGTTCACAGCCGCCTTTAAGGTCCTTGACGCCGAAATTATGCAGACTTTTGAGTCAGCATAAAACTGTTCACTATCCAGTTCTGTAGACAAGCCATGTGGTGAGGGACATAATAAGCCACAAAGAGTCTCCGCGCAAACTACGCCCGCTATCCCGCCTCCGACGACAACGAAGTCGAAGTAGTTCGGCTGAAATTTTCCATTTAAATAACAGACGCCTTCAGATAATTTGTGGTTATTGGACAGGCATTCCGAGTGTATGAATGTTAGAGGAGTTCATGTACAAGAAATTTCTATTTCACAAAAGCAGTGTGAATAGGAGCGTGTAGGTGTAAATTGCGGAAATGGGGGTTGGATGATCATGCATATACCCGATGGAGATCAGGTAAAAGTTAGGGGGAAATAATGGTGTAGCAGATTAGCATCTGTCAGAAGTGAGATGGGCAGTAATCTGTTTATCAGACTGTCGGGTCAAGTCTGCAGTGATTTGCATAGACGATGGGCGTGTGCCTTTCTCCAATTCCGACATCCACAAATCTAACCGATCCACCATTTTCGAGGCGCGTTTGTACTTAAAAGATATGAGGCTGCGGTAGAAGAAAACGGCAAACAGTAGAAAGACAATAACCACGGGGCCGACGATGAGAAAACAAACTCCGGCAGACCATTTGCTCAAGTTCCAAAATTTGACCCAACAAGCCAGTACAAGAACTATAAGAAACAGCACCATCCCAAGTGCCGTGCTAAATATCCAAGCCATCTCGATGTACCTAACGGGTTGACTATTAGAAAAAAATTACCCTCTCATTTTTTCGTGCGGAGATTCAAGAGATGGGTGTTGCTCGCACATATGTATGTGGCACTCGAGCTGTGGTAAGATGCACGTACTTATCAATAGTGCTGTAATGTGCACCACGACGAGTAAGGAGGCCGAGGCCGTAAAGCTTACTAAAAGAGCTTCTGGGACTTTGTTGTTCTCATCATTATCTATCTAAAGACGTATAGAGGACGGTAAGGGAGCCGAACGTTTAGTTCTATCATTGCCATCATCGCAAAACCCGACAACAATGCGCTTGCGCGGCTGGAAGCCTTTAATTTGGCTCGGCACAAATGAAGTCTCCTCACTGAAGTCATATGATCTTCCGTCTTCGAAACTGTACGGCGTCTTAGGTCACGCCAACCCTGCGGAAAAAAAGCCCCGTTTTACCAAACAATGTTCAAAATCATTAGTGTCGGCAGACGGTGTTCCGTTTCTTTGACTACATATGAAAGGAAACAACAAGCTGAAAATAGAAAGCAAGTTTGTTTATCTGTTTTATTTGGTAAAGTAGACGAATTGTGACAGAGAGATGTACACGGCGTACGGAATATTTAGCTACATCAGGCAGTCGAAGGCTTTGAGATCCTGCATATATCGGCTCACCAGCGCGGCTGGTTCAGCACTCAAAGGATGAACACGCGGAAGCTATAAATACATTCCATGCAACCTACTCCAGAGGTTGGTGGTTCTTTGGATAAAAAGGTCTAATTGCTTCGTTTTCACTCGAAGGTTTGAAACATTTAGACGAATGTCCTTGAAGGCCGTAAGTACTGCCAGACTGGAGGAGGCAATCTGAATCGACACTGTCAGTCCTGTGAACTCTCTTGCATATTTCCATAAGATCGGTAGAGTGCGCGTGTTACGGAGTGCAGAAACAACGAATTCTCAAAGGTGTTGGGTAACTGGCCGACATCGCAGTCGATTGAGGAGCAGCATTGTTTGTCACTGAAATTTGTAAAGGACTTTCTAATCGGCGAAAAGGCACGCAGACTAGGCAAGTGAATAGGGTTCGAGACAATGCCAAGCAAAAGTTTTGTGGGAAATGCAGAAAGTTGTCCCAATGAGCTTGAAACCATTTTAATACGATGGGCTTCTTGTGTGCCTCTCCAGTCGCTCTCAGATATTTTGGAACGTACAGGTTTGTGCACGTCCGAATGGCATGTTGACATCGACAGAATGCTGCGTGGAGGCTGACATGTCGAGAAACGTATGTCGCCCGTAAGAAGATGGGTACCCTATGAGGTCAAACTTGTGTGAGCTGATTACAGGTGAGTTACTGTATATCCTATTAAAGCTACTCCTCGTAAACATTTACTCAAGATGGAACATTAGCCTTAGAAGCAAGGACATGCTAATCAAGCCTCGATTCTCACGTCCCAATCGAGGCTGGCCTCTGACTGGTTGACCGCAGTCGAAGCAGCAAGGTTCCCAGGGACCCAATCGAATGAGCGTACGCTGATGAGCTATCGACTATAATCGATAGGACGGCGTGCTCGCCTTTGCACGCTCACGGTTGGAAGCCACGTCACTGCGCGCGAGCACTCCTGACCTGTCTTAACCCTCTTCTGTTAACCTGTACTACTGAGTTCTAAAGGTTTTCTTTTTTTAATATACGCAGGCCAATATCGTGGATGACACATCGTAGGTGCATTGGGCAAGGGGTCAGAGACGTGCTGCGCGAAATAACCAAGAATACGAAAGAAAATTACCCGCCCTACTCATCATCACCTTCATCGGGAGGTTTCGCACCAATAGTTGGTCAAAAGACGTCGGTACTTCCCCTTCTGACGAAAAATCGGCCTTGATGGCTGTGCCATAGCACAGTGGGTCAAGAAAACCGCTTCCGGCCTTCGCAAGTGAAGAGGAGTTAACCGTGCGTAACGAACTGCGGACCTAGGCTGTACGCTCGCAAATACCTCACAAGCATCTGACAATTCCGCTGAAGATTGTAAGACGGATCACGTCAGCTGACGTGTCTGACGTTCCAGATAACAGCATTCGGTAGCGGTGGGCACGTTCACTTGGGACTTGTAAGGCACTTGACTGAGCAGTCACGTAGCTTTCCCGGGAATATGTTAGGAGCTTAGGCATTAGCTTTCTTAGCAATCGACGGTCTTCCTACTCATAACAGGACCAAGAGGGAATTTCGACCAATTTAAGCAGAATCATGCAGCCGTTTGTTAGTGGTGTGTTTGCAGTGGGAATATATTGCGGCCAGGGCAAGCCTTCGGATGTGCAGTCGTTTTGCAGATCGCTAAAAAAAGTTTTTTACTTTGGCAAGGTGTGGTATAGTGTCGAGGTAATCAAGCGAACTCTACGGTTCCGTCTGGCAGCCGTTAGTTGTGATGTACTTGCTAGGGCTTTCATTAAGCAGACTAGGAATGTTAGTGAATACTCCGGTGGCGAAAGGTGCTGAGTAAGGGGATAACAACTAGAAAAGGTAGTGTATGACAGTGTCTCAGAGCGTGCTAGGGCGTGGCGGGAATTATTGGTTCTTTTCTTTCCGACCCTCTTCATTTAGAATATCCAGGTGCACTGAGGACGGTTTAAAACTTGTGGTTTCGAAGGCCAAGGGGAAATTCCTTGAAGTTGTCAACTGCAATGGTAAGTACCGTGAGCAGTTCGATAAGGTTTTCAAGAATGTCGTCAAGAGGGCCTACGACCGTTTACAAAAACGCGGCAATAAAAACCCAGGCAAACGGTACGTCAACTGCTAGCATAAACTATATTCGCTAATATAGGGTAGTTGATTAAATATGCGGCGTAGAAATCGCATAACTGTTTCGCATGGACCTTCGGTGTTCTAATGTATTTTTATTCGTATTTATTTATTATATCCCCTTGCGTCAAGTATACCACGGAAAAAGATTCTTGCTGCTGGGTAACTAATATTAACACCCTATGTATATTCTAAGCAAGTATTATTGGATAATATTGTATTACTTTGATGGAATTAGAAATATATATCAGTATTTCAGCCAATTAAAACAACTTATTTATGGTGATCGTATGAACTCCTTTGGTTATTTTGGTTATTTAATGTTGTATGTATAAATTTCTATATATATTTGGGAAAAGAGACAACGAATCAGGTCTATCAACTCAAAACCTAACAACCATTTGGCGTTTTCTATCGTTTTGTGTCTCTTAAACTTCCTATTTACTACGGTCCGCATTCCCTAAAATGCGCAAAATGATATCGGTTATAATATGCTTGAACGATAAATGCTAATGATGGGTAATCAAGGCTGGCGGTCGCTCATAACGGATATAAGTAGGCCGTCCATTAGATGAAAGGGTGGGTTTCATATCTTCGGAACAGATTCGCTGGACAACCTCGGATTTGATTCGATTCAGAACGACAGAAACCTCAAGCCCGATTCAGATCGGATTCGTTTCCCTTAGGGAGCGTGCGGACCTCTATGAATTGGAGGCCGCGTTCACAAAACGCCGGAGCTGTCCCTGAACGTGGCAAAAATGCCTAGTCAATTGTGTACACATCCAACATATATCCAGCTTTCCGAACAGGTAGCCGGACCACCTTCTTCGACTCCCATATATGATGATACGACTCCCGTAACAGATGACATTTTTGCGATTTTTCCTTCTTCTTATATGTATCGCCAATGTACAATAGAAAAATACAATTCCTTTGTCTACACGATCTATTTGGGTTCGGTTTGAGATTCAGTCTTCGGCATCGACTAATGCGCGGCAAAATAAATCAGATGTATGCAGGAAACGGCAGTGAACCAAATGGATGTTGCCCTATTGTTCTCGCAGCCACACCGAGCGCATTACAGAGCACGTATCTGAATGCGAAGACACGAACCAGTGAGCAGAGGGGAGATGGAAACGCCATGACAGGAGTCTGAAGTCACAACCAGCCCTGATGGGTTGCTCGGGACAGTCGGCCGACAGTGAAAGTGTGTTTCCAAGCGACGACTCCGTAAATCGTCCTCGCCAACATACAGCGAATTCACCGGAAAGACAAAGTAAGGATGATCACCAACAATGTCTGGTTATTCAGGAGTTATCTGAATCCTATTTATTCGGACCTGAAGACCGTATCTCGAAGGAACTTGCTTCCTTTCATGGTCTACTAAGCCAGTTAGTCCAGTAAGACATGGAAATGAAGGTTCTGAAGGCATTCCGGATAGGAAAAAGGAGTGAAGACAGGACAGCAGCATTAGGACCTCTCCCTCTCAAAATTATGCTAGAGAACAAAAGAGCAAATTAAGTTCATGCTCTCCAAAAAAACCAACCTCAGAAACGCACACAAGCAGGCTTTTTCAACTAGACTACTCACCAGCGGAACGGCCAAAACGCCGGGCACTTGTCTTGGAGTTAAAATGGAGACTGAAGGGTGACGAACACAATCTGACTATCTTCAAGGGGAAGGTAGCTCGGAAATATATGCCGTTTCAGTGGAACCAGCCAGTAATACTAAGAACGAAGGCAGCTACTCAGCTTACACAGTCACCTTCGTGGAATCAGCCGCTCGAGGCCACAACACATGTAAGCCGTGAACGTACAGTGTTCTGACTGAAGCAACGGACATTATTACAACCCAACAGGTTACGGAAGAGCCCGAAGAAAATGGGTTCCGAGATAACGGAATAATGCTCAAAACAGTGACAAATGCAACCGGAAATCCAGCTGGTGCAGAACTGAGATGCTTGTACACAAATGCCTTAAGCCTCTTATAGAAACTAGACGAGCTAAAACTTTGCCTTGTAGAGCTGTCTCCAGATGTTTTAGCAGGAACCGATGTCTGGCTGTCCGGGAATATTAGGGATAGTGAAATAGCCTTTCCTGGATATCAAACTTATCGGAGGGACAGGGAACATCGTCAGAGTGTTGGTAGAGTTGTGCATGTGGATGAGGGTCTGGCAATGTCGGAAAACACCAACAAGATTGCGTGAGGCACGGAAGCTATTCGGTTGAATATCAAGGCTACTGTTTCCCCGTGTCTCGGTGTCCTCACTGTCTACCGACCACCAAGGACAGACCAAATCGACGACACTCAAATATTGGAGTAGTTGGAGAAATTTTCCAGTCGGCCTAACATCATGATCATGGGCAACTTCACAGCACCAGGAACAAACTGGAACACCCTCCAAGCCTCAAGTCCAAAGTCGACATTCTATTGTCGTATGCTGAACAAAACATTAAAGGCGTCCCTCACACAACATGCAATGTACCCAACGTGAACACGTGAAGGACGAAGGGCAAACTGCCTGAATCTGCATAGACAGCATGGACGAGATCACCTCCATGCCGCCCCTTGGCCGAAGTGGTCATATAGTGTTTATGTGTGATTATTCCTTATTCTCCATTTCGCATACTCCAGGCCGAAAAAGGCGTAGTGGTTGACGGGGCGACTTATCCGGTCTCGACTGGGGCTCATTGTTTACGGTTAATGCCAACGATGACTGGGCGCTGTTCAAGAATGTCCTTCTGCAGCTCATTAACAACCACTGCCCACTGATTAGTGTAAGACTGGACAAACGCCCTGGGTGGTTAAACAGCAACCTTAAGAAAGAAGTCAACAGGAAACACAAATAATTGGGAAAATACTGCGTCGCTAGGGAAATTGAAGATTTTAACACCTACAAGACACAGAGGAACAGACTGAGGAACCTGGTCATGAAGACGCGACGGAAATTCGAGAAGATATTGTTACAAAAAGCAACTCAGAAACCAAAATTACTCTACAGCTACCTCCGACGAAGTACAAGGAAGGGGCACAAAACCCCCCTAATAAGGACTAATGATTGCGTTGAGATCGCTGATAGAAGGGATAAAGCTGCACATTTTTCGCGGTTCTTTCAATCAGTCTACACAAACGAGGCAAGGTTCCTTCCTCCTTCACAGAAGAACTGCCGACCACAAGAGTCAGTGATATACTCTTCTCAGAAGGCATCGTTTCATCATGCATACCCTCATCCATATATCCTCGAAGTTTCGGCATTTATCATCCATATAAATATCTGGACTTAAGTCTTGTATTGCTTTTTCGACATGAAACCTCAGGCAACCCTTCGTCGAAATCTGAAGGAAACTAAATTTCATCTGAAACCCATTGTTCATATGAAGAAAATTGATCTGGGGGCGCTTGATGATTTTAACAATTTTATGTTTCGTTACGGATCAATTTTTTCTGTTCTTGGTGCTCTTCTTGACGGAATGTTGCCAACGCTTACGTCTCAACAGTGTGAGAAGCTCATGCCTCTCATTAACCTGGTTGCTACTGAGACTGAAGACAGGCACAAACGAAGTTTCAATTTTATATTAAAAAACGTTCCTAAGAGTAGACAGCCAATCGATGTCGCTTTTCATTTCCTTTATTCATGTGGCTTCAACTTTACGGTCGCTGAAGCTAAAAGGCTTTCATCTAGGAGCAAGAATCCACCAATTCTTGTCAAACTCTTTTTGTCGATAGAAGTGGATTTTATTTTCTCCCATTTCGAGCTCTTCACTCAATATCTCAGGAGAAATAAACTTTTTATTAGTCGAGATCAAACTCCACTGCAAAGAAGAGTTTCACCCCCATTAACAAATGTACAGCAACCCCCGAATTCTACTCATATGCCTTTTACCTATAAAGCAGTTTCTCCATCTGGTGTCGACCAAATCCCCCCACTATCTACAGCGGCCGCAGTTCCATCTAGCTCTCTCCTGAACACTCCAAACCATAAAAACCCCCATCACATATATTTTTATTCTTTTACCTCAGGAGTTTTTTTTCACTGCTGGTCGGATTTGTGTTTAATCGCTTTCCTTGACAATGCCTGTAAACTGACATTAAATAAATTATTCTTATTATCACAGAGACAGTTAAAACTAGCCTCTTTAAAACTCGCCCACGAAGCAAGAATTGTTCAAATGCGGCTCCCGAATTTACTAGGGAGCTTGATCTTAACAGTAAAGATGAGCCAGTCCTTGAAGCACAACCGACTCCCAGCACTCAGAATAGTGATTTAATTAATAAACTTACATCGAATCCACCCCGTTCCCACGCCTGGCCACTCAGGTCTGACCTCGCGGTTAGGTCCAATAAGCTAGATGATAGTTCTGAGAGACCTTTACCTGTTCGTATCCTGAATTCTCAAATTAACGCCCCAGTTTTGAAGCCCTCTTACACACCAGAATGCAAAATGCAAGTATATAGCATTGCTGATAACTTTTCCGATCCCACTGCTAGTCTGACAGCCCCAAATAATAAAGCCCTTTCCTGATGTTAACTGTTTCCCGAAACCATTACGTCCGCTACCTTACATACATTGGATACAGTGTATCATTACTTCCGTTGCGCCTGCATTACGTATGTCTTATGAAAGTTTTTTTATGCAGGAACTACCAATGGGCAGTGAAAGTGACTTCTCATCCTGGATACGAAGGTCGCTGAAACCCCCATAATCCAAGACAGACTTTGTACATTTACATTTTTTGACTTACGTATTCAATACATCGTCCTTCCACAATACCGCCTTCCGACTTTACCATCTTCGGTATCCGCATTTGCCCTGTAATGGGCCACTTATCGCCGTAGCCTATCTTGCTTGGGACGTGGAGGTTCGCTGTGACTCGTTTCGGGGTTTTACGTTAGGCGACCGTTCGTCATGGTTGGCGTTTACGGCCAAAAATATCGAGGCCGCGATGCATGGAAAAAAAAAACGAGAAAAAGCCCACACGCAAAATTTTTTTCAAGGTGTGGCCAAGTGTGGCCAATGTGTTGATGGCCACACCATAGCCACACCATTTGGCCACACCTGGCCGCACCATAGCCGCACTTGGCCACACCATATTTGCCTCGGCCAAGTGCGGCTGGTGCTGGCAGGGGCATCTCTAGTTAGTAGCTACCCTACAAATTTTAGATCGCAGCAACTTTGTCCTCCACCAATTGCTTCGTACTAACAGCCTAATTTTCCACCTCCGGCTCTTCCTTTTTTATAAGTAGCAATGAGTGGAATCAATATATTAGGAATACGTTCAGTATTGTCTCTCTCAACGCAAGATTTGTCGTGCGAAAGATGGCAAACCTAAGGAGTGTAGCTGTTGAGTTTGACACAGAAGTATTGTGCGTTACAGAATCTTGGGCCCACTCTCTAATTTCAGACTCGGCACTTAATATAGATAACCTCAGTTTACACCGCCAGGATCGTACCGAAAGACGCGGCGGTGGATGCCTTCTTTACATATGAACCTCACTTGCACAATCGCCTTATGACTTGAACATTTCCTCCTTCTCTTGAACTTTATGTTTTGCTTCGGTAATCCTTCCGCAAAATAGGAGAGACTTAGTCGGATGTGTATATAATCCTCCTTGTTCCTCCGGAAATAAAAGCCAACTCTGTGAACTCTTGGAAAAAATTGCAGAAACTTCTTTCGATGTCAAGATAAGCGTAGGCGATTCTAATTTGCCAGAAATTGACTGGCACACACATACTTCTCCTCCTAGATTCCAGAAGCTGCTTGACACCATTTACTTTTCAAACTTATCTCAATTAGTTCACTCTTCGACCAGAAACGATAGTGTTTTAGACTTAATTTTTACTAATGGCACCTTCTCTTTATCTATGGATTTCTATCATGACCTTTTTGCAAGTGATCATGCATTAATCCATTGTCGCCTTCCAGTTGCTATTTCCGCAAAGCCAACAGTTCAACTTAGTATTTTTGACTTTGCTAATGTTAATAAGGAATTAGTAAATAACTTTACATGCACTCTTGATTTGCACAATATTTTTTCAAATTATGATCTAAATTTTTTTCAACAATTTATTACAACGCGTAACAGAAGGTCTTCTTGACCTTATTCCTCGGAAGATTTTCAAATCGAGTGCTAATTCCACCGCTCTCCCACTCTTTCTTAAAAACAGACTCAAAAGTTACGGAAGCAGTTTGAAGATCCTTCTGTGAGCTCATTGTCAGTTCATCTAAGAATCGTTGAACTTTTGGAACTAGCTTCGAAAATGAGGCTCGCGCGAGATAGGCGTAGAGAGTCTTTAGCTATTAATGACGTGAATGCTTCTAAATCAGTTGCTCAGCTCCTCCGTCAAAGATCATCTGCTAAGTCCCACCATGTCATTCCGTCTTTGCTTAGTACTAGCGATGCCTTCATTACAGATGAGTCAGGCAAGCAGAAATTTTAAATTCGTTCTTTGCCAAGCATTGCACCATTGAAACTGATCCGATCCCTTTAATTCCTCCGTTGTCTGATGCTTCTCTTAGCATTATTAATTTTTCTTCAGAATGTATTCAAAAACTGATTAGCCATCTTCCTAACTCTCACTCAGTAGGTACGGACAATATCCCAAACTATTTTATAAAACAGCTAAGAGATTTTCCTCCTCTGCTTAGCAAAATCTTTTCAGTATTTCTCGTAAATGGCTTCATCCCATGACTATTGGAAAACCTCTATTATTATTCCTGTATTTATGTCTGGCTGTCGTTCTAACGTACAGAACTATCGAGGTGTCCATAAGACACCCTCTCTCGCCAAAATCTTTGAAAAAATTATCGCCGTAAAAATTATCGACTTTTGCACAGCCAATCAAGTTATTAGCCCTTCCCAGCATGGTTTTTTAACAGATGGCTTTTGTGAAACATGTCATCTGTCGTTTGTCAATCTACATACCTCTCTTCGTAATGATCATCTATCTGTTGTCGTTATTTATTTTCATCTTAGTAAAGCCTTTGATAAAGTGCCACATAAAAGACTCTTGGTCAAATTAGAATCTCTGGGAATTCGCAGTCCACTAATAGACTTTATCAAGTCGTACCTGTCTAATCGTAAGCAAAAGGTTTTGGTGGGATCTTCAATTTCCAGTGAAAGCCCTTTTGTAAGTGGTGTCCTACAAGGCACCGTTTTAGGTTCTCTTTTGTTTCTGCTTTACATAAATGATATCTCGGCGGCAGTCAAATATTCTTAATCCTTTATTTATGCCGATGATCTCAAATGTGTATATTCTTTCAATAAATTTACGAGCCTTCATTGCCTGGAGCAAATCCATGCTGACTTGCTTGCTCTCTCAGTTTGTAGCTCAAAATGGCTAATGGAATTCTCTCCGTCTAAATGTCGTTATATGTGTTTTGGACCTGAGAGGCTACCCCAACCAGTGGTCTTTCAAGGTATCCCTATGACTGAATGTACCACCATCAAGGATTTAGGTTTAAGCTACACTAGTACGCTTGATCTCTCGCCACACGCTGACAGAATTACAGCCAAAGCTGCCCAGATGTGTGGCTTTATTTCTTACAATTTCTATCTTTGTGTAATTAAATTAAGGCTTTGTCATATGTTTGTACTTCCCATTCTCGAGTAGTGTTGCCTATTCTTTGGTTTGATGAATGAAGCCAGTCGTTTAAAAATTTAAAATGTCCAAAGACATTTTTCTAAGAAACTTTTAGATGAGGAACACCCCAATATCTCCTACTCGGATAGATGACAGCTAATTAACACAAAATTTTTATGCATCCGAAGACTGTAAACAGGCTTCCGTCTCCTCTTTCGCATTAATCATAGTTCAAATCTTCCTCGGATTTCAGCACTCACCCCTAGTAGTCGCCCGTACATTCTCCGCAACTCGTCCTTGATTATACCTCCTCCAGCGTCCTCCACCTCTAAGCGCTCCCTTTTTTCGCTTCCAAGTACACTTTCATCTGGAATAACCTTCCAATAAATATAAGAACTTCAGATAATCTACACACCTTTAAGAGAAGGCTACGCCTTTATCTGAATACTGACTCGATTAAACTTTTATTTTCCTCATCCTTCCTAGACAATTTTTCTATGAAACTGAGATAGGGCCACCGGGAATTTAGTATGCCGCCATTAAATTTCCCTATCTGTTCAAATTTCCTTCCTTTGTGGATTGTCCCGCTTTCTAAGTTCCCTCACCGGAAATGTTAATTTTTCGATTTTTCAGTTCATGCATAGTGCCCTCACAGAATGCGCTGCATCGACGCTCTTGGCGAAACCTTCTGTATTCGCCATATACTAGTAGTCTCGTCACATCTCCCTTGCACTCTCCTCGGATGGAGTCGGATGAATGAAACCGACTGCATCTGGGTTCCTATCGCCTCGAGACTGGTTTTCAATTTCGCCACTTATTTGCCTTATTCAAGGCTACATACAGGCCAGTCCTGACGGACAGGACTATATACCCCATCATGAAATCCGTTATACAATGTCATACGCAGCTGAAATTTATTTGAATTCCTAAGTGACATGACAAAAATGGCGATGTCCCAGCTACGTGTTCGTCGTCGGTCGGCTGCAAGAAGTCTTCGTCTTTCCTGTACCTATTCCCTTCGTCGGAGTAGACTACTTTTCCCATATATCCTCCAACCACTGTGCAACGTTCGCATCCGTGGTAGGCATTCACGTTCTTAATCTGCTCGACGAAAGCCCTGGCCGGTGCATCACAGATAACGGCTGTTATGTGAACGTGAGCCTGATGGCTCATTTCGTCGACTTGTATTCCTGTCTCCTGAAGATACTTAATCTCATTAACCAATGACAGGCAGTACAAGTGTACATCAGACGGCTTACCGCCGCCACAGTAGATGGCAACTGGAAAGACATTACTTATAAATGGACGGACTACTCTGCCTAGTATGGGCCACATTTTAGTCTTTGATTTCTTATAAATGGGGACGCCGTCTATAGCTAACTGAACGTGCACATCATCTGCTACGGAATGAGAATACTTACGCAAGCGTAGAAGTTTGCTCAGCTGTCTCTCAAGTCCAATGTACACGTATTCGCCGCTACCCATCGGGGCTACCTGCAAATCATAAGATGCCCCCAAAAGAATCCTAGGGTCAGCAGGGAGTTCAGGCAGGAGCGAGCTGAGGATGGCCAGAAGTTCCCGAAGGTGAGCTAGTGCTATCTTGCAACGCAAAGCCCACTCTCGAAACTTCCAGGCGTAATCATGACCACTTTGAGGACAACCTGCTGATGTAGCTTGCATATCACTTACTACCACAGGTGTGCATATATCCTCTCCGTCGTGATCTGACAAATCAATCACTGGCGTTAATGTATCCGGCTAGGAGTTATATAACTCCTAACATGAGGTCGTACGACATCTGCGTCTTTTATTGAGAGAGTCTTCAATTTCCTTAAAACCTTCATCCCCATACTTATTAAGCCGACGTCTAATGGTCCTCTCAGATGCATCACTTAACATTGTAAAAAAGGGGTGAAACAACAGAGGTATAAATGGAAAATATCAAAAGGTAAGCGGGTTCACGAGAAGTCAAGCGTCCCACGCAGTGCGCACGAGATAATTCCGTGTACGCACGTGCGCGCGCGCTATGGCAACGCAAGATGCAAACGGCAATCAATCAGCGGCCAGATTGCGTAAGAGCGATAACCAATGACGTGTCAGATCTAGTATCTCGATAAATAGCTATTATCCGTATATCGACTGGATATCTATTTCTACTAGGTTATTACTCCCCCATCCTTCTACTGCTTTCGAACTGATAGAAAATCTTTATCTTGTGTCAGATTTCGAGGCGTTGCCATTTTCGTTAATCAAAATTTGTGTATAGACTCTAAGTCCCTTTTTTCTTACTCTGATGATTTGTTAGATGTCATCGCTGTTTTATGTACGCCCCGTTTGTTAAGTAATTTTAAATGCATCGTAGTTGTTATTACTTACATTCCCCCCTCTTCCTGTGAAGGCGCACTAACCCGTTTTTTCTACTTTCTCGTACAAATCTTGCTATCTTATCCTGCGACTATCTTATTCTATTATGCGGTGATTTTAATCGCGTGAACTTACGTCCCCTTACACTTTTAGGCTTCGATGATCTTGTCTCCTTTAATAGTCGCGCAGATGCCCCACTTGCTTATATTCTGACTAACCACAGCAAGCTTTTTGTGTGAAAAATAGGGCTGCATCGTCAGGGTCTGACCATTCCATTTTATTGTGTCTTCCAAAAATCTATTCCACTTCTAAACGTTCACTGCTTGCCAAGCCTGAGAGAAAGGTTAAGGTTCGCATCACGTCCGCCCAATACATTCTCCTACTTCAGACTTGCATTTCCCTTACTATTTCCATTTTCCTTGAACAATCGAATGTTGAATCCTGTTCGTCCAACCTGGCAGCGTTTTTGAATGAAATTTTCGATATTTGCTGCCTTCTTGATACTGTTATGGTACGACCTGATAGAAATTCCTCCCCATATCTGAAATCGTTAAGATGTAAAAAAGAACTCCTTTACAAGCTAGGCTTACGTGATAGTCTTAAGGACGTTACCGTCTTAATAAAAACAGAGGTTGACAGACTAAATAGCCTGTTTGTCAGTCAACTTTTCTCCTCTTCTTCCTCCCCGCCTTTCCTCCCTTCCTCAGCTGAGATTTGGAAAAATCTTAAGCGTCTCACTGGCCATCGCAACACACTGGTGCATGTGGATGCAGATTTAGACTCCCTAAATAAAAATTTTATATTTATTCACAATGACTCTCATCTTCCCTTAGATGACATTCCCCTATCACCGAGTACATTCCAACCCGTGTCTTTGGCAACAGTAGAGACACACCTTAAAAAGGTCCGTGGATCAACAGCTGCCGGACCGGATGGTGTCTCGCCTTTTCTTCTTAAATCTTGCTGTTCTCAGATAGCCCCTATTTTAACGCACTTAATCAATATGTCTTTCATGGAGTCCAAGATTTCCGACGCCTGGCGTACAGTGAGAATCACTCCCATCCCTAAAAAGCCCGCTTACTTTGGTCCTAAATCTTTTCGTCCAATTGCCTGCTCCTCTGCAATACTAAAGCTTGCCCTAGATATCATGAAGCCTTTTTCCTCCAGTTTTTCTGACCCTTTACAATTTGCATACAAAGCCAAACGGAGTACTTTAGATGCCGTCGCTCTTGTGGTCCACTCTGCTCTAAAAGCATTAGACAAGGGTTGCCGCGAGTATGCGTGCGCTTTTCTTGATTACGCCTCCGCCTTCAATTCCGTCCCGCGCCCTCTTCTCCTTACCAAAACCTCAGCATGCGGCTCTCTAGGCTGGGTCGTTTCTTGGCTTAGCGATTATTTTACCTTCCACACTCAATTTGTCCAATCTGGCAAGCGGAAATCTTCGACCTTTCCCAACAACTGCGGTGTTCTTCAAGGTTCCATTCTATCCCCTCACCTGTTCTCCCTCCACACTGACGATCTAAGGTCCCCTAATGACTGTCTTCTGGTCAAGTGGTTGTTGGACACCCTCTCAAAAGTCAGACACACCTCCGGTCTCTAAAGGATGGCCTAAACCATGTCCTAGCGTGGGCGGAGGAAAATGGTCTCCTAATTAACAACCAAAATCCGTTCAGTGTATTTTTCGACTGCGGCCCTCTCCTAAACCTGAATCCTCTGACATTCTTCCTAACGAGGTATCCTGTTTCAGGTACCTCGGCGTTACCTTGTCCTCAAATCTTTCATTTCCCTCCATATTGAGTCCCTATTTATTAAAGTTCGTAAACTTCTTTACTGCATACGTCGTTTACGTTCCTACCAGACACCTCAGCCCTTAGTCTGGCGATTCATTGATGCCTGCATTCTTCCTCTTATCCTATACTGCCCTCCTATCGTTTTTCCTGTTTAGCTAAAAAAGCATCTTCTAGTTTTGAAACGAGTCCTCCGCATGCTCTTTTCTGCTGCTGGTGTTTCTTATCTTTTTTAGTTGACACTATCTTTCAACGACACTTCCATGTGGTCAAACGATTTGCTGGTCGAATTCTGCATGACGTTGCCCATCCCTTACATTCTGATCTTATGTCTGTGAAGTCTTCCCGCTTGATGCGCCGCAGCTTCCGACTTCTATCCTGTCGCACATCGGCTTATTGAGCTTCTGTATTGCCATTCCTGGCGCGCTATTTTACGTGCGAATACACAGAAATACAGAAGATAAGACATGAACTATCCCCCTAATAATCGTTTCTTTGTGTTAAACTTTGATTGTTGAATAATCTCTTAAATTATTTACTACCCATAGTGAATGGAGCCAATTTTTTTGCTGAAAATTTTGAACTTGCGGTTTCAAAATAAAGCGAATTCCTTTCTCTCTCTACTCAAAAGCTTACGCCTATTTCCCCCAGTAAACTTAACGGAACTGTACAGCCAATGCGGAGGAATGTCATTTCACTTTTCAGTTATCACACAAAACTGAATGCTCCCAAATTTCGACCCTGCATTTTTAAAGAGAATATTCTGTTGAGTGTTCATAATGCCGGCAAAATTTTTATTCCCCGTTTGTTTATATTTAGATATTGCACGTGCCGTTCTCAATAGGGATGTCAAAAGAATTGCCTATTATATTTAAAATATGGTGAAATGTACTGACTTGTATGAATACGACCCTACCAGTGGCAATAGTTTGCGCCTATCTTATGTATATCAATGACTTTAAACTTTTTAGAATTACTGATAACGTATGATTCTTTTGCTGTTTTGCATAGGAATAAGGGGCTCAATTGCAAAAGCCTCACTCCCTTACTAAACTGACTTAGGCTCCCTGTAAAGTCTTGTTAAATTTGTCTGTAAATACCACTCGACGAATTTAGTTCGACGGACTATCCAAAAGTTGATATTATTACAAAACATTACGATATCACGATGTAGTTCAGTAACGCCTCCGTTGTCGACTTAAACTAGATCGCATCTAACGCGGGGTACCTAATTTGGTGTGTGGTGCGTCGGAATGACTTTTGTGCATTTTTAGTCTTGCGTATGCAGTTTAGAAGACCTATAAGTGGTCTATTGCAGAGGTGTGCCGCGTCCGAAGTTTTTAACCTTCTAGAATAAACAATCTTGCTTTTGTGCGTGGACATATTCGAACGAAAATGTCAGTCACTTTTCCAAAATCCGGTGACACGGACAATCTTTCTATAGGTTTAGATTTGACTCATAATTATCTTTAGAACAAAGAAGGAAGCGTACTCTAGATGAACATGACTGCACGTGTCTTTTACAACTATGCGCTGAGGTAAAAAACGAGGTGCGTCGCGTCATTGGATGACAACTTAAATTATAAATCCAACTATAGTGTCGCACGTGCATTTCTCTTGCCACGCTTGCAAAGGATTACCGATTCCAACAAGCTGCACAATTGTCTCCTTCTCTGCAGTATCACCTGCGCGAGGTCATTGATCTACTTGATGAGACAGACTTCACTTTCCAGCTTGCAGAGGTTTACTCGTTCGCACCAAACTATGATTTTCACGAAATTCGCGCAAATGGCTTCCGAAGCTTCTTGTCACTTGTTTCAATATGCCTTGCGAGGATTCTTACATATCTACGTAATCTTAATCGTCAACCATCCTCAACGTGGTAAGTCGGTAGACTGTCATCCACTTATGTATGGAGTTAACTAACCTCACGTCCACCTTGACTATATTAATTGCGGCGGAAAGCTTTAGATCCCACCCGGCCGTCATTTGCAGTAGGAATCTTCTAAACAAACAATTACTTTTCAGTGGCGGTTTTTTACTGCAAGTA
>CACRXP010000701.1:21724-36589 GCA_902702965.1 Spirometra erinaceieuropaei | reverse complement strand
CAAAAACTTCGAAAGATCCGCCAATGCCCTATTCCCCAGGACGGCTTTCTCTCCCCCTACCTCGCTTCTGATCTACTCCTTAGTCGCCTACCGCCCCTCGGAATTGTGGTAAGCTCACCTCCTTATCTCTGCCCCTTATATCGATGTAACAGTTTTCGCTGCGTCACTGAACTCCTCATCTACAAATCGACTGCACTTTCGACTCTCCATACCCACTTAAAGAGCTCCTATGCTTGCGCGAATAATATGCAAGCATTCCGACAAACAATAGGGCTAGCGGCAGATTTTGGCTTCGATTGTCGTCACAACTATGACCATTCGGTGATATATTGTTCGGGTGTTTTGTGTGATCGGGTGATGCAGCGTCTTGCTTTATTTTACGTGTCATAGCAGTATGCTACTCAAGACCGAATAAGAACAACATGCCCGAGGCCCGCCTCCATCCACGTGGAGGGAGATGGGCCTCGGGCATGTTGTTCATATCAGATTTGGACTAACTGACCTTTTCCCAATCGGTGCTTACTCATTAACTAAATGAACTGGCGACTAGCCATAACCACAGTCGCCTAATAACTGTTGCCAGATCCTGTGAATGAGGCCGCCACTTTCGTTTTGTCCCCCCTGTCGCCGTACGCCGGGAACTCCATGTCTAGTAGATTAATGAACTGTTGTGCAGACTGTCACACCAATAAGATGTACGTTGAACTTCATGGGGACTGCCACCCCTGGGGAGGCAGGGTTGTCGTGCGTGACATCTCTCCCCACATTCATGATGTTTCAAAGTGGACGCTATCGTGCCAGAAACGAGGATTTGACAAGAATCTAAGCACCCTAAGCGATCTAAACTCTAATTAGCTTTACTCATTGTTACCACATCTTGACGAGGTACGAGGGCGAGAGAGAGAGAGGGTGGGGCAAAATGGAGTCGGACCCGCATGGAATTTCCTTACCTCGACTGGCAGGCTAGATCAGGCGAAGATAGCCGGTGGGTCTTCCACACATCGGGATGTGTGGTAAGGGTGTCCACCCAAACGGGCCACGTGTTAGATGCGCTGGACCAACACGAGAGCCGTATCGGATTTTGGCAGGCGTTACCGGATTGCACACCATGACAAAAACCAACATTTCGGGGTCCGGCAGACGTCGCGCACACCGAGACCCCTGTCGTCCTCCCCCCCGACTGTTGTTGTTGGTCAAGAGCCTGGTCATTTGCTGTGTGGACCAGAGGGTGTGGAGTGGAGGGCCAAGGTGCGGGCTCGACCGTGCCATCAACCTGCGCTCTCTTCCGCCTCAGGTCTCCGTGACTTTTTCTTGATGCCGGGTCCATGTAGGGGAGGAGAAGAGAGAGTGCGGTGGACGCTGTGCAAGTCTACTATCGCTATAAACTAATTCACGTACAAGTCACCGCCCCTGCTCTCATCTTGCTGTGGGGCACACGGTGGACATCGTCGGCAACGACGGTTGACCTGTCGTGCGGTAAGGAATCCGTAGCCGTATTGTGGCACGCATGGACGGCGACTCTATTAGCAGTTAGTTGACGTATCTAAGCGATTTGGCTCATGCTTGTCGCTGGCATAGTGGGGGAGGAGAAAATGAGGGCAACCACCTCTGGGCGATCAGCGAATATTTTCTCTATGAACTACCATGCATGCCTTAAACTGCCACGAAGAGCCAAAATCCGTGACTTGCGAGGTCGCCAACTGACGGAATAATCTGTTTCGACTTAGGACTGGTAGTCGGGAGCCAACCGCTGCCTCTCACGCGCCCAGCTTTGTCCACGCACCTACTTAGTTGTCGCTCTCTCGCGTATATCCACGGCTTTACGTGAACTCACCACCCACAGGCGTTCACGTCAATCCCACAAAAGCTGCTCTACCATTCTCGTGTTTTCACATGCTCGAATGTTCGACGGTCTGGTCGTTCATTCAGCTTGGGGTATCGCCGATTAGTTGGGGGCAGCAAAAAAACCAGAAATGGCCGCCCAAGTCTTCTTTGTTTTTGTGATTTACCCCGCACAAGTAATTAGTTTAGTCTGTTAAACAGCATGAAGGTTCCTGATCCCTCTTCCTCTGTGTTGATCATGGCGTGATACCTATGTCACAATTCCAATAATGGTGCCGCTCCTGCTAAAGTGGCGTCATTTCATCTGTCTTTCATGGCGTATCTGTACTGCTGTGCAATTGCGATCCAGCGATGCCAAACTTCCAGGGGAGTGGGATCACTTCGGTTTGTGGATAATTCCAAGTTTTCAAAAATCATTGTCCGTTCGACCAAAGTGTCAACCTTGACCGATCTAAGTGCACGGTTCGACAAACCCGCTCCACGAACAAGATACCGTCAGTGTCAATCTTTGGATTCCTGAGTGCGCAGACGCACGTGACCTTGAATTTCGTCTGTAACCGAAACGCCCCCAGTGCACATAAGTGACCTCCTCCGTAATTTTTCAAAAGTGATTGTCGCTGTTTGTGTTTGTTGGACTTGACAGCGCATCTGCCGTAGCGAAAATCACGCCACTGGGCGTCATCGTAAAAGTACCCTCTCCCCTCTGTGGCATTTCTTCTCTCTACAACCACCACCCTCAAGGTCATCACTCACGTTATTAATCAGCAATGCCTTTGGTCCTCATCTTAGCAAAGCTTAGTGTTTTAGGTGTCTATGAAACGACAGTGCAAACGTGGGTTATGCGGTAGTGCGTTGGCGCATGCACAACGTACTACCGGGGGGCTGTTGAAGCTATGCTAATAGACACTCTGCTTCTGAGGAACGCCTAGATGCAGGGAATCTACGGCCCAGCAATACCCCCGTAAAGTCACCGGCAAGTGCGAAAGGATAGCTGTACAGCGGAAGAGTACTCAGCTAATTTGATTTAAGGGACGTATTTGTATGTGGAAGAGATGCAGTTCAGTAAGGATGAAAATACGGAAGTAGATTTCTTAAACACTTTTACAAACGTCCTTTAAGCCGGCTGAAAAATAAAGAATTAAGCGGAATCAGTTGAGTGGCGCAAAGGCATAACCAGTATTGGATAGGATAAGCGCTCAGATGTTTACAACATGGAGGCGACGGAGAAATCTGCTCTGATTTTGATTAGATCAGCAAAGCGAGTTGAAGCAAAAATGGACGCGAAAGACAGGATAAACGGTGCCAGCAGAACGTTCCTATCTGACTGCAGATATCTGCAAGGATTAGTATTGCAGGAAGGGATGATAGCATAAAGTAATATATTAAAATGCCTCTGAGTTGAAAACCAGGTCGAAAAAATAAGCGTGGAAACCAAACTGACTAGACGCGGTTCCTGCGAGTAGAGGCACTTCTCTTCGTAGACGGCTCTGAGGTAAGAGGTTGATAGATAGGGGTGAGGGATCGGGGGGGGGGGGACTAGGAGGGTTGGGATTGTGGTGGGTCTGGTGCGGCGTCCTGCGCCCGAGGACGTGTCGTCACCTGACCCCGCATCAACCGCAGAATGATTTCACAGCATAGGAGAGTAGCACGGCTGAAATCGTTGTCCATGAAGGAGAAGTTAAGAAAGGCATGAGGCATATCGTCAAGGGCATGGAACTCGACCGGAACTCCCAGCTTGTCGACACGTTTGGCTAGTTCCAGGCAGTCATCAAGGAAGGGGTCGAATCTACAGGACTAAAATATTACAAACATAAAAAGGGGAGATGTTAATCGCCAGTTGTCTAACTTATTAGGAGAATCTTCTATTGCAGGCTATTCTGAAGGTTAAAGATACTGACCCCCGGAAGCTGAACTAGAGAAGGCTTGGTTGGATAAGGAAATGTGTATCCCTTCCCCTGGGCTAAGGCTTAAGGCCACTTGTAATACGGAAATAAAGGTAATAAGGTGTTCTTGAATAAATCAAAACTATAGTTGCAATGCGTGCCTGTTTTAATGCATTCAAAGGCACTGTGTATAAAGATAGTTCAGGCACGGAGGGTGGGACATAGCTGTTTCCTACTAAAGGCTTGTGCCCCATTGCAAGTTTACCAGTCAAGCTATACTTGCCGGTAGATCACGAAAACCCAGTAAACTCCTAGTACTACCAAACTCTCACTGCAAGCAGCCGATCTCCCTATGCGTTCAGAAGCTACGTTGGCCCAGTGATGCATACGAAGTCTGTAAGACGTACACGTATAATAAGTTCGCCTAGCCTGCTAGTACGTTCAGTTTGATTGTCTTACGTCGGACTTGTGTAATCCGGGACGGCGGGTTGCCCGTTAGCATAGCTGCTGGCTACCCGGCGCGTCCACAGGTGGCGGATAGTGGAACGGCCTTCAGTGAAGGTTGGCTACGAAATAAACAGACCCAGGTCTGACGAATATTCAGTCGCGGACCAGCAGCGACATTGCTACCAGGGTGCGGAGGGCTGAGGTCTGGCACACTAAAAGCCTTATAAAAAAGTCACAAAGCCCGATGACGACATTGTGACATGGCGACCGTAACCCGCAATCAAACCATTTTGCTTGCCATTGCTGCCTTGTGGTTGGGCTTTTAGGCCAAAGCGCTAGAGGGGACAACCTCGAACAAGCAATCCAAGCGGTTGTTGGGGATCCGCCTGTATTCGAAATTTCCAAGAAACCTCATGAAATATGCCCGATCACAGTATTACGACCCATGATACGGCGTCCGCCGGAACCGACGCGCTCCACAAACCTGGTCCGGTGGTGCGGGCGAATAGTATGTGGGCTGGACTACTCAATCGTGGACGGACTCTCGGTATTGGATGCTGGAATGTGCGAACGTTCCTGGACCCTGGTACCCAAAGTCTGACCGCACACAGCCTTGATCAGTACAATGTGGACGTCTGCTGTCTGTCTGAAGTTCGGCTCCCTGACTCAGGCTCCTGCAAAATAACGACCCCTGGAGTCGAATCACACTTTACCCTGTACCACAGCGTCCCGCGCGACTCTCCTAGTCGACACGGTGTGGCGAGCGACCTATCGCAACAAGCGGACCTCGCGCTACTTGCCTGGGGACCGGTCAATGACCGAATGGCCTACGTGCGACTGAAGGATCACTTTACGAACATCTCAATAGTCTCTGTGTACGCATCAAGTTCGGCTGCCGAACAGCGCGATAAAGAGACGTTTTACTCGCATTTGCAGGCGTTATTTGAAAGACTGCCTCGCCGCGATCTGCTGATTGTCGCTGGCGATTGGAATGGCCGAAATGGACCTGGCGACCCCACAACCAGTCAGCTTCTTGGACGCTTTGGGCTTTGTTCTCGATGTGAAAATGGTGAGAAATTGCTGAACTTCGCTGATCGAAACCGACAGCTAGTTACCAACACATGTTTCCAGCATCGCAAAAAACATCTGCTGACCTGGTATTCAAACGACGGTCATACGGCCAGTCAGATGGATTACATAATAGTCAGCTCAAGGTTCCGCAGCTGGGTCCACGATAGCAGATCGATGCGTGGTGCCGAGACTGGTAACGCCCATGGGTCGGACCATGTTCTCGTCCGTACACGCCTGAAAGTTCATCTCTCATCCGCACCAAAATGCCACATCCTAGATGCCTCGATGTCGCACAAGTCCGGCAAGCCAGCACTGCCGAGGCCGTAAGCAGAGAAATCCGGACCTGTTTTACGACCCGAGCCGACGGAGAAGTCAGGAACCAGTGGTCGTCATTGAAGACATCAGTCTATGGGGCAGCTGAGAAAATCCTTGGATACACCCAGCGACGCCGCAGTGACTGGATCAGCGGAAGAACCCTGCAGTTGTTTGCTCAGACGGCTAGAGCCAGGTCCCGCAACGATGACTACTTCCGCCAACTTCGGAAGATGACGTCAAAATCGGCCAGGGATGACCGAAAGCAATATTGGGCTGAAATAGCGACATCCATGGAACAGGCCTCGAACGTTGGTGACACTCGAAAGCTCTACCGTCTGATCCGCCAAGTTAGCGGTAAGCCCTCTACACTGAGTGACTCTGTTCGCGATGTGAACGGCGGCTTTATTGCTGACAACTCGGCCAAAGTCGAGCGCTGGCGTGAGCACTTTGAGCACCATCTCAACTTCGATACCCAACCAACATCGCCCTTGCTCTCCTCTTCAGCGGGGTTTCTTCTCTCTCCCACCTATGCAGTACCATACGACCGCCCCTCTGAAGGAGAGGTCGCCCATGCCATACGAAAGCTACGCAGCAATAAGGTACCCGGAGAGGACGGTATACCCGCTGAAATCTTCAAGTCTTCTGTCGACATTCTGGCGCCCTGGCTCCATGAGGTGATTGGACGAGCGTGGAGAGACGAGGTTGTTCCTGATGACTGGGGCTTAGGCATCCTTGTACCTATCCTCAAGAAGGGAGATAAGACGAGATGCGAGAACTACCGCGGCATAAGTCTCATCGACGTTGCTGTGAGGATCTTCGCTATTGTGTACTCAAGCGATTCCAGGCTGTGCGTGACTCTAGGACGAGACCCAACCCAGCCGGATTTCGTGCTGGACGTGGATGCGCAGACCAGATATTCACACTGAGGCGCATTCTCGAATTTCGCCATAGCTACCAACAACCGACGGCCGTCTGCTTCATTGGTTTTGCCGCCGCGTTCGAGTCCGTTCACCGTGAGTCCCTGTGGCGGATAATGGCGCTAGATGGTGTACCGGCAAAAATAATCGCCATGACTAAGGCCTATTATCGCTCGACTGCTGCGAGAGTCCTGGTCCGCAACAATCTTTCCCAACCGTTCGGTATTCGATCTGGCGTTCGACAGGGTTGTGTCCTGTCACCCATTCTATTCAACTACGCTATTGACTAGATTCTCTGGAGGGCCCTACACGAAGGTGACAGTGTTGAGTTTGCACCCCGAGGCTGACTGGCCGACGATATCGTCTTACTTGCTTCAAGTTTTGGTGATTTGCAGTCTATGGTGTCACGGGTGAACGAGGTCGCTAAATCGGTCGGTTCATCCATAAACGCTGGGAAGACTAAAGTGTTTTCAAGATGCATCCCTGACCAGGAGAGGGTACCCTTCGGGATTGATGGCTGTCAACTTGAAGTAGACAGTTTTAAATACATCGGCGCGAGGCTGCTGCCGAATGGCCAGAGTAAGAATGACATGGTCTCCGAATTGATGCTGCCCACTAGGTTTTCTCATGCCTTCGAAAATGCCTATGGATCAAACGCGACCTCCCCACTGCCACTAAGATTCACGCATACCGTGCGTCTGTCCGGTCTGTCCCTCTCTATGGTTGCAAATGCTGGGCTGTGTGAATGCGGGACGAGAGAAAACTGGAGGTATTTGACCACCACTGCTTGAGGACCATCCTTCGAGTGAAGTACACCGACTCTGTCTCAAATGAGACAGTCCGCGCTCGATGCGACAACATCGCAAGGATAACTCAGGCCATCCAAGAAAGACGACTGAGGTGCTTTGAACATGTTCTTTGTCGTCCACCTCAGGAGCTCAGTGTTACTGCATAGAGGCCGGCTAGATCAGTCATGATTTCAGATGTATCAAGTACATGTACAAGTAAGTACTGGTGTAATCCGACTGCCTGGGCCCCACAAGAAGAGCGTTATGATGCAAGACCCAAACGACGGTGAAATATTCGGCCTGATGACATGTTAGTCGACGCGGCCCATCTCAACTTCAGTTGGCTTTACTCAATCTTGTCATCGGTTCATGCTAGAAGGATGGAGAAACAGATCGATCCTACTGTTCAACCTGTCCTCGAAACAATAAATTTCACGTACAGAATCATTGTTTCACAACTCTAATTTTCCTCGTCGCGGTTCGACAGACAACCCAGCAATTGTGGACACTGACACTATGCGGATAGGTGAGAGGGCGGGTTTGAGGATGCCAAGCGCTAAACTCTGGGGGAGGTTCAGTGCGTGAGACATGACAACCGATACACACATAGAGCACACATACGATTTGAGGTATTTGAGTTGAATTGGGAGAGAGAGAGTCTCTTTACAGTCTATTCGCCCCTATTCGGTCATCTGGTGGGAGGGAGACCAGTAAGTGCCACTACTGCGTAACTCAGCATACGCTTGACCTCAGTCCATATGACGTGAGCGCGTGGCACAAGCAAGTGAACATTTGGCCCAACGGCTAACGGAGACCAGGGCTGGGCATAGGGTTCTTCCTCATCAGGTTATTTCATGTCTGGTGGCCGGCAGTAAAAAGTCGCAAATAGCTATTCCCATCTCCTTTGTCCGTTCTGGCAACAGTCCTTTATAATTTGTTTACTTCCGAAGATCCGCATATGACAAAAGGCTCCAGCACCGCCTACATCTAAGTGAATCTTGTTGCATGTACGCCCTCGAATGTTAAAGATCATAAGAAATCTAAACTAAATAAAAGAAAAATCAAAAACCGAATTGGCGGCTATCATGAAAAGGCCAAAGCTATACTCAAAATAATTGAGCACACTTGCATCATCACCATTCACATCTGCATACGTGGTGGCGAGGGACTACGACTGATGACCTTGAGGGTGGTGGTTGTAGAGAGAAGAAATGCCACAGAGGGGAGAGGGTACTTTTACGATGACGCCCAGTGGCGTGATTTTCGCTACGGCAGATGCGCTGTCAAGTCCAACAAACACAAACAGCGACAATCACTTTTGAAAAATTACGGAGGAGGTCACTTATGTGCACTGGGGGCGTTTCGGTTGCAGACGAAATTCAAGGTCACGTGCGTCTGCGCACTCAGGAATCCAAAGATTGACACTGACGGTATCTTGTTCGTGGAGCGGGTTTGTCGAACCGTGCACTTAGATCGGTCAAGGTTGACACTTTGGTGGAACGGACAATGATTTTTGAAAACTTGGAATTATCCACAAACCGAAGTGATCCCACTCCCTGGAAGTTTGGCATCGCTGGATCGCAATTGCACAGCAGTACAGATACGCCATGAAAGACAGATGAAATGACGTCACTTTAGCAGGAGCAGCACCATTATTGGAATTGTGACAGGTATCACGCCATGATCAACACAGAGAGAGACAGAGATCAGGAACCTTCATGCTGTTTAACAGACTAAACTAATTACTTGTGCGGGATAACTAACAAAAACAAAGAAGACTTGGGCGGCCATTTCTGGCTTTTTTGCTGCCACCAACTAATCGGTGATACCCCAAGCTGAATGAACGACCAGACTGTCGAGCATCCGAGTAGGTGAAAACAAGAGGATAGTAGAGCAGCGTTTGTGGGATTGACGTGAACGCCTGTGAGTGGTAAGTTCACGTAACGTCGTGGATATACGCGAGAGATCGACAACTAAGTAGGTGTGTGGACAAAGCTGGGCGCGTGGTTATGGATCGCGCACCACTAGGGGGATTACTAAGGAGATAGAGAAAATATTCGCTGATCGCCCCGAGGTGGTTGCCCTCATTTTCTCCTCCCCCACTATGCCAGCGACAAGCATGAGTCAAATCGCTTAGATACGCCAACTAACCGCTAATAAAGTCGCCGTCCTTGCGTGCCACAATACGGCTACGGTTTCCTTACCGCACGACAGGTCGACCGTCGTTGCCGACGATGTCCACCGTGTGCCCCACAGCAAGATGAGAGCAGGGACGGTGACTTGTACGTGAATTAGTTTATAGCGATAGTAGACTTGCACAGCGTCCACGGCACTCTCTCATCTCCTCCCCTGCATGGACCCGGCATCAAGTCAAAGTCAAGGAGACCTGAGGTGGAAGAGAGCGCAGGTTGATGGCACGGTCGAGCCCGCACCTTGGTCCTCCACTCCACACCCTCTGGTTCACACAGCAAATGACCAGGTTCTTGACCAACAACAACGGTCGGGGGGGACGACGACAGGGGTCTCAGTGTGCGCGACGTCTGCCGTCAACCGGGTCTGCTACCGCACCCCGAAATGTTGGCTTTTGTTATGGTGTGCAATCCGATAACGCCTGCCAAAATCCGATACGGCTCCCGTGTTGGTCTAGCGCATCTACCACGCGGCCCGTCTGGGTGGACACCCTTACCACACATCCCGATGTGTGGAAGACCCACCGGCTATCTTCGCCCGATCTAGCCTGCCAGTCGAGGTAAGGAAAGTCCATGCGGGACCGACTCCATTTTGCCCCACCCTCTCTCTCTCTCTCCCTCGTACCTCGTCAAGATGTGGTAACAATGAGTAAAGTTGATTAGAGTTTAGATCGTTTAGGGTGCTTAGATTCTCGTCAAATCCTCGTTTCTGGCACGATAGCGTCCACTTTGAAACATCATGAATGTGGGGAGAGAGATGTCACGCACGACAACCCTGCTTCCCCACGGGGTGGCAGTCCCCATGAAGTTCAACGTACATCTTATTGGTGTGACAGTCTGCAAAACGGCTCATTAATCTACTAGACATGGAGTTCCCGGCGTACGGCGACAGGGGAGACAAAACGAAAGTGGCGGCCTCAGTCACAGGATCTGACAGCAGGTATTAGGCGACTGTGGCTATGGCTAGTCGCCAGTTCATTTAGTTAATGAGTAAGCGCCGATTGAGAAAAGGTCAGCTAGTCCAAATCTGATATGAACAACATGCCCAAGACCCATCTCCCTCCACGTGGATGGAGGCGGGCCTCGGGCATGTTGTTCTTATTCGGTCTTGAGTAGCATACTGCTATGGCACGTGGGATATAGCAAAACGCTGCATCACCCGATCACACAAAACACCCGAACAGTAAATCACCGAATAGTCATAGTTGTGACGACAATCGAAGTCAGAATCTGCTGCTAGCCCTATTGTTTGTCGGAATGCTTGCATATTATTCGCGCAAGCATCGGAGCTCTTTAAGTGGGTATGGAGAGCCGAAAGTGCAGGAGATTTGTAGATGGGGAGTTCACTGGCGCAGCGAAAACTGTTACATGGATATAAGGGGCAGAGATAAGGAGGTGAGCTTACCACAATTCCGAGGGGCGGTAGGCGACTAAGGAGTAGATCAGAAGCGAGGTAGGGGGAGAGAAAGCCGTCCTGGGGAATAGGGCATTGGCGGATCTTTCGAAGTTTTTGGTCAACACCAGGTAGAATGTCAGTGATTGGCATAGAATCCCCGACCACTGCGACGTTTGTGGTTTTCACATCTTCCTCAGTGCAGATGTCGAATCTGCTGTGGTTCTGGTTCAGCCGACAAGGCGTGACCAGGGAGCTGTAGCCCTCGGCGTCACTACTACTGTTAGAAACCGCCTGTGTGCCTTCCACTGTAGAATAAGGAAAAGGAGTTAGACAGTAGGGGTGCATTGCGCGTCTGTAGTAGGAATCCTGCGCAAGTCACCAACAGGAAGAGAAAGCAAACGTGAAATAAGACTGAACGTCTGCTGACACGTTTGGACGAGGAAGGAGGCAACTTTGCGATCTACCCCGTCATCACCATAAGCATCATCCAAACCACCGCTCATACCACCACCATAATCATTCGTCGAGAGACCGAAGAGAGTTATAGCAGCTCACGCCGACGATCAACAAGACATCCTGTGTGAGGATGGCAGGCAGAGAAGACGGAAGGTAGAAAGGCAATCGAGTGTGTAAAACGGGCGGGGGCTACTGCGTTGGTACTGGCATAGATTATGCTACCAGTGTGGCGGGATATTTGCGAATGAAAAGTTGAAACGCGAATGAGTGTGCGTAACGTTAATGCCTACCTAACGATCTGTCATGACTTCAGACATCTTTTCATGGATAATCGATATGACAATGGCGACGGACTTATGGATTTTGCGTGAGACAAAAGGTGGTTCGTGATTGTCATGGGGTTTGAGTACCCGAAAAGACACCCGCTGTCTTTTTATGAAAATGGCAGTCTAACCGCATTCTCGTGGTCAGGCATTAGGCAAAAACGGCTCTCGACTGTGGTTCGATGCGCGAAACCTAGATGGACGGTCAATATGGCTCCGATCAAATACTCATGAAGTTCACTACACCCAAAAAACAAGATGTCTGCATATATCAGTGTAGCGGAACAGTCAGTCGCCAGGTGCAGCACGCCCGGAATCACCGGGCAGAACGTACACTAGGTATTTCAGTGAGCATCTACCGTCGGCCACATATGACTCCTCTACTTGCTTCTTGGGCGTCTGTTGAAGGGTGCTCCAGGAGTTAGACAAACCATTAAGTTGATGGTGCGTCCCTGTTTCTCATGACCGAATTGAAAATTAGGGCGTCGTAAACGGCACCCCAGCGATTTTTGCAATCCACCATCTTGGGATGCCTCCGGTGGGACCTCTATCATAGCTGCATCCACAAAGCAAAACGATGACTGCCGCGTGCACGGCCCTCTGAAACTCACGCTCGGGCAGTAATGCAGCGAGCTTGAAACAACTGATCCACTAGTGAGGACGAACTATCAGCTGTAATTCGTAGGAGCTGTTCTGGTGTTGACGTTGGACGACTCAATAAGATAGTCAAGTGAATGTGGCAGAGCGAGTATGGCCTACATGACGGGACAAGGTAGTTCTACTTACTTTTCCCTCTATGAGTAACCTGCAGGACCGTCCTCACTCCTTCTGGGACATACGAACAAGGGCAAATCTGAGTAGATTTAACATTGGTAGAGGCCGCTCAGGCCAATATTTCTTTTGCGACTGGTCCAGGAATGAGGATACCGTTTTGAACGGTAAATAATTAACACGCTAACGAATTTTACCATGACGTTCGACCCGGTCAACCCAAGCGCCCTGTCGGCGGTCCTGCAGGCTAATAGTTTGCCCCTGAAACTCATGAACTGTATCTAGACCTGGCATTAATTCAAGCGAACGATAATTCGGAATTGTACTGAAAACAGCGAGCACTCCACCCTCAATGCAAGTGGCTAACAGTTGTGTCCCCCCATCGGCACCCTTCCACTACTGGATAGGTTCTGTTCTGTCTGTCGATGGGAATCATGTGTACGAGGACGTTCAGGCAGTGTGAGACATGCCTGTCACGGACCTTCACACTAGGTTGACGACGTTGTCCTGTGTATGGAGGGCGACAATATTTTAAATACTATAAAACGACGGCTACGTTCCGCCATTGAAAGAACATAAAATGCAGCCGAACCAGTATTATGCAGTTTATGTAGTCCTTTGGGGAGAGGTAGTGAGGCTCTGGCCGCATAGCCGCCGTCTCCCATGAAGTAGGTCTGAAACTGGCGATGCGAATACACGGTTCGTGTCCCCAAAACGGAACATGTCCGCGATGTTATGTCACAGAATCGGTATCCATGTCTGCACGAACACAATGACGATTGGCATAAACGATTGACAAATGTCTCCAGTTGAGACCTAACGGGGTTTCTGTGTGAAACGGCTTTTGGGAGAGATAGAACGGAAAGTTTGGGTGAAAACATATTGTCCTACGCCGTGTTGTGAGTCGTAGCCGATGGTGCTAATGAATCATAATGCCATGGATCGCGCACCTACAATATCATTTAAGAAATTCGGTAGAACCCGCCACAAATTATGTGGCATTTCTGGTAGGTGATTTCAGATTGTCTGACTGATATTCTGGGTAGCAGTGTGCAGGTGTTCCACACGTCGGGGTTGGGTGTGACTTACGACGACCGCTAATAAGCCAGAAATGGCTATTCCCGTCTCTCTTGCCTTTGTCGGTAATAACACTCTCCCTATATCATGCGTCGCTGTGTGGCTGCTGGTTGGGCTCGAGAGAGAGAGCCCGTAAGACACAACGGAACGAGTGACTTCCGTAAGAACGATCGGTGAACGCCCCTCTACCATGTGACTAAATGCTCGGATCAAGCCTCTCTGGCAATCATTCATTTCCGTGCTGCGATATCATGTGCACAGACACCGTCAACGTTGCGTGCTCTTAGTGTTCATCGTGTGTTACTCCCTGCTCTCGTACGTTTTGATATTTACGTTATGAACGCTCTTTAACTTCTGCATTTTTCATTGAAAATGTTTAGACATAGATAGGAGCTTGTGTATGACAGTTCAATCATCGTGGACGATGACATCCACCAATTTTCCTTCAGAGTGAGCTTAGATCGGTGACGTGAGCCAGAATTAGTTTATGGCGAGACAAACTTTCGCAGGAGCTACTGCACTCGCTTCTCCTGCACCTACATAACTCCGGTAATAGGAAATTGTCAGGGCAGCTGGAGGCGAACTCGGATGCAGGGACTGAAAAAAACAAACAGCCTGCCTACGCGTTCCGCCAGCCACCTGATCTGTAACGCCTGAACTGAGCTTCTATGGTGTCAATTCAAGTCTCACGCCAGAGACAGAGTACCTGAAGATGGATTCGAGTGAGAATCCGAAACGCCGGGCTAATCAAACTCTTGTTTCAGCGATCGTATCTTCTTCTTCGCGACCGCCATTAAGGTGCAATTAAAAAGGAGCCATTGATTCTGACAACTGTCCCCACCCTCCCCCCAGAGTCGTCCCATGTGCCCACGCGGATCGATTTACCCCGTCGGTTGGCAACCTCTCATGCCAAAAATTATATCACGTCAGATTTATTATGTCTAAGAATGCTCTGATGTGTTATCGGATAGGTTTCACACTGGCCATCTCATTCCCCTCTTTGCACTCTCATGCATCAGTCGACTACCCGAGCTTGTCAGCCTGCTGGTGATTGGGTTAGTCGCAGTGACAGACAAGGCTGAACCACCCGTCTACATGGGTCACATATGACCCCCTTATCAACTCATATACCGGGACACAATGGCGGACGAGATTTCAGTTTGCATGCAACGTGAGTCTTTTGTTTGTTTTGTGGATGATGTGGAGCGGATTCATGTATGGTCTAGGGATGTGTGTTGGTGGAGCAAAGAGACGGTATGCAATTTGGACTGCGGCGTTTTGCTGCAGATTTTTGTGGAGGCACATACCACCGAATGGGCGTATACGATGACCATGTACCTTTCGGACAATGCAGGCTAGTGAGACAGGTACAGCGGGTGTGTGGTGAGTC
>CACRXP010000700.1:321260-343606 GCA_902702965.1 Spirometra erinaceieuropaei | reverse complement strand
ACTGACAGATTCCGAGGAAAAAAGAACAGCAGTCATGCTGTTGGCAAACATAATGGGTTTAAGAGGCTACAGTGCGTATGACGGGCCCAGTATCGCTTCACTACTGCGAGAATCCTGGTCCGCAATAATCTTTCCCAACCATTCGGTATTCGGTCTGGCGTTCGACAGGGTTATATCCTGTCGCCCATTCTGTTCAACTACACTTCTGACTGGATTCTTGGAAGGGGCCTACACGACAGTGACGGTATGGAGTTTGCACCCGGACACCGACTGACTGATCTTGACTATGCCGATGATATCGCCTTACTTGCTTCAAGTTTTGGTGATTTGCAGTCTACGGTGTCACGGGTGAACGAGGTGGCTAAGTCGGTCGGTTTATCCATAAACGCTGGGAAGACCAAAGTGTTTTCAAGCTGCACCCCTGACCAGGAGGAGGCACCCCTCTGGATTGATGGCTGTCAACTAGAAGAAGCAGACAGTTTTAAATACCTCGGGGACAGGCTGCTGTATAAGGAACAGAGTAAGGACGACATTGTCTCCCTAATCGATGCTGCCCGCTGGGTTTTCTCAAGCCTTCGAAAATGCCTATGGATCCGAACTGACCTCTCCATCGCCACTAAGATTCGCGTGTGCCGTGCATCTGTCCGGTCTGTCCTTCTCTACGGTTGTGAATGCTGGGCCTTGCGCGTGGAGGACGAGCGAAAACTGGAAGTATTTGATCAGCACTGCTTGAGGACCATCCTTCGAGTAAAGTTCACCGACTTCGTCTCAAATGAGATAGTCCGCACTCGTTGCAAAAACATCGCAAGGATAACTCAGGCCATCCAAGAAAGATGACTGAGGTGGTTCGGGCATGTTCTTCGTCGTCCAACTCAGGAGCTCAGTGTTACTGCCCTCGATCCGGCCCCATTGGAAGCGTCGAAGAGGGGATCAGTTCAAAACTTGGCTCGACACAGTTCGTCAAGACATGAAGGTGGTTCTTGAACCTTCGGTATTCGGTCTCCGTCGTTGGCGAAGATAATGGACTGAGCTGTCCGGATCTGCTGCCGCGGATCGTCACGCGTGGAGAGGTACAGTTCGTGACAGCATCGAGGCCGGCTACATCGGGCATGATCGCAGCCGGTAAGTAGGTACCGGTAGCTTCGAATGACATGTACGGCAATTGAGCCAAGCGTGATAAAGAAACCGCGAGAAAAGCAGAAGCAGTCATGCGGACTCATTCAAAACCAACAGGCCGCGGACACTCGTGCTCCGATTAGTCAGCCAGCAGGATAAGAAAACATCGTCTACTAAAACCAGTGGCAGTCCCCACGGGTATCATTTTCGAGCGTCTACGCATTAGACGCACCGGATGTTGCTTACCCCATCTGTCGGTTAATTGATGCCTCTTATGAAGTATACACGAGATAGTACACATACACCAGGAAGTATGCTGAGCGCCATATGGTATGATTTTGCTTACACGGCAAGGATACGCCGGTTGTACAGTACCTGTGCTAACTCATGAAATGCCGAGGTCAAAATTATAGTGGACAATGTAGTGTATTTTTGGTGTCGTAATTTGTGTTTATTTAGTTGAAATAAGGACGAAAAGACCGTTTTCTGAAGGAAAGTTTGATACGGATCTGTATATTAAATAGAAAACGGGCCGGATTAAGGCGAAATCGGAGGATTCCTGACATTCAAGCAGTTTCCTACGCTATTAAAGCTTTCGGATGGAAATTCTTTGTGTAACCTTATTAATCTGTTTAAGAAGATTAATAAAAGGACGAAATTTTTTGACAAACTTTCGAACAAAAATAAAAAATTAAATTTCAATATCAACAAAATCAGGGAAATGCAGATTAATTATTTCTTATTGTGTTCAGGAAATAACGTGCGATTCTTTATCTAAAAATTCTATTTTACAAATTCGTAAAGTTTTATGTTTCAAAATACCGAAATAAAAAAGTTTATCAGTGTGATTGTTTTACCAGACTGAAAATGCGTGTCGTAAACGAATATATATTGATTTCGCGCGACATGCCGTCACTTTGCTCTGCCACGCCAAACGATAACTGTCTAAACAATACTTATCCGAAGTTGACTTCCAACGCATTCGAAAATTAGCGGCGGAAGGAATCCCGCGTGAGTCGTTAGCTAGTATTTTCAATATTAGCAAGGTCACTCTGTGGCGCATTATTAATGATAAAACTGTTCCTAGAAATAAGATAGGGGGACCAAAACGGTCCACAAGAAAGCAAGACGACGATTTTATTCGTCGTACATTAAAAAAGTTTCATTACATGCCCATTGAGACCATTCAGCGGGAACATCTGCCGATGTTTTCTATGAACATCATTAGAAAAAGGATGAAGGAATTTGAACTGCAGCGGCGGAAGGCCATAATTAAGCCATATTTAAGTAGAAAACTAATTAGAGAACGGCTTTTATTTGTTAAGAATTATATTGATTACAGATCTTCATTTTGGAAGAGCATTTTCTTCTGCGATGAGGTTCTATTTTTAGACAAGCCTATGAAATCGCTCCAAACCGTCATATGTGGGAAGAACTTCCCAAGAGAACACACTACACCGACGGCAACATTCAAGAACTGTCGGCGGATGATGGTTTGGATGGCGATTAAATTCGGTGAGCGGCCTGTCTGGCGGTCAACATCCGACACCATCAACAGCAAGGTGTTCATTGCAATTGTCAAGGATGCTTTCGGCTACAACGGCATAAGTCGGCGCCGAATGGATACTGTAATTTTGCAGGACAATCCACCTGTCCACCGCTCTAAAGAGGTACGAATTTGATGCCGCTTGCAAATATAATCTAACATTTTAGACAACAACCACGCTCTCCGCAATTGGCCTCCAATCCATTTTCATCCCGGCCAACAGTCCCGATTTGAATCCTATCGAAAATCTTTTTGGAGTAATCAAAAGAAATTGGTACAAAGCTAAGAAGACTCTTTCAATGCAGGAAAAATTGGATTTCATACTCAATAATTACATTTTACAATCCACCATAGATAACCTTGTCATGTCTATGTCGGACAGACTTTCTGCTGTTATTAATTCGAATGGACAATTTACAAAGTACTAATTTTTTGTATCTGTTTCTGTCCTTAATTATTTTTGACCTTTTATGCGTCCTCCTCCTTTATACGTCCTCATGCGTAGCCTTTATTAACTTGGTTGTAATATAGGCGTTTCTCGAAAATGTGACTTTTGTCGAAAATTATTTATTTTTATCTTAGTCGTAATGCGCCGATACTAGTTACCCTTTTCTCCATGATCGAAGTTGATTTTATCTTGTCGAGAAGGGAGATGACTAGAGACTTCTGCCGTAAATGGCGCTGCTCCGTTTCGCCAGACCTCACACCCCTGAAGCGAAGACTGAATAACCTAAAATTGGCAAAAACCAACACCAAGATAATGACACCTACTGTCAGTCTGAATATGTCCTCTACAACACCATCAGCGGCATCTGCAAGTCACGGCATAGTCAATTCCGTAGGGAGTTCGACTACTTTTAATGCTGGCCTCTTTAAACACACCACCACGCCTGGTATAAACACGCCTCTATCGACTCCCTCAGCAACCCCTAGTAAGCCGAAGCATGTGCCAAAGTCAAAGGCAAATCCAATTGCTGTCTCAGCCACTCGGACACCCAATAAATCCAGCACCATTATAAAATCTTTTCCTCCACAATCGGCTAACAGTGCCTCAAATACCCCGACTCAAAACGTAGCGGGTTCGCAACTGCCCCCAGCCCTCATATCGAGGCAGTTAGGCCGAATATGCCGATTTTCCCACCGTTTAATAGACCTCTTGTTCCAATGGAAACAATGCGTCCCCCACCCCCTTACTTGTTTCCTCCACGGCCGTTTTACCAATTTATTCCTCATGATAATGTCCATACTGAATCAGTTAATTCATCCGATCCTCAGTTTCGTCCCGGCGGGAATACGTTGCAGTAACTGCCCCGCGGATTTTCAGCTGAAAATAAGTTAGCTAATAATAGTTACCAGTTTACCTGCCCGTCATTCCCTCCCCCAAGTCCTACCCCTTTTTATCCACGTCAGAGCTTTCTGATGCCACAAAATTTTTTGCAGAACCGGATGGGTATATCCGCAGCGTTTGCTCCGTGGGCGACACAGAACTGGACGATGTAGCCCACCTCCCTCAAAAACTAACAGCCTTTCACTTCAAACTCTTTGTTTTAAATGTCAGATCCTTGCTTAATAAGATGCCTTTGCTTCAGACTCAGGTTTTCGTCCATTGTCCTGATATTGTTTTAGTAACTGAGACGTGGGCATCAGCCTCAGTAGCTGACTCCGAACTCTCTCTTCTAGGCTACAATTGCGTTCGAAATGATCGCCAAGATAGCCGTGGTGGGGGCAGCTGCGTCTTCGTTAAGCAAACGCTTACATGTTTGCCGTTGGACCTCCCGCACTTTTCCGCACTAGAAGACCGCTGCTGGCTCCAGGTTGCTTTAAAAAATAAGTTCTCCTAACTCGTTGGCTGTGTCTATCGCCCTCCCAACGCCAAGGACAATTTTGATCGTTTTCTCTCACAGGCATTTCATGCTGCGACCGACTTAAGCTTTAAGTATGAATTGGTTGCGGGTGACTTTAATCTCCCTGAAGTCCGCTGGTCTCCGACTTCAGGCCCCAGAAGGTTCGATGACTTTCTTGAGGCTGTGGATGTCGGGATGTGGAATCAGGTTGTCGATTTTCCCACCCGAGGATCAAGTATACTTGACTTAATTTTCTGTAGAGGCTGCTTGCCATCGTCAGTGTCATCCCTAGGCCCACTCGAGGGCTCAGACCATGACGTAGTTGTTTCAACGTTGGAATTCGAGGCTGACGAAATGCCGTCCCAAAAGTATAACTTTTTCCGCGATTTCCGATCCACTCGCTCAACCCAATTATTAACACACCTTAATTCCTACGACTGGACTGATTTATTTCTTAGGTTGGATGTAAATGTTTGCACTGCAAAACTGTACGAAATTTTGGATCCGCTTATTTCTCGTTTTGTCCCCCGTAAGAAAATAATTAACGCCGAGGATGAGATTTTCCTACCTTTACCCTTTTGTCGCAGATTGCGCAGGCTTTATCGTCGTTTCCATCTGCAGAACGACGTTTCTGTTCTGCCCTTGATTAGTGATATTTTTGATCGAGCTAAGAGATTGTCTGAAGAAAAACAGCTAGCCGAAGAGGTCCAGTTTACCGAAAACCACTCGTTAAATGTCTCGAAACTTTTCTCTAGAAATATACGACCTCATCGAAAGACGCAGTATCCCAACATTCCAGACGATCTCGGAAATCCCATAGTTGATGCCCAGTTAACCGCTGATAGCTTCAATGATTTCCTGGCCAAAACGTTTATTGAAGACTCGACCACTGCGCTTCCGACCATCCATTCATTGACCAGGGCAGTTCTAGAAACTATAACTTTTACTCTGTGGGATGTGACTGTTGCGATTCGGCGTTTTCGTCAATCTTATAGTCCAGGCACTGATGGTGGCCCAGTAAGCATTTTAAAAGCCGATGCAAACACGATCTTCCCATCCCTCTTATGCAAGATATTTAATCTTGCTCGTAAAACTGAAACCTATCCTACCTTGTGGAAGGAATCACACATTCTGCCCATTCCTGAGCACGGCAAATCTACATCATTTGATGACTTTCGGCCAATAAACACCCTCCCCGCAGTTTCGAAGATCTTAGAGTCATTGATCAAGGATAAGATGATGTGTCACTTAACAGCGAATAACTTACTGAGTGGTGCTCAGCATGGATTCTTCAAAGCTCGATCTTGTGACACCTGTCAACTCTCTTTCTTTGACTATGTTCTTCAATCTAGGGGCCATGGTTTTGCTCTTTACACAGTATATTTCGATTTCACTAAGGCCTTTGACCGTGTTGACCATGCTCTTCTCCTCTTGAAATTGTCCTCTTTCGGAATAGGTGGCAAACTTTTGAATTTTATATCCTCTTATTTGGGCACTCGCACACAACGAGTTAAGATTTCCAATACCATCACCAAGCCCACACGTGCGAGGAGTGGAGTCATCCAGGGTAGTGTACTCGGCCCGCTTTTATTTTGCCTTTTCGTTAATGATGTACGCGGTTTATTTCAGAATGGTAAGCCTTTCATGTATGCCGATGATCTTAAAGTTGCATATCGATATAGGCCGGCAGATCATGACATTGTGCTTGAGCTCCTAAAGAGGGATCTACAGGCTTTCGCCCAGTGGTGCCGCACATGGCGCCTTTCTCTTTCTTGGCATAAGTGCTCAGTCATGGTGGTTGGAGACGACCGCCAACCTCAACTAAATATTGAAGGTCACGCAATAAATGTGCCAGGGGTAATAAAGGATTTGGGCGTATCATACTCCAAGAGTCTCAATCTCTCGGAGCACTGTGGCTTGATAGTCCCCAAAGCACGTAGAACGACCGGGTTTATCCTCCGAATCTTCAAAACTAGGGACATTAGAATGCGCCTTTACAACATGTACGTTAGACCTGGTCTGGAATACTGTTCGTTTTCATTTAGCCTCATGCGTGCTACTGAGCGGAAGAAAAAAGAATCCGTTCAACACTTTTTTACCAAGAGAATTTTAACCCCAGAACACCGACATTTGTCTTACCAAGAACGTTTCCGGCTTACAGGCCTCGATCCTTTCTGGTTCCGTAGATTACAAAAGGGACTATTTTTGCTATTTAAACTCTTATATAATCACACATTTAACCCACTCACCTCTTTAAGACACCATATCCACCCACGACGTAACAGTCACTGTGATGTCTTCTTATTTCTTGCTCTGGCACGTACTGTTAAATATCGTCGGTTCCATTCTGTAAAGGCAATTGCAATTTGGAATAAACTACCCATGAGTGCGAAAACTCTGCAAAATTATCCTTTATTTAAGAGAACTATTACTCGATTTTTGCATTCAGAAAAGCTCCCACAAATTTTGGGTGCTGAATCTACTGATCGACTGTACCGTAGCGATGGCGGTTGTGGTCTCTGAACACTATGGCCGGTCTCACCAGCTGTTCCTCAACGCCTCTACTTTAACCATCCCCAACTTCGTGAAAGGAATTTGACGTCCGATGATCTCCGATACCGTGCAACCTCCCCCCTTCTTGACGGTCGATATTCTCCCACCGCCGGCAGTTTTTCTCCTGAGCCCTCCAAACCACAGAAACCACCATCAACTATATTTTTATCCCTTAAGCTCAGGAGTTTTTTTCACTGCCGGTCGGATTTATGTTTAATCGCTCCCCTTGACAATGCCTCTAAACTGGCATTAAATAAAAATTTATTTATTTATCTCAGTAAATAATATTTTCTTAACCAAACTTTGCTTTATTTCTTTGACGCATCGTTTATTTTCCGCTTTCAGACTTTGGGAGCCGTAGTGTTTACCGATTTTCCGTTAAAGGCGTTAACCCGTGTTAAGTCGTGACATTTTATGAGTTAGCACAGGTACTGCAATAACGGCGGATACCACGGAGACATTCAAGCAAAGACTATATGTATATTTGCTTGGAAAATACCGCTTGTCTGGACAGAACAGCTCTGTGGTGCCAATGCAGCGCATTGCATACAACTACCGCTAAACCGGATGGCTGTCATTTCATTTTACTGATATCATCTACAACTGAATGTTCTTGAGTTTCGGTCCTGCATTTTCAGAGGAAAATATCCTGTCGAGTGTATATGTTACTGACAAAAGTTTAGTATCACATTTATTTGAAAGTTGATATTGCATGCACCGTTTTCGATAAGGTTTTCAGAGGCCTTGCTTACTACCCTTAAAATATACTGACCTATACTGATCTAAAAGATACTTCTACAAAAATGCTACCCCAGCGACATTGAGCGAAAACGGACACATCGCTATCAGCCAAGGCATAATTATACTCGAAATCAGTCAGTGGCGGCTTAATGCGAAGCTAGTACAAAATCCAGCATGCACGCATACTAGCACCGGTGACGCCTCAATAGGTCACGCAAATGTAATCTTAGTATGAGAATTCTTACCTATTGTAACTTTACGCAAATTGCATTACGGACTTCATTAAATCGAACACTGGCTTTATTAAAAGTTCTATTAGTTTGTACGCAACATGTCCTGTTTCCAACTAGAGCTCGTGGAGGGCAACAGGCCAGTTGTCTGGACCTCGTTTTTACCAAAGATCCTGACAGTATAGACGAGGTGTACTACCTACCCCCGCTCGGTCAAAGTGATCATGCGGCGCTTTTATGGGAGTACTTGCTGTATTCTGAACCGTGTACAAATGACAATATGAGGCCAAATATATGGAAAGGGGACTTTCGCCAAATAAGAGCTGAGGCATCACAAATAGACTGGGATGTTCTCTTCTCCGGAAACGTTCACGAGGACGGGAATTCATTCAAGGATCGTTTACTGCATTTAATGAAGAACCACTGTCCCTTATCAAAGCCTAGGACATCCAACCGCCCTCAGTGGCTAACACGAGAACTCAAAAGGGAGATCAACAAGAAAGGAAGGTTGTGGAAGAAAATTCGTGAGAAAAACAACAATGCAGCGTTTACAGAATACAAAGTTCAAAGAAATAAGGTGAAAAGTCTGATTTTCAGGAGGCGACGGGATTTTGAGAGTAATTTGCTCAACCAAGCCGTTAAAAATCCGAAATTGCTCTACGGCTATTTGCGGAAAAGCACACGTAACAGGAATCCCATTCCTGTTATGAGGGGTGATGACGGCTTGGAGATATCGGACAATACAAATGAGGCTGAGCAATTTTCTCAAATTTTCCGATCCGTTTTCACAAGAGAAGCAGACTTTACCCCATCTAATTCTGAGAACATGAGAGATCCCACTATCGAAAATATTGTGTTTCCAGAAGAAGCGATTTTGGAATAACTGAAAAGCTTGAAGGAATGCAAATCTCCCGGTCCGGACGAGATCCCAGCAAAGCTGCTTTTTGAGCTTGCGCAACAGCTGGCCAAGCCACTATCCTTTCTGTGCCAGAAATCGTTTGATGCTGGAATCCTTCCCACAGACTGGAAGACGGCCCACATTACACCCCTTTACAAAAGCGGTAGTCGTGCCCTGGCGACAAACTACAGACCCGTCAGTCTGACATCAATCTGCTGCAAAGTGGTGGAGAAAACCATCAAAAAGGAGTTGATGGCTTACTTGGAAACCTGCAACCTCTTGTCCAATGCACAATATGGCTTCCGTAGGGGAAGATCATGTGTTACGAACTTGCTATACACATTGCAAAGTTGGACACGAGCACTGGACGCAAAACACACCGTGCATGTTGCCTATATTGATTTTCGGAAGGCGTTTGACAGTGTTCCGCACCAGCGTCTCCTACACAAGTTGAGAATTACGGGCATCGGTGGCAAACTTCTCAAATAGATCGAAAATTTCCCTGTCGGCCGCTCCAAATTGTCTGCGTAGAACAACAGCAATCAAGGTGCACATTCACAGAGAGTGGCGTCCCACAAGGCTCGGTGCTCGGACCAACCCTCTTTCTCTTGTTCACCAATGATTGTGTAGATGGGTTGGACTGTGATTGTGCCATGTTTGCGACGACATAAAAATCTGGAAAGTCATTCAGAATGCTGCCGATGAGACCAACTTCCAAGAAAATCTTTGTCGATTGGACGAGTGGTCCCGCAGATGGCTCTTGTCCTTCAATTTGAACCAATGCACCATTCTGCGCCTCGGAAATCAGAGCCCTAGTACGCGGCAATACCATCTGAACGGAATGCCACTCCGAGAAGCAGAAACTCAGACAGATCTCGGAGTTTGGGTTGTAGACAGCCTAAAGCCTTCTACACAGTGCTGTAAGGCGGCCATGGCCGCAACCTCAATGCTTTATGCCATCAAGCGGGCATTCGTAGTTTTCGATGAAGACTGCTTCACCAAAGTCTTCGGCACGTTTATAAGGCCCCATCTCTAATATGCAATTCAGGCCTGGAGACCGTGGACGCAGCAGGATTACGATCTGCTCGAAAGGGTGCAGAGACGAGCAACAAAATTAATAAGAGGTTAAAGTGCACTGCCACATGAGATCCGCTTAACTAACCTTAATCTCTATCCTCTGGGTTATAGGCAGTTGCGCGGAGACATGATACAAACTTTCCGTATCGTGCGCGGCTTGGATTGTGCCCTTCGGCGCGATGACTTTTTCCAACTCGCCACTACAACTCACCTCCGGGGACATCCCTTCAAGCTTCGTGTGCCACAGGGTAGACTGAATGTGAGAAAGTATTTCTTCTCCAACCGTGTCGTGGAACCGTGGAATAACCTGCCCGAGACGGTTGTAATGTCTCAGTCTGTGGAGACATTTAAATGTCGCCTTGACAGATATATGTTGCAGCAACAAGCGGACTATGTGACTTTTTAGCCATGTGACAAGTGACATATGTGAATCAATGTATGCATTAACTTAATGCTGTAATTTCTTCACATTTTTGCATCTTTATCGATTTTTCATGTACAAATAGGGAGTTCAAAGGCATAAACCTATTTCCCTCAAATACACTGACTGACTGACTGCGATTATAAGGATTACCCACAATTTATTTATGCGGTGCACATTATCGGCTACGACCGAGATACAGCCCTTAATCGGCGTCGTAACTGTAATCTACAGTTTGATATCAGACTTATGAAAGCAGGCCTGTGGACTGCACGACCTACCTAAAAACCGGCGAACACACAGTGTGAACGGCTTTTCAAACCCTTATAGAGGACATTTTTAGCTAACTGCATGAGGAAACTGTTAAGCGGCTCACTGTATGCGATCTCGACGGTTAAGCGCTCCCAAATCAGCTAACCTGGATTATTCGTTCCCTCAAGGCCTATCTGATGGAAAACTGCCCAGAAAAGAGGACGACTCTAGTCGCCTGCAAACAGATCCAAATCAAAGTGATGACTCGGGCTGTGAGTGAGACTCGCGTCACTGAGCGGAAATACATGAGGATGGTGGATTCCGAATACACCCTTCTCCGGCAAAGGCCTTCAAATTCGGGGCGAAGTAACATCGGAGTTTTCTTCTCCATCAGAAATGACGTCGCCAGACCGCCAAAGGACGTCAGTGACCCTTTCATGACCGTAAGTCTGCTATGACGCGAGAAAATTCTCCACAGTTGGTCGCGCACGCACCTCGCCCTATGTTGACCATGGTGACTTAAATAAAATTTTCCGCGAAGACCTGCACACCCTACTAGCGACAGTGCCAGAGGCGAACAAACTATTTTTCGTTGGCAATTTCATTGACAACGTCAGCACGGATCATGCTGCCTGAATGTGAGCACTCGATCGCCATGGCCTCGGTAATTCAACAGCAGTGACATAGTCTTCCTGCACACTTGCGCATAACATAGTCATCCGACCTGCATCTTCCCCCGTTTTCCATGCGGGAGATTACGGCGTGAATGCCTCTTTGCTCGAATCAATAGCTTCTATTTACCTGCCTTCTCTTTAGGAGGTGTGACAAGTTTAACGTGTCAGTGCCTAAGGCGGTGTGGGGTACCGACTGCTGGACGGGTCACTGCCTTGTTATCTCCAAGATGTGGTTCTAACTGCAGCCACACAATCGACTGAAAGGTAAATTGGCATCACGTAGGCTGACTTCCACACAAATTAATGCGGCTGAATGCCAACTGCATTTTAGCTGCATGAACTCTAAGGCGGGACAAATGAAAACCCGAGAGACGCAAGCCAGTATCGGAGGCAGGTGAAGGGGGTTGCGGTGTATCATCTGGATCACCGCGACGGAAGTCCTCTATCGTGCACGCTGTCAGCGTTCGAATTAGTTTGACGGCAATGACAAAGAGGTCTGTAATACGCTCTCCGAGACACATCGGCTGCACCCAACCCATGTCATAAACAGGAACAACGTCAGTAAAGCTGCGTACTGCAGATTCTGACGACGAGCACATTAGAAATTAGTGGATGCGGAACGCGGTGCCCCCCTAACTTGACTCTTTAGCAAAAAGTCAAGATTCCACGACGCACGTGTTCTGGACAGCCTCTGTTTCGTTCGCCACACAATCTCACCAGAATTCGTTCTGTTCGCTGTCATGTTTTGACCCTATTCCCTTTGTTGGTCTCACCGTACGTCTGCCACAACGTAGCGCCTCCATGCGCAGTAGAATGGTGTTTATGTTCTGCTTGTTGCACTGTCTTCATAACTACACACTATTCTCCGGATGAACAGGCCCCACTCCCCCGTAGCTATTTGCAAAGCAATCTCCTCTTGTTAATCTCACCCGAAAGTGCGAGTGTCCTGAAATTCGGGAGTTCTTCCAAACTTAGCTTATTTATCTTAAAACCTCCGATTTGGAATTTACGGACTAATCTCCGGCGAACGTCAAAACATTCCCTATTTCGCCCAACACCTCTGGCTAGCTACATTGTGCAGTTGGTTTCTGAAGTAGGACGCTAAATCATCATTACTTTTTCTATACATTTTTACTTAAATTCCTGTTAGTTTGCATGAATATTGCCTTCCGGACGTATAACAATAACGCAGCCATCGTTATTGTATGTCAGCCGAGGTGAAATGAAGAATTCCCGTCTGAGACCAAAGCAGCCACCGGTCCATTTTCCTCAGCTATTTCGCCGCAGACGAGGCTGGACAGAAAACCTAACCTGACGAGTATGTCACAGATTCTGGGGCGTCGGACTTTGGGCTCACGGGACGTCCTAAACCACCCATCGAAGTTCTTCACAAAGTCACGAACCAACTTCCCCAAATGGGTACCATTTGTAACGGGTAAAAAGAACTGGAGGCGAAGATTTGTTTCCATTTTCTGAGGTATTCATTGCTCACGTGACGGAAGCTAGTGCGTGACTGAATTTGTGCTTTGGTAATGCGACTGTCAGAAGGAAATCTCCCCTATCGAGAGCTTCCTGTTCAATCTCCCTCGTTTTACAATAGCGAATATTTGTGCAATTTTCATCGTATGTCTGAACACTGAATTTGGGAAGCATATGTCTGCACACCTTCCAAGAGCCTGTTCACTAGTTCGAACTCGGATTGTTGGATTACATAACTGCCGAATGGTTTTGGTGACCGACAAGTGTCCAGTGTGTCTGTGTCCAGCGAAGGAAGATTATGCGGCAGTAGATCTGGCGGACCAGAACAACAGTTAAAAAACTGATGAATCACCACGAACAAAGTGACCAGACTGTTCAGGTATTAAATAACAAAGATGACGATCGTTCGCTCTCTTACTCTGAGACAGTCGGTGCAGTCAAAAAGCTTTCCAGCAATAAGCAAGAACAACCGGCACAATTCAAACGGTTGTCTACAAATAACAGAAAAGCTTACTTTACCTTCCAGAAGATGTTACGACGTGAGCACATATTACAAGAATTAAAGGATGCCGCCATCGTGCACATCTACAAATTTAAGGGGTACCGGGAACTAAGCGATAACCACCAAGGCATCTCCCCTCACAACCTCGCAGAAAAATCTTCCACTGTCTTCTAGTCAATTGCCGAAACGCGCACCTCGGACGTTGATTTTCACGGCCCACCGACTGAGGCAAAGTTTTCAGGAAATGAAGATAAATTTCTGTGCTGAGATTTTTGATAAGGCAAATCATTGTGAATTATAGAGAACTATGCTGAAATTCGATTTTCAGTCCTTATTACGAGATCATGGGTAGGGTTAGGAACAGCGGGCAGTCCTGACAGATGCGCAGTGACTAATGGGCGGGAGTAAGGCTATGTGCCAGCCTCTATCATATTCAGTCTTGTGTTCGCCGCTATGCTGATGGGCACCTGCATGAGGAGCGATCGGGGATAAATAAATAAATAAATAATTTTTTTGCAGCAACTACGGACCTGATGGAACACAGATCAACATCTGCACCCCAGAGCCTGTTCGACGGATTCCAAAGTCTGTATTCGCGATTGCTCTTCTCAGATGACTGCTTGTTAAACACAAAGACGGTAAACGACATACACGAGAGTTTCAAACTTATCAACTCCGGCTGCTCCAACCATGGACTGATCATCCGCAGGGAGAAAACAGTGATCGACCATTTTCAGGCACCAAATGCTGACATCACCAAGTCCTGTATCAATGTCAGTTAAAATAATTGATCAGCGGTGAACAAGCAAATGTGTCCCGGGATTATGATTTCAAGAAACATTAAGATTGACAACGAAATCGCAATTACGGTCTTAAAAGTCAGTCGCACATTCGGCCAAACAAAGTGCTCCACCTGCATTCTGTATACCTCGTCTAAAACTTTAAAATTAATGTTACAGTTATTCCTACTTGCTATGATATTACCTCCACGGGTCTTGAATGAAAATTAATATTATTGTGTTTAACAAAAAAAACAGGGGTTTACACGACCGGTATCCAAGCAGCGTTAGTGTGCAGAACGGAAATGCAGACAGTCAATGAGGATAATTTTATTTAATGCCAGTTTACAGGCATTGTCAAGGGAAGCGTTAAACAAAAATCCGACCAGCAGTGAAAAAAAACTCCCGAGGTAAAGGAATACAAATATAGTTGATGGTGGTTTTATGGTTTGGAGGATTCAGGAGAAAAAACTGCTGGCGGCAGACATTCGACCGTCAAGATGGGCGGGGGGGTTGCACGGTATTGGAGATTATCGGACGTCAAGTCCTTTCATGAAGTTGGGGATAGTCAAAGTAGAGGCGTTGAGGAACAGATGTCGCTGCTGGCCAACGAAATTGTCCATGGTGAGACCGGCCTTAGTGTTCAGAGACCATAAACGCCATCGCTGCGTTACAGTCGTTCAGTGGATTCAGCACCCAAAATTTGTGGGAGCTTTTCTGAATGCAAAAATCGAGTAATAGTTCTCTTAAATAAAGGATAATTTTGCAGAGTTTTCGCGCTCATGGGTAGTTTATTCCAAATATCAATTGCCTTTACAGAATAGAACCGACGATATATAACAGTATGTGCCAGAGGAAGAAATAAAAAGACCTCACAGCGACTGGTACGTCGTGGGTGGACATGGTGTCTTAAAGAGGTGAGTGGGTTAAATGCGTTATTATATAAGAGTTTAAATAGCAAAAATAATCCCTTTTTTAATATACGGAACCATAAAGGATCGAGGCCCGTAAGCCGGCAACGTTCTTGGGAAGACAAATTTCGGTGATCGGGGATTAAAACTCTCTTGGTAAAAAAGTATTGAACGGATTCTATTTTCTTCCGCTCAGTAGCACGCATGAGGCTAAATAAAAACGAACCGTATTCCAGACCAGGTCTAACGTACATTTTGAAAAGGCGCATTCTAATGTCCCTAGTTTTGAAGATTCGGAGGATAAACCCGGTCGTTCTACGTGCTTTGGGGACTATCAAGCCACAGTGCTCCGAGAGATTGAGACTCTTGGAGTATGATACGCCCAGATCCTTAATAACCCCAGGCACATTTATAGAGTGACCTTCAATATTTAGTTGAGGTTGGTGGTCGTCTCCAACCACCATGACTGAGCACTTATGCCCAGAAAAAGAAAGGTGCTATGTGCGGCACCACTGGACGAAAGCCTGTAGAACATAGTCAAAGAAAGAGAGTTGATAGGCGTCACAAGATCGAGCTTTGAGTAATCCATGCTTAGCAGCACTTAATAGGTTATTCTCTGTTAAGCAACACATCATCTTACCTTTGATCAATGACACTAAGATCTTTGAAACTGAGGGGAGGGTGTTGATTGGCCTAAAGTCATCAAATGATGTAGATTTGCCGTGCTCAGGAATGGGCAGAATGTGTGATTCCTTCCACAAGGTAGGATAGGTTTCAGTTTTACGAGCAAGATTAAATATCTTGCATAAGAAGGATGGGAAGATCGTGTTTGCATCGGCTTTTAAAATGCTTACTGGGACACTATCAGGTCCTGGACAATAAGATTGACGAAAACGCCGAATCGCAACGGTCACACCCCACAGAGTGAAAGTTACAGTTTCTAGAACTGCCCCAGTCAATGCCTGGATGGCCGGAAGCGGAGTGGTCGAGTCTTCAATGAACGTTTTGGCCAGGAAATCATTGAAGCTATCAGCGGTTAACTGGGCATCAACAATGGGATTTCTGAGAGCGTCTCGGAAGATGGGATGCTGCGTCGTTCGGTGAGTTCGTATTTTTCTAGAGAAAAGTTTCGAGACATTTAACGAATGGTTTTCCGTAAAGTGGACCTCTTCGGCTAGCTGTTTTTCTTCAGACAATCTCTTAGCTCGATCAAAAATATCACAAATCAAGGGCAGAACAGAAACATCGTTCTGAAGATGGAAACGACGATAAAGCCTGCGCAATCTGCGACAAAAGGGTAAAGGTAGGAAAATCTCATCCTCGGCGTTAATTATTTTCTTACGGGGGACAAAACGAGAAATAAGCGGATCCAAAATTTTGTACAGTTTTGCAGTGCAAACATTTACATCCAACCTAAGAAATAAGTCAGTCCAGTCGTAGGAATTAAGGTGTGTTAATAATTCGATTGAGCGAGTGCATCGGAAATCGCGGAAACAGTTATACTTTTGGGACGACATTTCGTCAGCCTCGAATTCCAACGTTGAAACAACTACGTCATGGTCTGAGCCCTCGAGTGGGCCTAGGGATGACACTGACGATGGCAAGCAGCCTCTACAGAAAATTAAGTCAAGTATACTTGATCCTCGGGTGGGAAAATCGACAACCTGATTCCACATCCCGACATCCACAGCCTCAAGAAAGTCATCGAACCTTCTGGGGCCTGAAGGCGGAGACCAGCGGACTTCAGGGAGATTAAAGTCACCCGCAACCAATTCATACTTAAAGCTTGAGTCGGTCGCAGCATGAAATGCCTGTGAGAGAAAACGATCAAAATTGTCCTTGGCGTTGGGAGGGCGATAGACACAGCCAACGAGTTAGGAGAACTTATTTTTTAGTGCAACCTGGAGCGAGCAGCTGCCTTCTACTGCGGAAAAATGCGGGAGGTCAAGCAGCAAAATTGTAAGCGTTTGCTTAACGAAGACGCAGCTGCCCCCACCACGGCTATCTTGGCGATCATTTCGAACGCAATTGTAGCCTAGAAGTGAGAGTTCGGAGTCAGCTACTGAGGCTGATGCCCACGTCTCAGTTACTAAAACAATATCAGGACAATGGACGAAAACCTGAGTCTGAAGCAAAGGCATCTTATTAAGCAAGGATCTGGCATTTAAAACAAAAAGTTTAAAGTGAAAGGCTGTTTTTTCTGAGGCAGGTGGGATACGTCGTCCAATGCCGGTCTGTCAATGGAACGAACGGTCCGGATATACCCATCCGGTTCTGCAAAAACTTTTGTGGCATCAGAAAGCTCTGACGTGGATAAAAAGGGGTAGGACATGGGGGAGCGCAAACAAAGAAGGCTCGATCACTTTTACTCAAACTGTACTGTAAGTGAAATGGCAGAAAAGGATTTCAGGCAATGACGTCCTGGGAAGATCCAAAGTCTTCAGTATCCAATCCATGTTAAAAGAGATACAACGGCGATGATTTAACCGCTTCAGCGGATAGAGAACAAGCGTCCACCAAAGCGACCCTTTGTTACGAAAGGCAGGAACGGTCCAAAGTCATGGCCTATGGCAAAATGACGACGTAATCACGCACGGTGCAGCAGGCCAGGCCGACTGTGCATATTAACTCAGACAGCCAACTAGTGTACTCTATAGTGTCGAGCACGCGCTACGCACTTGCACACGCGTGTGGCTGATCAAATATTGGATATCTTCATTCAGGGAATTCTCAAGCACGAACCGGCAAATCGACGAACGGAACGCAACAGGCCAGAGATTTTTGGAACGCCCGCCACGGCTAGCACACTAAAGGTCAGACTGTTCCTGAATGTTCAGTGGATCCCGAAAATGAGACGAGTTTGGATAAAGGAAATCTCCAGTTTGCAGGCTGTTAATAAAGTGCTTGTTTTCCGAATGTGCTCTTTTTCTGTTCAGCCTATCCATCGGGTCATGACAACTGCCGACGCGGGTGAAGTAGTAGGTTAGAAAAACAGATGACTCCCATATAAGAAGCACGAAAGTCAACTTCGTAACACTATTGACGAAAATGCAACGGAATTAAGGATCATCATCCGGGGAGAACAAAAAGAAACACATTGAGGAACGAATTGCCGGGTTAATTTACAATTTAAAAAGAAGTTTTAATTTCTAGCCTGATTTCTAATTAGGGTGCGGAAGTCGACGATATGATAAAGGTGGAAAAGAGGGAGCGGAAATGGACGATATAACAAAGGTGGAAATCATGCAGCAAAAACTGGTCCAGCGGGAAAATGAGCTGTATGTCTTAGAAGCTTATTCCAGAGGAAAGTATGTCCGAAGACGAGGAGAAGGGAGCGCTTGGTGGTGGAGGAAACGGAAGGAAGTATAATCAAGGAAAAATTACGAAGAATGAGGGAACGACTAACAGGGGTAAGGGCTGAATTTGAAGAGGATTCGAACTATCACTAATGCGAAAACGGAGTGAGAAACCTGCTTGTAGTCTCTGAACCCATAGGAATTTTAGGTAACTTATTTGGCATCTATCTGAATAAAAATATTTGAATGTTCAGTACCTAAGCGTTTTCTAGTAAAATGCTTTTGAACATTTTCAGATTTCAGAAGACGAGGTGGCGAGCATACGTAGCTTTCGATAAATTCTCGTCGGGCCAGTACAGTTATATAGGACGATAAGCTACGTCGCCTATGACGTAATCATTATCGGTGTCCTTACTGTTTGACCAATCCATGCCGTTTCCTCTACACATACGTTTGTGTATGTTTAATGTATTGGATATAACTAGCGGGGCTTTTCATGACTCCGTTAATATTCGGTTGAAATTGCGTACACTGGTATACGCAGTCGGCGTAAGATCCTTTATATTCAATGTAGATGGAGACACTTTACAACAAGCGTGCAGTAAAGTGGTAGACGGGGAAAAATCGAGAAGTGCGATTCATGATTGACAACTGATTACCTTGCAATGAGATGCGCTGGTTATCAAAAATACACCAGCTCAATTGTTTTCGAACACTGCCATGGCATCGGAAGTCACAATCTCGCTTTCAAGTGAGTCTCATTGGCGAACTACCCGCCGTCTGGAAGAGAAATTTCGTTGATTTATGCGCTAGCATCCGCGCTTGGCTTTAAAAGGAAGGTTCCGCGGATAACTCGCGTTTAAAAAAACACAGCCATCATCAAGTTTAACTCAACGGACATCTCCGTAGATATTGCTGACTGCCCAGTTGTTTATAGCAAGGAGGAAAAAACCGAGCATGATCAATTTTTCTGGATAGGACGGGGTCCTAACACTGTCCACCGGCTTTGTTACATGTCGTTACACTTGATAAATGAGGTTAATATTTTCATCCGGGTCATCCCTGCTAAATTTTCAACTTCCAAATGTGGTTTAGCAAACGCGCCAAAAATCTGCAAAAAGAGTTCAGGATTAAAGACGATGAAAACAAGCCTGCGCCAATGTTTAGTGTTCGCTGTTTTTGGGACGTTATTCCACTGCGTTCTGGTAGCCTTAAGCCTAAAGTTCCTCAGAAACCTATATATAAATGCGTATCCACCTCTTCTATTTGAATCCCATTTGTGCAGTATCGTTGTTTGGTGAAACGTCTCGGATCAAATTCCAGTAAATATTAGGAGTCTCTTGGTGGACTGCACAATCATCACAGATTATCAACTTTTCCTCGTATTATCTGCATATCGTAAACACAGCTGACTTTTTATCCGAACATCAAATCACCTTCAACATGAGGACATCACAGACAAGCTCCTCGTTGTAGTCCTTTATGTATATGAGGAGGATAACGAATGCAATTGCTTTCGTAATTCTTTTTATTTTTTTTTCTTTTAAGTTTTAATACTTGGGTTGTATAATCTTGCGCAAGTCCCTAATCGCACTGCCATGTTGTCTTCCGCGCTCAATGTCCCTTTCGAGTCTACAAGAGACACCTCTAGGATAGGCGGAGTATCTTCCGGCGAAATATATTGTGGAAGCGCACAAAGCCATCTATATATATAAAAATGGACGGTTTTTTTCTGTGTTATATTTAATCTCCGAAAGTACTGCACCGATTAAGATGAAATTTGGACACAACCCGACCCGCGCATAGGACCGGGTTTTTGTCTGCTCAATTTTGTAATTATGCCGATGGTATGCCTGTGATGGGTAAAAAACTGGATTTTTTCCGGCATAACAACGTCACCTGCTGCGGCCACTTGACCTACATCCGCGCGGACACATGTGCACCCAGACTGCGGCCACTTGACCGACATTCGCTCAAACGCACGTGCTCCACCCGACAGCCGCGCTCACCCCACCACCCACCCTGCAGGCACTTGAGCAGGCCCTTTACGCCCTGTGGGCCGATGCAATCTGGGCAGGTAGGCAAATCACCCACCCTGTAGCAAAAAAACGCAGCACTTGGACGCCACTTGAACTTGCATCACACTACCCACCTAATTGGGTTGTTGCCGCTGCCTCGGGGATTCTCGGGGGGTGAGGACTGGATGCAATTAACACCAGCGCCTGTCCCCTTCCCCGCACAACCCACATAAGGGGCCTGTCACCCAATGTCAGCTCAGTACTGTGCAGCTCGACTTGAGGAGGCCCGGTTGCGGTCACGGCTACCGCGTTCTGCAGCTTCGGGCCTGCTTCGTTCACAACAGGATGAACACAACCAGCTGGAAGTGGCCGAATGGCGCCAGCGAGAAACAGCAGACCAGCGTCAAACACGACTCCGTGCTCAGCATTCACGCAGCCTGATGCTGTTGTAAACGACGGTAAGACAACAACCTTTGGAAGACTAATGATTTTAGGGCAAGGTGATACCGGCAGTCGGAAACCGATTCCAACGCAACATCCATTTACTTATCGGGATGGTGCCGACGGATATCACTTCAACGTTCAGATGGTAAATTCTGTCAGTGACGGGGTAACGCACATGAAATGCAGCACAATGAACCACTACTCCTACCGACTTATTACACGACAGAATGTAAGCAATCCCCTTTTGCAATGCCGTCAATTGCTTCATCCCTGCATTGTGGATATGTATGCAAAAATCGAAACTGAACGCTTGCTTTTCATTCGCTTGAATCAGACCAAGCTGCGCTCTGAAGGATACATTCCTTTGCATGATGCAGTTGTAAACGACGGTAATACAGATAACGTTGTAAGACTAACGCTTCTGTCGTCCACATACACAGAGAGTGCGCGCATATGGTCGGGTACGCTCGAGGTGCAATTGCTTATGTTTGTCAGTACGGGGCGTCCAGACCTACTCATTACATTCGCATGCGATCCAGCTTAGGGGGATGTTTATCAGCTCTTACCTCCTGGGCTATCGACGGTAAATAGGTATGACATCACAGCACGTGTTTTCAGGAAGAAACTGCAATCGCTGATGAACTTCATGGTGAAACACGAGGTGGTTGGGTCTGTGCGCTGCTGGATGTATTAGGTGGAATGGCAAAAGAGGGGACTGCCCCACGCATATGTCTGGATCTGGCTCTATAACAAGATCGCTTCCAACGAAATTGACGATGCAATATACGCTGAATTACCTGGCGCCGACGTCGACAATGATTTGCATGAAGTTGTGGCGAAGAATATGATACATGGACCTTGGATGCACTGAATCCCAATTCTCCAACCCCCCATCCTCTCCCCCCGGCATGATAGACGGAAGGCCCTTATACCGAAAATGATCTGCAGAAGACATCGGCAAATTGGCAATCGTACGAATGCGAATCGGTAACATAGAAGTCGGTAACCGCTGGGTTGTTTCGTATTCGCCTTTGCTTTTAAAAGCAAACGCAGCTCACACAAACGTGGAACATTACAATTTTGGGAAATAAATTTGAAACATTCGTAAGTACGTGAGCAAAGCCGCATCACGGCTGATTTTGGCCTGCAACACGAAAGGAGGGAAAGAGTTGTGGACATACAACTGGATGAAATCGCACAGTATTGGGCTGGAAGATGCTTCAACAGCCACAAAGCCGTGTGGTGGATTCTTTCTTTTCCCCTCCATAAACAAGTCCAGGTGTTGTTCACTTGCAGTGCACTTGGTGAATGGGCAATGCGTTTATTTTATCGATGCAAATGTGCAACTGGCCACCGGCAACACACATTAACTGCGTTCTCCCGTTGAGCCAAACTGACGCGTTTGCGAAAACACTGCCGTATCCGGAAGTTCCTACGTATTACACAGGGAATGCCTGCAGAAAATCTTTTTTCTACACAAACGAGAGCGAGTGGACGGACACCCCGGTATACTCAAAGAACTGCGACAGGCAGACTGCACAGCGTGCATCCCAATCAGGACGAAT
>CACRXP010000700.1:290696-307227 GCA_902702965.1 Spirometra erinaceieuropaei | reverse complement strand
CCTCTCAGACGACTTCACTGGCCACCACTATGCGGGAAGAGGGCGCAGGGCAGATTCAGTACTGCTGTGCCATCCAGTTTCTTCAATACGGCAAACTGACACGCATCTCAACTATCACGACGTCCTGTGACGGTTCCTTAGTGGGATCATTGTGGCGGGTCTCAGCTATGCGAGATCTCACCCGCTGGAGTCCGGTTCATGCTCGTGAAGTACCCATGACCCCCATTTTCTCGCAAGTTGTCCGCTCAGATGAGCGCCATGATGCCTGTGATTCCTCTATAGTTTCTTACCTCGCTACGCCATTAAGTTTACATTCTTCACCATGCTCCCTCGCCTCTCATCTTATCATCAGGTTAATGGGAGTTCATACCGGTTATTATGGCTCGTTTTTCGAAGTATATGTTGAGGGCTCTGCCTAACTGCCACCAATACTAATAATAATGACACCGGTGGCAGTAGCAGTGGCGGCAGCAGCAGTAGTGGTGGCATTAGTAGTAGTAGCGGTGGTAATAGTAGTAGTAGTAGTAGTAGTAGTAATAGTAGTAGAAGTAGTGGTAGTAGTAGTAGTAGTAGTAGTAGTAGTAGTAGTAGTAGTAGTAGTAGTAGTAGTAGTAGTAATAGTAGTAGTGTCAGTAGTAGTAGTAGTAGTAGTAGTAGTAGTAGTAGTAGTAGTAGTGTCAGTAGTAGTAGTGGTAGCAGTAGTAGTAGTAGTAGTTGTGGTAGTAGTGGTGGTGGTGGCGGTAGTAGCAGTAGTGGTGGCAGTAGTAGCAGTAGTAGTAGTAGTAGTGGTGGTGGTGGTGATGAGGAGGGTGATATTGGTGTGGCGACCGTGGTGGTGATGACGGCGATGATGATGATGATGATGGTGGTCGTGGTAGTGGTGATGGTGGTGGTGGTGATGATGATGGTGGTGTTGGCGATGATGATTACGATGATGATGAGAAGGAGGATGACGATGGCGGTGGCGGTGGGGATAGAATGAGGTTGAACTTTTTGATGAGGAGAATGTCGATCTTGGTGGCGATGATGATGCTTTTGAGGATGCGGTTAGTGGTGGTGATGGTCTCCCCCGTGACTCGTCCATCGTTCTAAATTTCAATATTTTCTCGACAGGCCGGACTCACGTACGCGGCGTTTATGCGCTATCGCGCTACCGTGCAGTATGGGGTCTACGCCGATGACGTCATCAGACCTGGTGGTGGCGGATCCGCCGGCGTAGTGGGTGGTGATCACGCCGGCTATCATGATCCCACCGCCTACCCTGACACCTTCGAAGCCCCACCCTACGACTCCGCCGCCGGCAAGTACTACGACGAGTCCCAGTTTGTTTCCGGTCGCAACGCCAACGACACCGACATTTTGGCGAGCTAGTCTCTCCAATGCTGGATACGTCCCTGCAATGTCATTTGAGCCGAGTTGTGGCTCTAAACCACCAACACACCTACATCCCAGCGATGACTGTGCGTGTCCCCTTTAGACATCACACGCATGTGCACATACTGTCTTCTACTGCCGCTTCCCCCGATTTCGCGCTTTTTCTCCGTCTCGGTCCTGGTTCCATCCACTGCACCTCCAGTGTTGTTTGAATCTTCATGTAACTTCGTAAAGTGCTCTAAATATTCTCCCTTTTTTTTACGGGACTGTGAATTTCATGTCTGTTTTGTGAAGATAAGCACTCGTTTTCCTGACTGTTAGGTTATTCTACCTATATCCGGTGTGTGTTCGTACGCGGGGGGAGGTACGTCTACGGTCTAGGTGCGACTAGTCAGACTGCCCAGAGGTCGGTTTAAGCAGCCAATTTCAGTCTGTTGTTCTGCATTTCGTCCAAAATCTAACTTACCAAACACACCTAAATAGTAGTGTTGTTAATGGCGTTAATATCAATAATTGTTTTAGAGTTGTGAAAATCCCCATAGCTATATTCAGAAGGCAAAGTGGCGAGCGAACGTTGCTTTCGATAACTTCTCGTTAGACTGGTACAGTTATATGGGACGGGGTACAGTGAGTGAAAAAATCGATAAAAGTTAGTTTTTTAAAAGACAGGCTAGGCAAGAGCGGAAGGGTGCAGAAAATTGTACGTGGTTAGTCAACCTTTGACCACGGTAAGTGCGGAGCCTGAGCGAGGTTCTTCTGGGCGCATGGAGTCGGATTTCGTAACCTGATGGCGGGCGCTTCTGCTGTTGCTAACAGGCGTTAGCCCAGTAGCTTAGGGTAGCTCGAGGGGAGCTTATAAATCACACAAAATGCTTCAGTGGAGTCCCCACGATGCACTGAATCCACTGCATGCGCAAGGATGGCGCTGTCTATTCTCCTAGTTTCACCTTTTGTCAGCCATGCGGGGAGGTGCTCTTGTATTCTTTTGGAAAGGCGCCGACTCGTACGACCACTATAACCTGCTCCACAGGAGCAAGTGAATGAGTAGATGCACATTGAGGCGGTCTGAGGTGGCAGCCTATCCTTGCCTTCTCCGCGTAAAATAGGGTTAGATGAGAATGATATGCGAACCTTCGTTGCTGGAAAGGTTCCCGAGACAGCTTGGCCAGGACGTCTTCTTAGGAGTTCACGCGCAGCGTCTCCTTGGAAAGGGACTTTGAGAAACAACGTTTCCTTTTGGCGGTCAGTGTGGTGAGTTTTGCAGGTCGTTCGGCAAGGTTCTTTGCAATGGACCTGTCAGGTTGCCCGTTTTCGTGAAGCAAGTTCTGGATTTTTCTGAGTTCCTCCTCGATACTATCTGTTGAACAAATTTTTCTAGTCCTCTGTGACTAACACCTGACTAGATTTCGTTTTTGTTGGAGAGGTACGAAACTAGCGAAGTTCGTGTATTGTGCAGACCAGGTTTTCCTTCGATAGATGCTGCTTCGGATGCTACCATCAGATCTCCTGTTTAGAAGGTCATCTAAGAAAGGAAGCGAACCGACCGATTCCATCTCCACCGTGAATTTGATCGACGGATGTGCACGGTTTGCGGCCTTTAGGAAGGCAGCAATGTTGGTTTCTGTGGTTGCAATCGCAAAGACATCATCAACGTAGCGACCGTAATGTTTAAGCTTTTCGATCTGATCGCTTAGTTAAAATCTCTCCAGCTTGCCCATGAAGACGTCAGTTAAGAGAGGTCCAAGAGGCGAGCCCATAGCAACGCCGTCTATTTGTCTATAGAGTTGGTTGTCAAAAAGGAACTGCACATTTAATGTACACCTTAGTAAAGTGTGTTCGTTGGTATTCCTATTTCTTGACGACCGGCAGATAGAAAATCACAGATTTAATCGGCTGTCTCGGTGACCGGGACGTTTGTAAAAGGTGATGCAACGTCCAGTGAGAAGATCATCGTGGCGTTAAGGTTGGAGTCTTTAATGTCGTCAATGAATTGAAAGGTATCTTGATAACTGCGTGGTGTCAGCTGATATTGAATGGGATTGAGTTTCTCTGCTAACCACTTAGCTATCACATGATACGGAGAGTTCTGCATATCTAGAATCGGACGAACCGGCAGGCCTTCCTTATGGATCTTAGGTAAACCATGTAATCGAGGAATATGTGTGCCGACTGGCCGGAGGTGTCGGAAATCATGGTCGCTTATATGACCTCCTATGTGGAGCCTTCCTAAACAGTCGGTTAATATTGCCTCTGCGTTATCCGTGCAATCCTTTTCTTTGTCTGCCTTTCTGAATTTATTCTGGTCAGATAATATGGACTGCATCTTCGCTACGTAGTCCGATCTGTTCATTATAACGACGCCTGTTCCTCTTTCGGGTCCACTTACCAAGCTTGCGGAGGCGAAAGTTATGGCCCATTTTATCGGAAGGTGTCCCTGGGGTCCAACTGTACGCCGAGTGACTGTCCGGGAGTGAAGATGTGTTAACGGAGGAATTATATGGCTTGAATCATTCTGGTGAGTCTCACGGGGGCCTGAAACTCATTTGCGACAGGGATCAAGTTACCCCGTCAGTTGGAAGCTTTTCAAACCACGATGCTTAACACGCTAGGTTTACTACAAATGAGGCGTGCTGAGATTTGCCAGGGGGGGAGGTGGACTCCCCAATGTCGGTTCCACTCTCCAGCTGCCATGCACCAATCGCCTGCCCGAGCTATCCAATGGGACTGGGTGGTGCGGCTGACACTCCATTAAAGCCTGTGTCTAAAGCCCGCCGTAATACGCCCGTTAGGCGGCAAATATGGACTCACACAGGGTCGGCGCAACGCGATATATACTAACGTAACGGTAGTCTGGCCTCCGTTCTGACTCAGAGTATCTGTGGCAGAGCGGAATAGTGCAAGAGCAGTTCGTATCCTTCGGAAGGGTCCAGGAAACAACCGTCTTCTGGAGAGACCATTTTCCTGAGTGGTGATTGGTGGTAATGTCGCGTTTTGTGGTCTAAGGGTTTATTGTTAGTCCCTCTGTTTGAGTTCTCGCGGGGCCTGACATCCATAGTTTTCTTGAGCCTGTCGACTCAACATGCCAATAACCAAGATGGCACGATAGTAAATGAGGATTTTTTCAGAAAATCGTGATTACCATTCTCGTAGTGCCGAATGAAGATGGGTAATGAAGTAAGAACAAAATAAGTCTGGCATTTTTGGACCTGGGCATCTGTCCTACCTTTGAAGATAACTGAATTACTGGTTTACGTTCGATAGTAGATTTGCTTATATTTTAATCGTTGTTTACATGTTTTTGTCTCGTGGGAGAGCGGTAAATAGAAAAGTGGCCTAGGGATTTGGTTGCCCTTGGCAACATTGCTGAAGTCACTGTTAAGAGAATGCCACTCCTTGAAGATGCATTTACGAAAACGACAGATCAATTACAGCTCGTCACAGTCCATTGGGGTTCGAGCGTTTCTGCGTGTGTGCGCACACGTGCCGATCGAAGTCACACGGTTTTTATTCCCTCTCTATTGACAATTAGCCGCAGCAACCCTTTTGTTATTTATTAATCTCTGTTTACTTATGCTTTTGTCAGTAGGCAAACTTGAACGATATTTAGTTCTGCCTACTCGCATAGAAAACTATGGTCATTGAGCAAACGTCCCATCCATGATTTGCTGGCTCACACCAAACCAGCCGTGATCCGAAAGTGACGCTGGGATGATGTCGGCCGATCAGCGTCCAGCTAACCAAAGGAGCTCCTACGCTCAAACAGGAAATGGGTTGTTGGCAGTTTGACCAAAGAAATTTTTTCTATTCATGCGGGTTCCCAGACCGATGCTGGAAGCTAAAAACTGTACACCACACTCACAACGATTGCAATTTAAATTCTCCCTTAGTTGGCCAGCTTTTGTTATACGTGCAGTAGACAACTCGAATTCGTCCATGTGCAGGAGTGATTTTCCAGAATATCGTCATTGATCTGAAGAAATCCGTCGTTGAGTTACTTCTTATTCAGGTAGTGTCTTCAAACACTGACGTTAGATATCTCGGCGTGATTTACAATTATTTTCTTGGCAATGCTGGCGTCTTTACACGTCGAATGTGCGGGGATAAGTGCATTTTTTACCGCCCGCTGTACTTCCAAATCGTTTGACATGCTTCAGCTAGGCGTACTAAATTACTATGCTGTTTTCCGGATGAGGAGTAAGCATTCTTAGGTGTTTATACAAAGATAGAAGAGGAAGGGACGTGGTCTGCTGAGTCAGTGATCACCCACGTGACGCATCAACCTCAAGTTCCGACCTTGCATCAGAAGTCAGTCTAGATTTTCCACCTTCATTCCTAGTGGATTGGCAACCCGCCAACCAAGCAATTGATTTTCAATCACGCTGAACGAGATGCAGGCAAATGCTCACTTTTCTGCCCCATACATCGGCGCTAGCTAGCACAGAGTCTGTCAGATCATGTGTAAGTGTCGACGAGTACGACACGTCAATCACCGCTAATAATGGGAGCATCTTTGAGAACGTGAAATCGAAAACGTCTTCGCGCATGCTCGGAGTTCTTGGTTTTGGATAGCCAGCCCGTGCCATAGCGCTCGACCGAAATTTGGGCTAATAATTATGCCGCAAGGGTTTGGTGGTGGCTTTAAGTCTTGTATAGTATTGCACTCTGTCTGATTAGCACCAGCTAATTTAATTTGGAAATTTCGTATTTACCTCATGACGGAGAAAATATAGACCGGGACCGCCCGTGAGGTAACTTCACTTATCCAGATCCTTAGCTTATTTCCATTCCCATATTAAATATGATGCGCTGAAAGTAGAACCCGGGCAGCCTGCCAACTGCTAGGTCAAATAGGTCGACCTGAACTGCATGCGACCTCCCTGCCACCATTTCTGAATAAAGGCTTTGAAACAGTTGCCTCTAATTGCGGTTTATATGCGAAGAGGCGCTGGCGCGCGTGTGGTACTCGTAGATAGAAGCCCTATACCAGGGCAGCCATTGAATCCGATATGGACCCCCCCCCCGCCACAGCGTATACAGCGTATGCCTTCTTCTGTATAAACGGTCTGGAGAGCTTCAGATAATCGCAGAGCTCTGAGGGTCGTATCTTGGAGGGGGGAGGGGTGAGATTATGTGCTAACTCGATGACTCGCTCCTTCACCGCATGGAGAGTTAAACAGCGCTGACTCCTTATCAGTAACCAGTCCAAAAACCATTTTCACATTTTTGCTTCTGCAGGAGACAACGGTTGTGTCGCTCCAGCGGTGACTTCCATCGTTTGGTCCACCGGTGACTTGCGCGCGTGACACGGACTTGCGTCGCACCTGCAGCGCCCATTCTCCTCTCTGCTTCTCTCTTCCCTCACCCGTCTTGCTGCTATGTAAAGAAAACGCAAGGCGCTCAGAGGTGGGTGTGACGCTAGTGACCGATAAAATTAAGCGGTCCGTCTACGCGTCCCACACATGGCCTGGGCATCACGGCATGACTGGGCCTTTTATGAGGCGTCTCGGATCCCTGGAGGATGAGGATGCCGTAAAAGCCACAGCATGAAGAAGCCATTACAGCCTGAATCTCAGTCCCGAGAATGGTTGCCTTATCCTGGCATTTGGCAATCTTTTAAGCCATGACTCTTGACGTGTCGTGATAGATTTGATCGCGCCAGGTTTACTATAGTGAGGAATGCGCTGATTTCCCACGGATATGGATTCCTCTCTCGGCCCCACCCCCTCCCTATCTTCTCTATCCATAGGCGAAACGACTGGGCGCAGTGACTGAAAAGGCCCGAAGATCGACTCACTGGCTTCCCACGATATCCTTCCCATATACAGCAGTAATTATGATCTCAATCAAACTCGGCGTAGTCTATAAAATGCGTGTTGTAAGCCAGTCTGGCACCTATTTTGGTACATCGCATTTGTTGCGTGTAGCTTATTGTGGGACGGCACTGTTGCGACATCCTGTGCTTTCCCACGTCGGCTACAGCTCATTTTCTGATAGAATCGAAGAGGCGAGTTCCAGGAGGTAGTATCGAAGAAGGATACACAATCGCTGGAACAAGAGCTTTATTAGCCTGACGTTTAGGACTCTTACTCGAATTCATCATCAGAGACAGAGTCAGATAAGCGTGATAAGTTGTCCGGATGTTGCAGTATTTATAGAATGTGGTTGCTAGGCCGCTACCTGCCTATTGCAGTTGGCAGCTCCCGTGTGCATCACGGCTCGACTGGCCAGGTGTTGAAGTATTTAGCTGCCGTGCGATTGCTGTGTGCCGGTCAAGATCATCGAGTCCCACCTTCATCGCAGGCAACCAACGAATCCGCGAGGTTTGAATTACGAGAAGCAAGAACGACATTTTCAATCGAGTCCCTCACTGGAAACAGTTGGTCCTGCATCACAAACTGGATTCCAAAACGCATTATTGCTTACTACCCTCAACCTTGCTGTCATCGTTGTCCTCATCGTACGACTAGGACAATTTTCTGCAAACCTGGCGATTCCGCTGGCAATCTGAGCCTAGTCAACACAGCCTAGAAATCCTACATACTGTCTCAAACTGCCCACCGTACCAACTAAAGGCTGAGTCGATAATTTCTACACTGCTTGTTGAGCTGCTTAGATTTGTACACATGACATACTGTCAAAAAGTCTTAGGTTAAACGTCCTCCAGGCCTTATATTCTTGAAATTCTCCGAAAAACCCAACCATTCGCACAGTCTTACCTATTTGGGCTTAGGCGAAATTTTTCCTTCTATTCCTGCGGCTTGCTCTCTTTCCATAACTTCACGGCATGATTGAAGTACGCACTGACGTCCAAAGTGTGAGGCCAGAGTGCGGAGTCGATCCAGCAATCACCGTTTCCTCAGCCAACTGCGCAAACCCCCCGGCCACCGCAGCTCGGCGACGAGCGATATCACACAATTTCCTTTACTGTATATACGCAGAAAATGCAGGCCAAAGTTGCAGTGGATGCCAGATTCTGGCCGTTAAGGTCAACTATCTTGAGGAAGAAATCACAAAGATGAATGCGCCGTTACGATACCGACTCGACCAAGCTAACATCAAAGTGCAGATAAGTTATTTTATTAAGAAAATGAGCCTTTTGCTCTTGAATTTCTTATTCATATCAAAAATAACAATAGAATCAATTTTCACAGCAGTGATTCTGGAAATTATAAAATCCTCGGTACGTGTGTGATAAGAGCAAGCTGCAGCCGTCAACATGATCCCGACTCAATGCACAGTAGTTTCTCGGCAGTTTCGGAAAAAAACTACCGCACCAGGAGTCCGCCCCATGCTCTTACGACTCTCTACGAGAAGACGTTCCGCCGGACGACTATATGAACCAGCTTCCTCAGCAGTTTAAATGGGTGGCCACGCAAATGATCTGTCCCAGCCAGCCCATACAAGCCATCACATTCTAGGGCACACTCACGGCCTCTGACAATCCGGCAGATCTGAATGAGATCGCAGTGCGGCTGCCTGTAATCGAAAGAAAACATATTAAGTCCAGCCAATTTGGCTTCGTAAGGCAGATGACCATGATTCTTGACCACCTTCGTAGCTTCCGCCCGCACTCGAATCTCGGACGTCATGCACGGGTGGCTCAAAGTGAGACCGAACGAAAACCCCATAGGCTTTTCCAGCGGTTCATCATTACTCTGTGCAAATCTTCGTTTCGGCGAAAATAACACCGATGTTATGCGTTTAGCTGCCCTAAGGCACTGTGGCGATGCTTAAAGCGTGGCGGTTATTAGGTCGTAGATGTTTTTCTTTTCCTCAACATTGGGAAGGGACTGTTCATCAAAGGGGTATCAGAAGGAATCACCCCCATCTCTGTTCCATCTGGTACAGTGTCCTGGGACCACTCCCCTATCAAAGTTAGAATTTGATAGCCAATGAGCAAACCAATTGTTGAGGCTCTTTTGAAATGCGTGCATGTCTGCGTCATACTTGTTGGCTCTCTATGGTTCAGCATCGTCAGCAAACATGACGGCGCCGCAACCCAGGTTGTCAACGGGGTCGTTGATGCAGAGTTGGAACAGCAACGGCCCTAAGGCTCAGCCTTGGAGGACACTGAATGAAACAGGTTTAGGGGTTTACTTGGAGGCATCGGCGGATGCGGCTTGTGATCTCCCCCTAAGAAAATCCGCGATCCACGTCAGCAGCTGTTCCCTACTTACAATTCTAGATCATTTAAAGATCAAACGCTTGTGCGTGACGCTATCGAACGACTTATTGGAATCAATGTAGATGACGTCAGTTCTCTCATCGTCGTTCATTGTGTAAGTCGACTGTTTGGCTGAGAGCAACAAACTGGAAATAAGAAAGCCGCTCTGTCTAACCTTATGCAGGGGGCTCCAAGAATAAGTGGTTCTCCATCAGGAACTTCACTGTCGCCTACTTAATAATGGTTTGGATTACAGTTGCAGGTTAGGCTGACATGCCAATAGCGGCTAAGTTTATTATCCAGTTTACTTAGTAGGGATGATAGTGAAGGTGTTTGAAAATCCAATTGGTTGCATGTCTCACACGTTCTCCCCCTGGCATCAGAAAGCGTCTATCCATGCCATTGCAGGTTGTGAATGTAAGTTATCCGGTGCAGACGCTTAACTGAGGCTAGATAGCACTTTGACTTGGACCTCATGAGCAGAAATTGGACGATGAAATTTGTTTTGTTACGTAAAAGGCTGTTGACTACATTTACTTGTTGTTATCAAATGAACAAATGAAATGAGTTCAGAAGAAGTCTTACATTGTAACAGTTGGAATAACCTTCCAATAAATATAAGATCTTCAGAAAATCTACACACATTTAAGAGAAGGCTACGCCTTTATCTGAATACTGACTCAATTAAACTTTTATTTTCCTCATCCTTCCCAGACAACTTTTTCTATGACACTGAGAAAGGGCCACCGGGAATTTAGCATGCCGCTATTAAATTTCCGTATCTGTTCACGTTTCCTTCCTTTATGAGTAGTCTCGCTACATAAGATCCCTCAACAGAAATGTTAATTATTCCAATTTTTCAGTTCATGCATCGTGCCCTCACAGAATGCGCACCATCGATGCTCTTGGCGAAACCTTCTGTATTCGCCATATACTAGTAGTCTAGTCACATCGCCCTTACCCCATCCTCGGTTGGACTCGGATGAATGTAACCGACCGCATCTGGGTTCCTATCGCCTCGGGACCGATCTTCATGATGCCCCCACTGACTGCGCTCCATCGACGCTCTTGGCGAAGCCTTCTATATTCGCCATATACTAGTAATCTGGTCGCATCTCCTTTGCCCTATCCTCGGATGGACTCTGATGAATGTAACAGACCGCATCTGGGTTCCTGTCGCCTCGAGACTGGTTGTCATCGTGCCCTTACAGAATGCGCTCCATCGGCGGTCTTGACAAAGCCTTCTATATTCGCCATATACTAGTAGTCTGGTCGCATCTCCCTTCCCCCATGTTCGGATGGACTCGGTTGAATTAAACCGACCGCATCTGGGTTCCTATCGGCTTGAGACTGGTTTTCTATTTCGGCACTTATTTTTCTTATTCAAGGCGATACAGGCCAGTCCTGACCGACCCGCCTACGTACCATTTTATGAAATCCGTTACACAATGCCATATACAGCTGACATTTATTTCGGCCATGTTGATGTCGGACTATATTCCATTCTGTACCGCCACATGCAGGCCAGTCCTCCCTGTTTTTTTTTTCTGATGCTATTTTTCTGAGGTTTTTTTCTCCTGTTAAATTACTACAATCATTTTTAACTTTTGCTTTGGAGTTCTTTTTCACCCCTCGTTTTTTTTTCATTTTCATTTTGCTTAACGGACTTCTAATCTCAAAAACTATGCATTGCACTTTGTGCAGATTTTGCCTACATCGTCTAAAATTTGCATGTAAATTTATTTTTACTTGCTTTGATGGGACCCCGCCGGGTCTTTAATAAAAATAATTGAATTGAATTGAATGGACCAGAGGCCCGAGCTTGAATGCTTCAAGCGACACTCATTCTGGATTACATGCTTCCGTCTTTTTTGCCCCGAAAAGCAACACAAAACCCAAAATTGCTCTACCTCTACCTCACATGCAGTACAAGGAACAGACACCAAATCCCCTTAATAAACACTACCAATGGAGTTGAGATTGCTGATAAGAAGGATAAAGCTGTTCGTTTTTCACAGTTTTCCCTATCAGTCTACAGAAACGGGGCAAGGTTTCTTCTCCAATCCACAGAAGAATTGCCGACTCAAAGCATAAGTGATTTACTCTTCTCAGAAGGTATTGCCAGAACAGGCATTGGACGAATCGAAGTCTCCAGGACCAGACAAGATTACACCCAAGGTTCGCAAAGAACTTGCCAGTGAACTTTCTACACCTTGTTGATGCTTTTTCAGACTTTATTTGGTGTTGGAACTCTTCCTACATATTGGAAGATGAGGCATATAACCTCCCTATACAAAGGAGGTAGCAGAGCATCAACGACAAACTATAGGTCCATAAGCTTGTCATGCATTCTCTGCAAACATTCTCTGCACACACAAACTAAAAAATAGGGATCAGAGACAACTTCTCTAAATGAATCGAAAACTTCCTTGGGGGTTACAAGGAAGTTGTGTTTATCAGTAGAGTTAAGTCAGAGCCTGCCGTGGTCGGAGTGTTGTTCCCCAGGGGTCAGTACTGGGACCCACCTTGTTTCTAATATACGTTGACGCTTGCGCAAGAGTTCTGAACTAGGAAGCAGCAATGTTCGTCAATAGCATGAAGATATGGAGTGTAATTCGTGGTTCTGTCGACGAAGACAAACTACAGAATAACCTAAACCGATTGGAAGAGTGGTCTAACCGTTGCCTCCTGAGTTTCAGCGTTGGTAAGTTTAGCATACTTCGCCTGGGCAATACAGCCAGATCTGCTTACACAACCGGTTACTTTTCAGGAGGCGCGGCCTTACGAGACATTGATGCCCAAAAGGACCTGGGTATGTTGACGATGAATTCCCTAAAACCATCCGCTCATTGTTCGAGAGTTGTAAGTAGCACAACCTCCGTACTGTACGCCATCAAGAGTACATTTATGGATTATGACGATACCGTCATCTCAAGGACTTTCGGAACGTTCATGCGATGGCACTTGAAATATATCATACATGTCTGGAAACCATGGGCAGTTCAAGATCGAAATTGCCTTGAAATAGTTCAGGAAGTAATGAAGATGGTTAGGACTCAAAGCCCATTTCCTTATGCAATCCACCCATTAAATCTGGACCGATTTCCTTTGAGTTATAGGCGACTCCACGAGGATCTCTTACAAGCATTCTGCATAGTGAAGGGATTGGACTGCAGCCTGGCTTTGGGGACTTTTTGGATCCCTTACCACGATCAACCTATAAATCACCGGTTAAAACTGCGCACTAAGCAGGCAAGGCTGGATATGCGGAAATTTTCCTTTTCTGTCAGAGAAGTCAAACCTTGAGACACTCTCCCCGTAGATTATGCGATTTCATAATTGATACAAAATTTTAAAAAGAACCTTGACATATTTATGTTTGAAATGATTGAGAACGACGAGAGATCGAGCTCATCCCCTGGGACTCACGCCCATTTCGCCCTACTTATGTAGGCTCGTTAAAATTAATTTAGTCCAGATAATTTCTCTGCACACCGCACCCAGTTTTACGTTGCAGATAAGGATCCGGAAGCCTCACGCCTATTTTCCTCAATATACTGAACCAAACTGGCATTCTCAAGCTTCGCCTATGTTTGGTTCCATGGCTGCAGGGTTTAAGGTCTTTGGTTTGTTGCTGTCACCCTTCGTTTTTTCGTAGTGGATTCCCATCGCTGGCGCCGTGTTTATGATGTCCTTAGATGTAAGAATCCAACATTTTTTGTTCTCGATATACTTGTTAATTGCGTTTGGATTCAGTAGTGCTGACTGTGCGTCCTAGACTGCACAGTCTTTATATGTAGGAGGACATTCGCTTCAGACCTTTGTAAAGATCTGATTAGATCTAATTAGGCAATTATACAAGCATTTATGATAAGATTATCACTACAGAGCCACAGCTTTAAAGCGCGAAACGCTGAAAGCATCCTTGAGGTCTATAATGTTTTGAGCGAGTCCGATATAGCAAACGAAGAAGTTCAGAGCGGTACACACGGGTAACGTGAAGTACTGGTGATAACTCCTAGCTTAGAACGACCTTAAAAATGTGTTAGACACATCATCATTCTCATCAAAGCAAGAAGAAAGAAGAGTTAAATGAACAAGGGTTTAGTATACTGAAGGATACAAGGAAAAATGAGTTGCACTGAGGGAATGATCCGTCTGTGCGTAGAGGTGACACCAACATACCTGATAAACAACCGGTGGTTTAGGCAGCTGCAGATGAGGGCCGTGATCTATGCCGACGTAAAGCCTGAACCGGGTGGGCGTTACGATGACATTTGTGGGGAGTCGGTGGTTATGAAATGACAGGGCACCAGTTCAACCGACACACGGTTACATCATCGTCCTGGGTCTGCGCTAGAAAGTGCTCACCCCCACTCAAACAACCCATTTCAGTTCGTGTGGCGTTACGCAGGGTTAAATGCGGGGATTGTCTGTGCGCCGAGATATTGCAGATGTGGCAGCTACCTCGAAAGAGCCCGCTTAGCACGCCATCGTCTTCCACCGACATAAAAAAAACTAAAGAAAAATGGAGATGGACATGTGCGCAGCGACTGGTGACGGTCAATTTGCCCGTTTACGCTTATCACTCGACCTCGTCCTTACTCACCCATATACGAAGTTTTATCCAAGTGTGAGAGTCTCGGATTTCATGAGCGAGAGTGCTATAAAGGTCACTTTTAGATGGTTTCACTACGGAGTGACTCTGGATCCTGAGGAGTACCGAGTTAATCGTCAGTTGACAGCCTCCCATGCCACAATCAATGGTGTGTCGCGATAGATTAAATCGCGTCGGACTGGTCATTATGAGGAGCGAGCTGATTTACCATGGGAATGGATTCTTCACCAGTATCAGCCTTATTGTCTTTTTCCTAATTTAACTATCTTAGCCTGTCAGCAAGCTGGTATGTGATTGGCCTAGCTAAGGCTAAACATCCTGTGGTCAGTTAATTTATGCTGAAGGAAAATAAGATCTGCTGTCGTACCATTTTCGTTGATCGCCACGCTTGCCTCTGCTGCCGAGGACGGTAGTCAGATACTTTTTATATGTAGTTTTTAAACCGATGCCGTACCAGACGTTTTTTTAGACAACAGGCAGCATACTAACCAGGAAGATCTTTGTGTAAAAAAGCCTGCTGGGTGCAAAAAAACGAAAAAATCCGAAATATGTAACGGGAGTGGAAATAGACCATCAAGGAAGGTCTCCGAACTTGGAGCTTTGTTTCTGCTGGAAAAACGAAAATAAGTTTGACCATCGAAGCCACCACCCTATAAGTCACTTAAATGTGCCCTAATAACCTACCTGTATTTGATCAGGACCTTATTGTTTTGTTTAATTTGGCCGACGTTGGATTTTTCAGTTTTTGTGCCGGCAACTGAAGGTTTCAAGGCAACATATAAAACTTATTCTGTGATTGTCCAGTTTAACCAGGTTTCGCGTGCCACTCACTCTCCCCTATCCGGCCTACCTCCGGCTTAAAAGACTGCTCATTTTAGTCGTGTCCTTTCCTGGTATTCCGCCTTACTATTTCTGAGTCGCTATAGTAAATGTTTATTTCACGAACTAGGCTCCACTCCGTGTCTGCTTGAACAATGATGGCACCTCTGATCTCTCACAGATGAGATTACCATCAAGCCTACCTTAATAAAAAGTCATTGAAGCTTGCCTCGTAATCCAAGGAAAGACCGTATTATCCCATCAAGTTGGTTACAATCATTATAGTGAGGAATGCGCCAATTTACCATGACGATTTTGTTCTCCGATGTCGTCATCCCTATAGCTCTTTCGTCAACCCATAGCCAGTCCAAATCAAGCCGAATAAGGATGAAATTGGATGCAGTAGATGACAAAACCACAGCTCGTCTGCGCTTGCCACACACCGTCTGATTTCTGACTCCACAAATACTAGGCTACAGCAGTTTACGTCCCTCCAGCGTGCAATTTACACATTCGCACCTACGGCGTTCCATCCGTCAAGGCAATGCTGACGACTTGAAGGTAGGTAGGCTCATGTGTAGCGTAGGAGTGCTCATATGTTGTGACTAGGTCTGGACTGCGTTGTTTTCTTGAAGGTTTTTGCATGCGCGCTTATGGTCGAAGTAGTCCAAGCCGTGTCTGAATGTCTTCGAGCGGTATCGGTAGGTGAGGTATCTGTGACTGACATATGCTTAGGCCCCAGATACTGGTTCACCAGTTTCAGTGCGATGGATTCGTAAGTGGCCAGTCAGGCCTATGCGTGATGAGAAAATGCGATCGCAGTGGGGACAGGTTGCAAATTAGTCGGTGGAAGAGGACCGCGACGACGATGCTGCCAATGTTGTGAAATTTTGTGAAGTGCGGGACGATTTGGTCGTGTTGCCACTGAGCTGTGTCTGGAAATGTCCAACGAAACCCAGTCTGTGCTCCGAATTTCTGATGACACATCGGTTGGGGTTGACTGCTTATTTCGTTGGTCTGCATCACTTGAGGCATGCGAGCCTGTCTTCGCATCGGCGGCTGCTATTCGGCTGGCTTTGGTGGTGAATGATATAACGTGAGTGTGCAGCGTCTGCCAACTCCTGATCGATTTCCAGACGCTGAAGTAACGTTCTCGGGATGTCCTTGTGTCGTCGCCTTTTTCACCATGTCTGTCAGTACCCGTGATGCCGTCGCCGTAGAATAATTGCTTCGGGAGGCGTTTGGCAAACGTAATCACGACACAGTCGCTCCAACTTAGTTGTATCGGCCTCGACAGGGCGTAGGTACTGGGACGCCGACTCTTTCGAGGATATCGATGTCGGGAGTTTTTTCCTGCCATCTTACTTTTAGTAGTGTACGAAGACAGTTGAGGTAGAACTGATTGAGCTTTCTTGCACAGTCTCCGTCTCCGCACCGTACAAGAGAAATATCAGGACAGAGACCACGTACATCCTCAGTCTTGTGTTGAGGATGCCGCGGCGGTTCCAGGCACGTCTCCGAAAGGGTTTGCTGCTCCAGATGCGTTTTCGTTCCAT
>CACRXP010000700.1:236238-288633 GCA_902702965.1 Spirometra erinaceieuropaei | reverse complement strand
AAGAATGAATATTTTTATGCATGTTTTCCATGAAATATAATTGAATTTTCAAGGGCATCGAAAATCAATGAGAAAATTGCATACTACTTAAGTAGTCATTTTTTGCAGAGTATAGATCTTGCATGCAGCCGAAAATAAGTTCTTTCGAAAGCTGACACCTTGAGGTAACTGGATTATTATAGGTTTATGCTGCATCATGATTTGTTTTACAACTCTACTTAATTTATCTTTTCGAAACGAGAACGTATTTCGAAATTTTGGTTGACATTTCATGAGTTAGCACATCTACTGTACTTTGTACTGATAACTACTGTGTGATACTAGATTTTAATATCGAGATCGAGGAACTTTCTTATATTGCAGTATCCAGTAACTGAAATCCGTTGCCGATTAGGTGGTTCGATCCGAATGCTATTTAACTTTACCGGTGTACGAAGGTTTCGTAGCACGCTGGTTCCGTCAGTCCTGACTCGGACATCTTTCGGGGGCTTTCTGACAATTTTTGATACAGACAGACCCTCGATGGCAAATCGAATCGTTTTTCTAGGTTTGTTTCCCCAACCTCTTTATCTCAAACATAGCCGGCTCACGGTCGCCATGCCACAGCGTCGTTATCAGATTTTGGGGCATTTTCTTAGACGACTGACGTGCCAGATCTTAGCCCATCACGCCCTGGCCGATGACTGCTTGTTTGTCAGACCGTAGGGCTAACGCAGTTTTCTAGCTAACCTCAGTTGAAGGCCGTCTTACTACCCTCTGCCTACTTGTGCGCCGTCTAAGCACCAGTCAAACTGCCGAGCAAATCCGACTGTCGCGACGCTCGTCGGATAGCTTGCCCGATCCAGCAAGGCCACCGAGCTTTTCGCAATTGGGTTGTCACTTTAATCATTCAAATCTGCCAATACACCTATAGGAGATTCTCTGCCAGCCACCTCGTGTATTTGCCGTCAGTTTTTTCTTCCTCGATGTAGATTGCAAGATCCCGGTATTGAAAAGTCTCTTTCTCCTTTTTTTTTCCTTTCTTTAGGCAAGTACTCTGCTAAAGCGTCACTTCGTTTCGGAGCGAGCTACCCGCACCCGAGATAATTCAGCTGAGGAAGTCCGCTCGAACCAGCAGGTGGCAGCGGAGTCCCTGTCCGGCACCGAAGCCGCTAAATTCTACCTCTCTGTGATTAATGATGCCAATTCCGCCGAACCCCCCACACCTTCCGAGGGGCAGCATCACCTGTGCCCTGTTTGTAGGCAAAAAGGCGACCCCAGCTCCTCGACACACATCTCCTCCCTGGCACACCAAGTGGCCCTCCTCTCCACCAACCGGCCTCGGCCCTCGCCGCTCTTCATCCCACCCTCCAATCGCGGTTACCGACTCCTCCGTAGACTAGGCTGGGTGGACGCTGCAGATTGCCCTTCGGATGCGACCCCTGCGCTGCAACTCTCTGAGGACTCATCTGCATCCACCTCTGATGTCCTGAAGGCGGGAGGACTTGGTCGTGAGGGACAAGGGCGTCGTTTTCCCATTGCTACTGTCTTGAAGCGAGACCGCAGGGGTCTGGGAGCTGCCGATCCGGATGGCGTGCGCGCTAGGATCACTCATTTTTCCCCGGGCGACATTTCAGCTGTATTGACACAGCGCGAAGTACAACTGGCAAAACGGCCTCGCCGGTTAGTTCTTGACCGCAGGTTGCGGGATAAGCAGTTACGGACCGAAAAACAGTTTGAACGGCGGTTTCGTCAGGAGTTTAATTTCACAGACGAGGAACTGGAGCTCCTTTATGGCCGGACGTATACACACTAGGAGGGCAAAAACCTGATTTTTCTCTGAGACAGCCTTTCCATGGTCTTTTGCATATTCGTGCACTGTAAATATGATTTCCGCCCTCTTGGCCTCTGTACGTAAATTCGGTTATTTAACCTCCCTATTGGTTTGCCCATTTGATGCGGTAGCACCGGTACCCACAGAATAGCATTACCGACAAAGACAAGGGAGAGGCTGGAATGGCCATTTCTGGCTTATTGACCGTCGTCAGTCATGCCCAACCCCGATGTTTGGGACACCTGGGGCTTGATACCGCGACCTGTTAGTTAGAAGTCCAGCATCACGACCGTAAGAACGATCGGGGAACGCACCTCTACCATTGTATATTCCCGATCGAAACCGACAGGGCAACGGGCTCGTGGCCGAGTGATTAGAGGCGTGGACTTCTAGCTAACAGGTCGCGAGCTCGAGCCTCGGGTGTTCCACACTCCGGGGTTGGGTATGACTGGCTGACGACGGCCAAAAAGCCAGAAATGGCCATTCCAGTCTCTCTTGTCTTTGTGGCTTATGTTATTTTAATATATTTATGGATCTGTAAATGATGAGAGGCGAGAGAGAGAGAGAGAGAGAGAGCAGCAAATGCGGAAAGAATCATTTCGACTGTTCGGTGAGGGGAGTTCGAAATTGAACGGATGAGTCGACCCCAGTATTTATAGTGTATTCTGTGGCCTGTGAACCTGAGCGCCTTTACTCGGTTTGACAAGCGAAGCAAAATTGTCCTACTAAGTGTGGACGTGTATGTGGAGCTACAGGGGATCCAGGGTGAGACTAGTAATGGGATCAGGCCAGGGCAAGTGAAAGCAGTACGCATTTAAGACTTGCATCACGAAACTGGGAATATTTGAAGTGTGGAACACCTGTGGCTCGAACTCTCAACCTGTTAGTTAGAAGTTCATCGCCTCTAAACACTGAGCCACGGGCCCGTTGTCCTGTCCATGTTACGCGTCGCTGTGTGGCTGCTAGGTGGGCACGAGAGAGAGCCCTAAGGCACAACGGGACTAGCGGGTTCCGTAACACGATCGGTGAGCGCCCCTCTACCATTTTGTATTTCCGATCGCAACTGACCGGACAGCGAGCCCGTGATTCAGTGGTTAGGGGCATTGAACTTCTAACCAACAGGTCGCGGAATCGAGCCCCAGGTGTTCCGCACCTCGGGGTTGGGTTTAACTGGCTGACGGCGGCTAGTAAGCCAGAAATGACCGTTCCAGTCCCACTTGTCTTTGTCGGTAATTTAATCCTACCCCCGGTGTTCGCTCATCTTCCCCGCTCACAATCCAGGACCGTACAGAAGGGCTGACCGGACAGATGCATGGTACACGCAAATCTTGGTGGCGGTGAAATTGTCGTGTCGGGTCCATAAACACTTTAAGACTTGAGAAAACTCCGGACCGTGTACGCAGAACTCGTCGCATTCAGATCCAAATAAGTCTTAGCCAAGTATCCCCTCGGCCTCTTGCTTTGTGGTAACTTTTGTAAAGGAGAAGAGGACGTGAGTTATTAAGAGAAGACGGAATAAGAGAGGTGTACTCTTTAATGATCAGGGAAACGGGTTAGGAGAATACTGGTTAAGTGCTAAAAGCAGGTGAAGACCGCAGGCGCCGAATATTGTGCGTGATTTCGACAAAAAAGAACACTGAAACAGAAGAGAAAAGGAAAAGATTTTGGAACAACTAGACTCCATGAGGAGAAATTCCTGAAGATGCAACGGTCGGTGAATGCCCCAAACCAAAGGGAGGGAATGCTTCTTCCAGGTCGTTGCTGCTGCTCTATATCGGTCAATACCCACCACCACCACCACTAACCCCTGAGAACCGTGCCGAAAACGGGTTGTAGTGGGTGAGGCTTGTGTAGCATCAGTTCCACGCTGTCTTCCCTTTGCCACCCAGATGGAGGGCTGGAGAGTGTGTGCTGGCTGGCCTGACGTAGATCGTTCGTCCGCGCGGGCCTCGATGCGACTAGTCCCTCTTCCATAACTGAACCGGACCTTTAGTTCTTGGACCACTTCGACCGAGTGCTGCCCTCCGGTCGAAGTTGTTGCCGACAGGTGCGCTCATCATGGCCTCGTAACGCTACAGATCTAAGGTGAGGAGACAGAGTAAACTGACTATTCGAAGTTGCAAGACACTTGATGTGACAGTCAATACGTCTGCCTTAATTTTCGGATAAACGTGCTAATGCAACTTGGGGATTAGGGTCAAAGTTTTGCCAACTGATGTGCAACGGGTCATCAGATCATTTCGCCTCAGAACAGTCGGAGGATTCAAAGTCAGTAGTGTAGAGCCATACTGCCATCTTCTCTCATCAGTTTCTTCTGTAAAGCCCATATTACAACTCTCTTGAATTGGAAGTCCAGTTCGTGTGGGCGCCAATACGTGCCTAGCACACGGCGTCACTCAATGCATCTTCCTTACTATAAGCAACCTGGAAAGCTATAAAAAAAATAACGGGGCACAATATGCATTGGCTTAGAATTCTCTCAGTTTTAGTTTATTAAGGGAAATATATTCGAGCGCCTTTGAACTTCCTATTGGTTACAAGTCCTCGGAGAAAAACATTAATAAGTGGGAAGGTGAAAAGGGGATTTTGTACATAATCGCGGACTGCTGACAACTAGTCGAAAAAGAGTAATCATTAACGGTTACTGACTAATTACAAGTATAAACACGTATAAGTTAGCGCCGGGTTGTGAGTGGATGTGAGGCTGGTAATTGGGAAACTTGATACGCGTCAAGTCCACACTTAAAGGAATTCACACAGGAGGAGATTTCAACATCGGTAGGCAGGGCATTCCACGCTGCAACCACTCTGTTACTGAAAAAGAACTTTCGTACATTGATCCTTGCTTTCCCCGCGCGTAGTTTTAGGGGATGACCGCGCAAAGTGGGCGTGTTAGCTTGAGTGAAATAATCAGTGGGATCTAAACAACAGTGTAGGCCGTTGATAATGCGAAATGCTAGTATAAGGTTGCCACGTAAGTGCCTGTAGGAAAGGGGAAACAGATTGGGAATTGACAGTCTGGTTTCATAGGGCAGTGCTCCCAGACCTTATGTCATTTCGGTCGTTTGTCTCTGGACCTTCTCCAAGACGGTATAGTCCTTGGCAATCCAAGGTCTCCACGCCCGTATAGCGTATTCTAGATGAGACCGCACGGTGCCAAATATTTTGGAAAAGCAGTCAGGATCAAATCCAATAAATGCCCGCCTAATAAGTTGTAATGTAGCCGTCGCCGATTTAGCCGCCTTCACGCAGTGCAGTGTTGGTTTGAGTGAAGATGTAATCCACACACCCAAGTCCTTCTGACAGTCAACCTGTTGCATTGGTGTGCCGTGTAGAAATTAAGTCCTGGGGCTGGGGGCTCTGGAGCTGCCGAGTTGAAGAAAGTTGCACTTTCTTATATTGAAGGGCATAAATCAGCGCTTCGACCAGTCTTCGAGCCTGTTCTAGTTTGCTTTCAGGTGGTCTGCGTCTGCCGCATAATGAATAACTTTCCACAATTTTATGTCGTCGGCAAACAGGATGGCATCACAGTCTAGGTTCTTCACGCATTCGTTTACGAAAACTAGAAATAACGTGGGACCTAAGACTGAGCCCCGTGGGACGTCACTCACCAAACTTACCTCTGAGGACTGTTGGCGTTCGACCTGCACTCTTTGGGACCGTCCAGTCAAAAAAGTCTGGATCCATACAAGAAGGCGTCCACAAATTCCAGCGTTGCACAGTTTGTGCAAGAGACATTGGTGAGGAACGCTTTCGTAGGCCTTCCCTTCTGTCATCTGACGGGATAACTCGGTGCCCCTCTCAGGACTGGTAGTCGGGCTGCAATGGCTCCTTACTGTGAACCCTATGGCGCTCCCCTCAGGGGGAGTCCGTGCCGTCTCTTTGTTATTTTGACAAAAGCCTGATCCACTGTGGTGTACGCGCAGACGAATCATTTAGCTTTGTCAGCCAGTAGTCCCGATCCCGCCTCTGGTCTTCTTGACTTTGCTTTAAGACCGGACCCAGATAGAAAAGGCGGGTCGAGTGCGTCGCCGTCCCTGCGCCCGCGACGCCGTGGGACACACAATGGACATCGTCCGTAACGACGGTTGAACTCTCATTTGTGTGGCATACCTCTCCCATTATGTGGCCTTTGTAGAATTCTCACCAAAATGATATCCAAGACCCACAGGTGTGACTCAATAAATGCGGAGTGCCGATCAGGTCGTGTGTGGCGCAGGAAGACGGGCCGTTTATCTTTACCAGCCACCGCCTCATCTCATTCCCAGTCTACCTGACTTGGACAAGCCGCTGATGTATGCGAGAGGCGAGAGGGTTTGCGACCGATATTAGGGACCCCGTCTCCATGGCTAGTCAGCGCATTCTTCACGATCGTCAATGTGATGGGCCCGAATCTATCAAAACACCCTACTGGCCATGACTTAGAAAGAGGCTAACTGACAAGGCAGCTTGTTCGCTCTCAAGACCGAGGGTCGGACTGCAGTGGTTCCGCGTCAGCTCGGCCCTCATACCATTCTCGCCGCATCGCTGTAGCCTGGTGCGCTCGCGGTCACGTATGTGGCACGCGGAGATGGACTGTTCAGGTCTGTTTGGCATCGGAGCATGGGAAGTGAGCAAGCTGGGTGCCGTGCATGTCTGCTTCACCAGAAACAAGCCCACGCAAATGTTATAGCTGCTGGAACCACAGCGGAAGTCGTCGCCTGTAACGGTCGAACTTTCGTATGCGCAGAACTGCCAGACGGGGGGTATGCTACGTCGGTCACGGATGCGATAAGAGATCGAGGGATCTGCCGCCCAAGTCACCAGTGCGTACCTCTGGACAGGGGTAGCCCTCATCGACATCGCTTCATTCATTATAGCTCAGGTCGGATCGGAGGGCATCCCACGACCACATTGCGCTGCTCGTTGCTTTATGTTGGATATTCGGAAGAGGGGGCGGGGAAATGCTCATCCCATTGTGCTTTGAGACTCCATCTGGAACCCCGTAGGCGGTCTCAGCGTCGAGTATGGACTGTTTGTTGAGAGGAACTGCTTATTGCTGAGTACCGGTAGGCCGCCGCTTTCGATGTCGTACACTGTAATCGTCAGCAGCTTGACATCACGGTGACACGCCTGTTTCGCCGATTATTTAAAGCTTGTATTACTTGTTAAAAATCTTTAAAAACCACCACAAACGTTAAATCACGTGCATCTTGCTATTTTAGGCAATGAGGAGTCGCCGATCTTTGTTAGGAGCAAGAGCAGATCAAAGGTAGTATTCGACCGTCGTACCCGACGATGTCCATCGTGTGCTCCACAGAAAGGTGAGACAGGCACGGCGGCTTGCGCGTGAATTAGTTTATAGTGAGGGCAGCCTTGCGTAGCATCTACCGCACTCTCTCCTCCTCTCTCACCTGGACCCGGCGTCAAGACATAGTCAGACTGGCCGGGGACGGGAGTGGACGCAGGTTACTGGCGCTGCCGGACCCGCACCTAGGCCTACCACTATACCTCATGGTGTACAAAAAGCACTTGACCAGGATCTTAACCAACAACAACAGCGTCACAGTGGGTCAGACAGACGACGAGGACGATTGCGCAGCCCAACGGGAGCGCAAACGCATCTCCCCGCAGGGACCCAGGTGCCCTAGAACTACTGGTTCACTACAGGCTGCGAAAACCATGGTTTACTGATCATGGCGTGGAAGATGTTTACCTATCTTGAGCGTTTAGGGGATCAGTGTGCAAACAATTTTGAACGGACAGACGGATTGCGTGTATTTTTACTCACAATTTTAACTTTCTCCGCGAGACCCTAACAGAAGCTCGTTTAAATCAGAATTTGCCATCTTAATGGCAGGATTGGCAGGGGAAGAAAAGTATGCTTGGGGGTCAGCTGGAAGCTGTCAGGGGTTTTCGGAAAGTCTGTGTATGGGCTGACTCTTTGGCAAAACACGAAGATAGGAACCCGCCCGCGATAAGACGGATGGCCGTACGCCAAATCCCAGGAAGGGCAAATATTCCTGTGCTCTAAACCTACCAAAAACTCTAAACTTAACTCTAACCCCAATCCTTACCTTAATCTTCCTGGAAACTTGCACAAAGCCCCCTAGATTAGGAGGAGGGTTCCTACTCACGTGCCTTGTCGACTTCTTCCAGAGTTTCGGGTATAATCGGAGTTTAGATACTCATCGATGATTTTGACCGCTGGAGCAATTTTCGGTTACTCTTCTAAGAATTCAGTCAACTGTCTAGGCTCTTCGCTGGTGGTCGCATAAAGTACCGTTTTTTAGCTTCACTAATTTCTGCGAGTATATTTGTGACTTCCCTGGCACTACAGTGAATTAGTCTCGGCGAACACATTTCCCATTCTGTGACTTACGCTGTAACCCTGGCAAATTTGTTGAGTAAGGCGGGGCTGCCAAGGTTACGACAGCTTCTTCTTGATTGTCCGTCGCGCCGTTCTTACTACTTTTATCCAGCTGGACTGCGATTCTCGCATTTGAACACGGGAAGGAACCGCCATTGTCGGCCTTCACCGACTTTAGTTAGATAACACGCCTTACAGCGTTATAAGGCCGTCATAAGAGCGGTCTTGACGTTCTCACTCGGGTGATCTACTTCCTTTTGATGCATTAAGAGTTTTAATTTCATAACAAGTGCTTTATAAAGCACCCGCATAGGTGCCATCAGTTAGTTCCTGCCTATTTTATCCCCGTCCTCCTCTTTGCTGTACTCCTTTGGACTCGACTTCTCAAGCCCAAAGACTCTTTGGTTGATCTACCATGTAATGGAGTTGTTGCACCATCAGACAAAAGTAACATTCCGGTAGCACTTAAACTTACCTTTGCCTAACTGCATTTGTTTCATTCCAACGTCTCATTATCCTAAGTAGAAAGGAAACAAACCGTCGTGCGAAAGACGTATAGCAGGGATAGTGGACAAATCGGTCGTCATGGGCCCCGGAAACGTTTTCGGGACCGTAGCCTATTTCCGCCCCCCGTGGACTCTACCGACAGTTTAACCCTCGTGGCGGGCGATGTCCACCGTGTGCTCTGCAGCAGGGTGAGGTCATGCACTGTGACTTGCCTTACCTTAATCTTCCTGGAAACTTGCACGAAGCCCCCTAGATTAGGAGGAGGGCTCCTTTTCACGTACCTTGCGGATTTCTTCCAGAGTTTCGGGTATAATCGGAGTTTAGATACTCATCGATGATTTTGAGCCCTGTAGCAATTTTCGGTTACTCTTTTAAGAATTCAGTAAACTGTCAAGGCTTTTCGTTGGTGGTCGCATAATGCACCGCTTTTTAGCTTCACTACTTTCTGCGAGTACATTTGTAACTTCCCCGGCACTACAGTGAATTAGCCTCAGCGAACACATTTCCCATGCTGTGACTTACGCTGTAACCGTGGCGAATTTGTCGTGTAAGGCAGGGCTCCCAAGGTTACGACAGCTTCTTCTTGATTGTCCTTCGCGCCGTTCTTACTACTTTTATCCAGCTGGACTGCGATTTTCGCATGTCGAACACGGAAAGGAACCGCCATTGTTGGCTTTCACTCACTTCAGTTAGATAACACGCCTTACAGCGTTATAAAGCCGTCATAAAAGCGGTCAAAACGTTCTCACTCGGGTGATCTACATCCTTTTGTCTCATTACTGAGTTTTAATTTCATAATAAGTGCTTCACTAAGCACGCGCGTAGGTACAGTAGGTGGACTAACTCATGAAATGTCAACCGAAAGTCCGAAATGCGTTTTCCTTTCGAAAAGGTTACTTAAGTAGAGTTGGAGAACTAATCATCAAGCTTTCGAAGGAACTTCTTTTCGGCAGCATGCAAAAGCTATACTCTGTAAAAAGTGACTACATAAATAGCATGCATTTTCTCACTGATTTTCGATGCCCTGAAAACAATTATATTGCATGAGAACCATGCATAAAAATATTCATCCTTTCGTTCATTCGGTAGAAAATTACGTCGTCTTCCAATTTTATACTCAAAAGAAGGGTACAATTCGGTTTTAAAAAGTTTCCAATTGTGAAATTTTCTAATACCATAAAATGGTCGTTCATGAAACGTCATGTCTCTGCATTTACCAATGTGGCTCGTAAAGTTAACAACATGGCTCAAATCCACTACTGAATTTTATGAACCCCATGTGGTGTCCACTTAATACCGTAGAGAAACGTATGGTTTTCCGTACGCGGGAAATATACAGTTTGTAGTTTGGAAACCCTGAGTGCAAACGTAACTGCAGCTCGGCTTCAAAATTATTAGGGAATTGGAAAAGTTTTTTAAAACCGAAGTAAACCCTTCCTTCGAGTACAAAATTAGAAGACGTAATAAGCTACCGAACGAGCCGGCGGTCGAATGAGCTTCCTTATGGCTACAAGCAAAAACTATACTCTGCAAAAAATGGCTACTTAGGTAGCATGCACTGTTCTCATTGATTTTCGATGCATCTGAAAGTCTAGTTATATTTCATGGAAAGCATGAACAAAAATATTCATTCTTTCACTCATTCGGTAGAAAATTACGCCTTCCTTCAATTTTTTTACTCGAAAGAGAGACAAAATTCGATTTTAAAAAAGTTTCTACATGCGAGACTTTTAAATACCACGAAATGGCCGCTCATAAAACGTCATGTCTCTGCATTTACCAATGTGGCTTGTAAATTTAACAATGTGGCTCAAATGCATTGCTTAATTTTATGAACCCCATATGGTCTCCTCTTAATACCGTAGAGAAATGTGTGGTTTTCTGTACGCGGAAAATATACGGCTTGTAGTTTTGAAACCCTGAATGCAAATGTAACGGTAGAGCAGGTTCAAAATTATTCGGGAATTGGAAAAGTTTTTTTAAAACCGAAGTATACACTTCCTTCGAGTGTACAATTAGAAGATGTAATTATCTACCAAATGAGCAAAAGAATGAATATTTTTTGCATGTTTTCCGTGAAATATAACTGGAAAAAACCACATCCGATAAAAAATGACTACTTGAGTAATATGAAATTTTTCTGCCTATGTAATCTCCCGTCTTTCTCTTTCCTGTACGGCTTTGGACTCGACGTCGCATGCCAAAAATCTCTTCGATTGATCTACCATGCAATGGAGTTGTTGCACCATCAGACAAAAGTAACATTCCGGTAGCACTTAAACTTACCATTGCCTACTGCATTTGCTTCATTTCAACGTCTCATTATCAGAAGTAGAAAGGAAACAAACCGTCGTGCGAAAGACTGTGGCAGGGATGGCGGGCGAATCGATCGTCATGGCCTCCGGAAACGTTTTCGGGACCGTAGCCTATTTCCGCCCCCCGTGGACTCTACCGACAGTTCAACCCTCGTGACCGACGATGTCCACTGTGAGCTCTGCAGTAGAGTGAGGTCATGCACTGGACTTGCGCGTGATAGCAGACTTGCACATCATCTATAGTACCCTCTCCTTCCCCACCTGAGTCCGGTGTCATGGCATAGTTAAGAAGACCGAGGAGGGAGAGTGAGGCGTAAATCCGCATCTAGGCGTACCACCACATCCCCCTGCTTCACCACGTGCTCTTGCCAAGGATTTCAACTAACGGCAGCAATGGGGGGAAGGGGGGACGACACGACGTGAGTCGGCGACTGGGCCCGGCACCACACCCTGGATGTTGGCATTTGTTGTGCTGCGCATTCTCGATAACCCCTGCCAGGATCAGATCCGATCCAGCGTACCTGTCGCGTAGCCCGTTTTTGGACTATACTACTGAGTCGTACATTGTACTAGGAAGATTAAAGTGAAAATAGTCTGGACAATCACAGAAACTTGATATTGGCCACTCTGACAAGGAGGGTGGATCGTAGTGACTAAATAGAACTTGCGGAATTTCGGAACACATGCGCATGGTTTTTTGCCATTGTCCTTACACCCAGACGTGATGCAGAAGAACGTGCGAATGAGCAAAGCACCTTCTTGAAGAAGAAGGAGACACGATCGCTGAAACAAGAGCTTTATTTACCTGACGTTTCTGATTCCTGCTCGAACCACATCATCAGAGACAATAGCCGACACGGGCGGTTCATGCACAGGGAGCTGAAACATTTATAGGATGAAGTCGTCATGCTACCGTATGCCTATGAAAATTCATGACCCCCCCCCCACCCTTCATCGGCGATTGGTGCACTTGGTGTGATGACTTTTTGATGGCCGACATTCGCGTCCTTAGTTGCTGCAATTTCTCCACGAGTGTCGGGTGTTGGTGTGATGATTGCTCGACCATCTGACCCACCGACCCTGGCGTTGTGAGCAGTGTTCGCCAGTGCGCTCCCCGAGTGTCCAATTAGGTTCAAAACATCTTCTGTCCGGGGGTGATTTATTTTGATCTGGTTCATACCCTCCACAGATTTAAAGGATTCTTTGGCCATTGGCGATTTCAGCTTGTCTCCTACGACATTGCTGACTCTGGGAAAATGGAGCTGTCTCTCTATGACGGCGGCTTTGAATTATTTAAAAAAAAAACAGTAATGTAGGATATGATTGGAAAATAAATTGCTAGCTGGGGCTCAGGTGCCTGGTGTCTTAAGATTGCTAGGAAATTCCTACAGTAATTCGTGTACAAGTCACTCCTACTGTAGTCTCTTTACAGGGCAGGCGCTGAACTTCGCCGCTTACGTTGGTGAAATTGCTATTACAATCCATTCTGCCTTGTCCTTATCACGACTGTTGAGAATAATAACATTTTTGGGACTGCAACTTTTATACCTACTGCTACCACTATTGTTACCACTACAATTGCTGCTGCGTCTCTTATCACATATGCCATCATTGCCAATAATCCTATTTGAACGAATATACTATCGTTAATACTACCTGTGGCACCGCTGATCATAGTAATAAGTAGTACTAAGAAATATATGCGGCCTAGTAGTATATCAGTCATATGGACTCGGTGCCGATAGTGTCGATATTATTGCCAGGGAGCCTGCATTTGCGCTCCAGTGTTAGGCATAGTGCAGCGAACGATTGCAGATTTTTTCTAAGTCGCCGAATAGTCCAAATAAAGGCGTCGTGTGTCCCAACCGTATGCGTCGTTTGCCTATGTGCTGATTGTGCTAGCTGGGTCGTCATTTCGTGTCGGCAAACCCTAGATTCCGAAAATATTTTCATGTTACACTTGAAAAGTCAAGTTGGCAAGCACGTGTTTTCGGTAATTCTTCGTCGGACCAATACAGTTACATGAAGGAATGAAAATGTACCAAATCAACTGTGTTTATATGTGCTAATGACTTAATAACCCTTGAGATACCTATAAACACTTTTAATTTTATACATTTTCACTCCTTCATGTACTTGTACTGGCCTGACGAAGAATTACCGAAAACACGTGTTTGCCAACTTGACTTTTCAAACCCTAGATTATCAAGCCTCGCAGGTCATGACTACAGTTTTGGAAAATTAGCGTCTACCCGTCGTAAATAACGGTGCGTGATTTTGTATATTTATAACTTTGATCAATCTTTCCGATATAGAAGGGTGGGGCTCGCACTAATGCTAACAATTACCGGCCTGTTAGTCTCACCTACATCTGCTCCAAAATAATGGAGGCCATAGTTAAGAAAGCAACAATGAAGTTCCTGGAGCAGGGCCATTTACTCTCAGACCTGCAGCACGGCTTCGGACAGAACCGCTCGTGTTCTCGACTGCTCTCGACGGAGCAGTGGACTCGAGCAATGGACGAGGATGGTAGCGTCAGTGCCGTCTCCACGGACTTCAAAAAGGCGTTCGACAGCGTCCCACACAAACGCCTAATCTACAAACTTTCTGAAATTTGGCTAAGAGGAAGGCTGCTGACATGGGTAACAGATTTTCTTACCGGGAGATCGCAAACCGTGTGCGTTGAGGCCTCAAGGTCAACTCCTAACCCCGTTCTAAGTGGTGTACCCCAGGACTCCGTCCTAGGGCCATTGCTATTCCTGGTTTACATTAACGACTGCGTCGACGACCTGGGATGCAGCGCCATCATGTTTGCTGACGATGTTAAGCTGTGGAGACCCATCAGATCTTATGCAGACACGTACGCGCTTCAAGACAGTCTCAACCGCCTAAACAGTTGGTCAGCTCGCTGGCTCCTCAATTTTAATGTGGACAAATGTGTGGTCCTGAGACTCCGCACCAAAAAGACCAGTAAGGAGGACGATTCCTTTCGATACGTCCTGGGTGGGCAGCCACTTTCAAATGTTGTGGAACAGAAAGATCTCGGCATCCCAATGACCTCATCTTTGAAACCATCATCACAGTGTAAAAGAGCTGTCAAAAGTGCAATAGGGGTGTTATTTGCGCTGAGGCGAGGATTTGTGCAGATCGATAAACAGCTGTTCGGAAAAACCTATGGGAATTCGTCCGGTCTCACTTAGAGTATGCAGTCCAGGCCTGGCGACCGTGGTTGAAGAAAGATTATCAACGACTGGAACGAGTGCAGGCAAGGGCTACGAATATGGTCAAACAGATTAATCATCTGCCTTACGAAACCAGGCTGACCGAACTAAATCTGTTTCCTCTCAATTACAGGCAACTGCGCAACGATCTCATTCAAACCTACAGGATTGTCACAGGCCGTGAGTGCGCCCTAGACTTTGATGAATTCTTCGGATTTGCCGGGACTGATAGTCTGCGTGGTCATCTCTTCAAACTGCAGAGGATGCTGGCTCATTCGGACGTCCAACGGAACGCCTTCTCTCACAGGGTCATTGGGGCATTGAACGGACTCCCTGCTTCGGTGGTTCTTTCAGGGACTGCTGGATCCCTTAAGTTAAGACTAGACGCTCATTCGATGTAAAACTACTGTACATATAAGCACGATTGTTTTAGCGGCAGCAGTTTGCACCTGGCTCACACTTACCGCTAACTTTTGAATTTCCGCATTTGCTGATGTAATTATCGATTCTATTTCTGTTTTTCGATATGAATAGGGAGCTCAGGGGCGAAAGCCTCATTCCCTTAATAAACTGACTTAAACTGACTGACTTAAATGTGAGCCATGAGAGATGAAGCCCATGTTCATCCAGATTTCGAGGCAGTGAGATTCTGAGAGTCAATCAATGACAAAAGCTGTACCCCCGAAAAAAAGAATTCCCAGCATAACCGAACCTTGTCCTTTCCAAGACGTAGAGGGAAATGCCAGCTGATATCGGGCAGTATGCATTCGACGGCAGAGGACAGGTCAGGAATGGGACAACCTCCCGACGCTGTTAAAAACATAAGGCGGCTGCCAAGGCGGGTCCTCAAAGAGCGAATACGTTGGCGGAAGTCAGACTACAAGAAACCTCCACGTTCGCCCGATCCAACAGCAGCCAACTGTTTTCCTCTGCTGTCGTGCGCTATCCGGCATTTTTAAGGGAAAACCTGGGGATGAAATTCACCAATGCAGCCAGACATGTTAAGAGCTGTCCTGGCAAATGCCATAAATAGATCCTGCGCCTGCGATGTGGAGAATAGGGGGGGAAGTCACTCTTTTGACATTATTGATTTACATTGTGTGTTAAGATTATCTGCGGAGAGTCAGTAGATAGTATTTTTTCTCAGTGAACCGAGTTATGGGCCAGTCCCTGTTGTGAAAGTTCAATCGTCACGAACGGCGATATTTGCCGTGTGTTCAACGACACGATGCTCGCAGGGACGGTGATTTGAGCCAGAATTAGTTGATGGTGATAGAAGAAGACGATCACTGGAACTAGAAATTTATTGGCTTGCCGTTTCGGATTCTCACTCGAACCCATCATCAGAGACAGTCGCAGATAAGGATAATGGTGACACAAGGAATGTAGTATTCGTAGCACGTGGCTGCCGTGGGACCATATGCGCACTGTAATTAACAGCTCTCGCAATCACCGTTGGGGTCGTAATTGATGCGATGGCGGCTTGTCAGTTCGCGTCCGAGTCGTTAATGGCCGTGATTTCGTCATCCGTGTTGGATGCTGGTGTGACAATTGCTCGGCAAATTGGCTCACTGTCACTGGGATGATTGCTCGCCCGCGTCCTCCCACGTGACTAATTCCCCTATCCAGGGAAAATCTCAGCACGGAATACGGTACCGGGAGGTCATTGCGCCTGTTGATGGATCGCGAGCCTGAGAACCATGACTCGAGCAGCCCGCGGCTCACGCGTTTGTCGCGCCTTGCGAGGATTTTGGCCTCTTGAAATTTGAAAATATGGTCGGGTCCCGTAGAGTGTGCCGCCACCTGAGAGCTCGCGTCTCCCCGCCTCACTGCTGCTGCGTGCTCGGCAATTCGCGTACGGAGTAATCTCCCAGTTTCTCCGACGTAGTTGCTTTGTCCGCAACTGCACCAGATCCGGTTAGTGTGTGTTGCAGCACAACCCGACGAATGGTGTCTCTAATGACTGCCTGGAGGTGCGCGGGTGTCAGAGCGTCGTAAGGTCAGTGCGTCTGGAACCGCTTGAAGGGTGGGGAAGGGGTGAATAACCCTCACACAGCGGAGCAGTGAACAAGTGCATGTAAATTCGTAAACATAATTTGACGTGGCGTGCAATGGCAAGATATCCATTAGATTTCTTGCCTCAAGACAGCCCTGCTTAAACGGGGATATCCAACACGATTCATCGAAAAGTATAGCAACACTTTACGGCCAAAATTGACGAAGCAATCAGTTCCGAAAAAGCCCGTTGTAATATCCTTACCCTTTAAAGGCGACAGCATCTTAAATACCATCAAGCAACGATTGAGATGCGCCATTGGAAGAACATACAACTCAGCTGAACTCATATTCTGCAGCCCTACTAAGGCTATCCAAGTAGCAGGGGCGAAGGATGCCCTGCCATTGCACGCCATGTCAAATTATGTTTACGAATTCACATGCACTTCTGGCTGCAAGTACATTGGGCGAACGCAAAGGCAACCGTAAGCCAGGGCAGTTGAGCACCTGCCTAAATGGCTTCTAAAGCAGGAGAATAAGATTCCACGGTCTTCTATTACAAAACACCTCCTTGATAGCGGTCATTCGGTTAACCACAAAACATCTTTTCCAGAATTAGTTGGAGCACGAACAACTCGGTTACTGCGCTACCTGGAGACTAGCTACATACGGCGGGAGAAACCCGACCTATGTAAACAGTTAGACCACTTAGTCAACCTCAGCTTGCCCTGGTAGATCTGATCCCTTTGATTTACGAAATCCCTCGGCGTGTTAACTTCCCCATTTTCTTGCCTATGTTGCGTTTTGAAGTTACTATTTTATTGATTAGTCTACGTGCAGTATACGATGACCTTGCTATTTTATATTTATTTTCTCTGTGAAAGTTAAAACCTCTATATATTTCTCATTTGTTTTCTGTGTTATGCAACGACAGACTGCAGTTGATAAGCCGTCGCGAAATGTACTGGTTCCAATAAATTCTGCTGTCTATTCCTGCTTTAAATTCATTCTGTGAACATATTGCTTCGAATTGAATAACTCCACTCCTAAATTTCCTGATCGGATTCGATGGACCATGATACTGTGACTCGAATGTTGGAGCGTCCGTTCAGTGATTAACTCAACCCGGATTCAAACTGCGGGTCGAACGCAACCTGATGCTAGTCTAAATCTGATCGAGGACGGCAAAGGCCCTTGAAAGACGACATTAGTGTCCCTTAAAATTCCCGTTTATGCGCGCCCTGGACTGCCTTTCTGCAAGCGAAGAAATAGGCAGCTTTGTATCAAGGCATCGTGAACAAACGTCCCACTCCCAGTGCTCGAGTGTTTATCTAGCCCATGAACGTCTGTTGGAAATGTGCTTTCTAAGTCGGCTCGAAAAGCAAATTTGCCAACTATCCATAATTACCTTGGTTCTTATTTACGCATCCATATGCCCTGCCCATAAAACCCCTATTACCACATTTCCCGTAGGACAGGGCGCTTTGGCTGGTAGTATTTTTTTGGAGGCCCTCTCCCGATTGTTATCCTCTTCCTAACCAGTGGATATGCACGTGTCTTCATAAATAAATTCTTGTACCAAGGACATGCGAAGACCGACGGTGAGCAAAAACACGGACCTGAAATCTTCCGTGTTCTGCTCTACGTGGAAAACGTCTCCGTAGCCACGGGACGCATGCACTAAACATAAGCGTTGGAAACAGACGGGAGGCCATCTTCCACTGGTTGCTCATGCAATCCAATGGTCGACTACAACCTGCGGACACATAAAACGTCATTTACCCTGTCAATTGTTCCATATTGTGAACTTTACAAGTCACATTGGCGAATGCAGAGACATGACGATTTATGAACGGCTATTTCGCGGCATTTAAAAGTCCCACAATTAGAAAGTTTGTTAGATTCGAATTATGTCCCTTCTTTGAGCATAAAATTAGAAGCAGACGTAATATTCTATCGAATGAGCGAAAGAGTGAAGATTTTTATGCATGCTTCCCATGAAATATAATTGGGCTTTTAGGGGCATCAAAAATAAATGAGAAAAATTCATGCCATTTAAGTAGTCATTTTTTACACAGTGTGGCTTTTGCATGCAGCGCCAAGAAAGTTTATTCGAGAGCCGGCATCCTGAGGTAACTGAATTATTATGGAATTATGTTGCAGTCCGACTAGTTTTACAACCCTTCTTAATTAATCTTTTCGAAACGAAAACGCATTTCGGAATTTCGGTTAACATTTCATGAGTTAGCCCACCTACTGTGGCTACTCCACTTATTATTCATTTCCTAAACTTGCGTTTACTCGTGTTTGTTTAAGTTGATGTTTATTAGCCGTACACAGTACACTCCAAATAATGCAAGTTTCGCCAGCCATATACTGACCTTTAACCCCTCGCCTTCACTGGGCGGCGCTGACATCTGAGTCCGTTTTAGCGTGGCCGTTTTGCCTGACTTGTTCTTCACGTGGTGTCGCATTATCGATCGTACTAACTCGCCAATGGTCTGCACGTTTTAATAGCTCACGCGAGTCGAACGCACTCCTGGCAACGCTCACTAACAGCTGTGTGTTCTCACTCAAAATAAGGACTGTTATGTCAACTCTGTCTTCTAGATTTCTGATGTCATGGAACAATTTTTTCAAACGGTTGGCAATCGAGTTCGCACGCCTGGGGTCCTAAATTGGGTCCATCTCCTCTCTGGCAGTTCGTTGAGCCCGCGCGCGGACTTTCAGTCTGCTTCCGTATCTGGGGCTGTGAGCCACGTGTTCTAAGCGGTTAGAGGTAGGAGGCGACCCTTGCATTATGCTACTGGCGCAAAACCCAGACAGTCAGTTTTGCATCCTGAAGGTGAAACGCAGCTGACTTTATTAGTCACTGAACTCACCAGTTTGAATTCTGGCACCGATCCATTGCCGAGAAAGTTGGTATTGCGAGTCAGAGAACAGTTTCGATGTCCCCAACTGGTCGTGATTTCGAGCTTCAAGGGTTCAGTGTCTCGTCAGCCAGCCATACCCAAGCCCAAGTGTGGAACACCCGAGCTTCGAACTCGCGACCTGTTGGTTTAGAAGTCAACGCCTCTACTCACCGGGCCACGAGCCCGTTGCCCTGTCGGTTTTCGATCGGGAATATACAATGTTAGGGGACGCTCACCGATCGTTCATACGTAACTCACTCGTTCCGTTGTGCCTTAAGGGCTCTCTCTCGAGCCCAACCAGCAGCCGCACAGCGGCGCATGATATATAGGCAGAATGATATTACTCAGTTCATAAAGGGACTAGCGTCATTTTTAAAGTTAAGGCCCGAAATTGAGCAAAATTTCAATCTTTCTGTCTTTTAAGACGTTCGCTTGCATTTGCACTTATCCTACCATCTTCAGAGTTTGTAAGTTTGTTTTGAGAACCAGTCGATTTTATCCAGATGGTAATTTGAAGGCACCCTTGGGGAGCTTCCACACGAAAGTGCGATCGTCGATGCCGACGATGTCCACCGTGTGCTCCACAGCAGGGTGAGGGCAGGGACGGAGACTTGTGCGTGAACTAGTTTATAATGATATTAGACTTGCACGGCGCCTATCGCACTCTCTCCTCCGCCACCTGGACCTGGTGTCAAGACAGAGTCAAGGAGACCGGAGGCGGAGGAGGGTGCGGGTGAATGGCACGGTCGAGCCCGCACCTTGACGTTCCACTCCACACCCCCTGGTCTACATAGCAAACGACCACGATCTTGATCAACAACAACAATGGGGAGGTCCGCAGAGGTCCCAATGTGCGTGACTTCTGCAGGCGGTTGGGCCCGCCACCGCACCCCGAAATTTTGGTCTACATTCTGATAACGCCTGTCGGAACCCAACATGGTCCCATGTTGGTCCAGCGCATCTACTACGTGGCCCGTTCAGGGGACCCAAATTTTCCACGCAGTGTGTGTAACAAGTGGATTTAAGACCTCAATTTACAGCAAGAAGACAGATCACATTTTAGGATATTTTATCTTTTTATGTGCACACACGGAGGGGGAAAATTCATAGGCCCGTATTTTCACTGCCAGGACTATCAATTAACTTAGTCTTCATCATGTGTGGCTGCAAACGATATTCGTGGCTAGGAACCACAATTCCTCCTCTGGGCACGAACCTTTTGCAGGAAGGAACAATGAAAAGACAGCGGGGGGTTAATATTACCCTTTCTGATTTGCTAGCCGTCGTCAGCCAGTCATACCTCGGGTTCGTTCCACTTCCTTCGGCCACGGAGTGTTAAGTCCGACGCTGTACCAGTGAGCAACGGGTCTTTTGTTCTGTCGCCCCTGATCTGAAATATTCCCAATAGTAGAGAAGGGCTTTCATAGATCAGGTTTTGGTTCGTACGAACAGTAATTATGTCGAAAGAATCTGTCCTCATGGTCACCATATTCATCATGAAAGTGAAATAGCCAAAAATTTCCAAAAGGTGCTTAGTGTACGGCTGCCTCGGGGGCATTTACTCCTCACCTGACATCTACCCGCGCAAATACTTCAGACTGTAGTCGGCTAGGAAAATTGTAATTATTTTCCACCAATCAGCGGAAAGAGACTGCGCTGCTTATGAGATGGAAATTTTCACATTGACAGTGTCAGTTGGTAGTCTTCAGTTGCTTCAAGAACGCAATTCTTCTGTCTTCAACGATTCGATGTCATCCGAGTACTGCCGACCTGCATGTTCACCGACTATATCACGAATAGGGTAATCGGATAAGGAAACCCGAATTGAACAATTTTAACCAGTCAGACGATGGTGAGTCGCGTAGGTTTGGAAAATCAGTAGAATAGGTTCTGACTTCCGTATTAGTCTCGATTTCATTGTCATTGACCATCCCTAGCAATATCAGAAGTTATTCACTCATTATAGCGGACATGATATAGAGTAGACGATTTGAGCATTTTAAATCTACTAAAGCTTCGAATCCTAACGTTTGCGTTGATAATTAGTCGTCTCCAATTGTCACTAATGACAGTATTTTACGTTTTTAGCCCAGAGTACCATCCGATATGGTAAGATTAATAGCACAATTACAAATGCCTTAAGGAAGCTCTCTGCACTTCCATTCCTAAGCAAGGCAGGAAGTGTTGTTGAGTTCCGTTGTTCAGTACCGTAGTCTTTCCCGGCATCAGTGAGGGTACATTTACTAAGGAGCCTAACAAAGTTGAGAAAACCCTCCCTCAGAAGCAAAATATTAAAAATCCTGCCTCACAAAATCCGCTCCATCTGTATTTTATGCATATGTGAAATTTCGAGGAAAGAGAGGCGATCGCTATAGCCAAAATTGTAATCAACTGACATTTCGGAATCACACTCAAATGCATCGTCGGCAATGGCCCCAGATAAGACTGGTGGACGAAAGAGAGGGAAAAAACAATCAGCTAACCTTCCTTGATGCTCCCATCTGCCACAAAGACTGTGCTTAAGTGCTCTGGAAATCCACATATGTGCCGCACGCCAACAGTAGCCACCTAATCAGCCACAAACGCATTTGCATAAGAAGGCTATACCGGCGTGGTGAGACGCATTGTAGTGAACCAGTAGACAAGGCCACTGAATTGCAAATACCTTCGATGGGCACCCAGAACGGATGTCTACACTCGTAATTGTGTCAGTCGGTGCATATACGAACGATACAAAAAAATCAAATGATGCCGGTCCCAAATTTTGACGAGTTCTCGAATGTGGTCAGCCGCCTTCCCACGCCACCCGGGGTTTGGGTTTGCACACGGGCCGGATGAAGACATCATGAACCACACAGGGAAGCCTGGAGTCTTTTACCACAGTTCAAGTAACTGCGTCAGAAAATTTGGGCGATTGCCCCGGACGCGGATTTCCGAACATGAGACAGCGGTGAGGAGGAATGGGCACAGCGCCGCCCTGCGGCTGCTGAAGGGGCTCGAGAGAGATTCCCAAGACACAACCGTAATGCGATCTTTGAGCGCCCTTCTACCACTAAATGTATACAACAGAACAACGAGCCCGTGACTCAGTGGTCAAAAGCGCTGGACTTCTAACCAACATGTCGTGGGATTGAACCCAAGGTGTTCCGCATTTTGGAGTTGGGCATGACTGGCTGAAAACGAATTATAGGCCAGAAATGGTCATTCCTATCTCCCTTGTCTTTGCTGGTACTATGTCATTTGCTTCTACTACTTGTCGCTGTGCGATTGTCTACGAGGGCTCTAGTATGAGCCCCAAGGCACAACGGAACGAACACGTTCTGTAACCTAATCGGCGAGTGCCCATCTGCCGTAATATATACATCTATATGGAAGAAGGGGATAAAAAGATCATTGGGAGAGATGGTTAAACCATTTGAATTTTCGCGCTCATATTGGAGGTCATCGCTAGAGATAGGCGGACTGAGAAATCGCGGAGAAGGGGACACGATCGCTGGAACAAGTGCTTTTTTACCCTTCTCCTTCTCCGCGGCTACTGCCTGGAACTTGTCTCTTCGCTTCTATCAGCATAATGAGAAATACATTATTTAACTAGGTATTTCTCACTCACGCTTGACAAGTCCACAAGCCCGTCTTCCTATTGGCGTTCCTCTCGTGCGTAAGCGCTGCCTGACAGCCTTAAACGACGCTGGTAGGTCAACGTCATCGTTGCCCGAGCTGACTTCTACTTAGCAAACCTCGGTTATTTTTATCACCTGTTTGTTTTCGCCTTAGCCGAGCGCTTGACCGCCGTCAGAGTCGAGCCTATTATTATTTTCCAGATTGTACATGGTGACAGACTATCGCGCACTTTCTCGCATTACAGCCAATTATGCTGATGCGTGCGCGTTCCTAGTCGCTTTTCGGTTGTGCCGCCGTAATTGACCATACAGTCTTGACAGTTGACGCGGTAAATGACGTTTCATGTGTCCGCAGGTGGTAGTCGACCATTGGACTGTATGAGCAAACAGTGGAAGGTAGCCACCGGCCTGTGTCCAACGGCTATGTTTAGTGGCCTAGCATGCGCCCCACGGCTACGGAGACGTTCTTCACATAGGGCAGAACACGGAAGATTTCAGATCTTTGTTTTTGCCCACCGTCGGTCTTCGCATGTCCTTGGTACAAGAATTTATTTATGTAGACACGTACATATCCACTGGTTAGGAAGAGATGAAGCAGCATGCCGACTGCAGATAGGATGAAACGGTAATTGCGTCGAGCTAATATCTACTGAAATAGCTATAGTAGGTACTCTATTTAGGCAACAGATGTTTGGGGACTCTCTCCCGATTGTTACCAAAAGGAGGTCTCACATAGAGTTATGCTTTCGCGGTTTCTTGGTTTCTGTGCTGCAGTGTGTCGCTGTAGCGAAAAAGTGTTCGGACGCAGCTGCATTCATGCGATGGGATGGTTGTTGTTGTTGTTGTTGTTGTTGTTGTTGTTGTTGTTGTTGTTGTTGTTGTAATAAAAGATTTTATCTGTTTTGTCGCTTTTCGGAATACACCGGTCTTGAGAGTTTAATTTTCCGTTCTCTATACCATGGTATCGAGGAATGGAAGCACTCTGTCCTTCTCCTTCTCCATCATGAACTAAGAATGCCGGAACATCGAGTTCAACTCCCTTTTCATGTTTTCTTCGGCGTTTTCGCGTAGGATGACATTTATACTGTTTCCGCCATCAGAGTAGTATGACCGATGTTCCTGCTGGCCTTGCGTCATTCTGCCTTTCCACCTAGTTCGTACTGTAATCGTGTCCAACACAGAAACTTTGAATTTTCGACGAGGTTTGGTCCTGCATCCCCACTTGAGTGATATCATGTGGTTAGGTTTCTAAAAAAATCTTGGTAGATGCGAAGAAGCTGACTTTACAAATATCAAGTACTTGCGTCTTTCTTACCATTTAAAGCCTCTGTGCCTCGGGGGGGGGAGAGGAGTCTTCTTATACGCCAGCCTCGGTTACTTTAGGAATCAGTCCACACGGGCTTCCTTTCGCCTGCTTCGAGCTCTCTTTATTATCCTTTCCCAGCGAGTGGTCAAGAAGACTTGCTAGTGGAATTGTTCTTATGGTGTGGAAATCCGTCGGTTTCACTGCAGTGGCCATACTCTGCGGATTACCATGCGGTTCCCACAATGGCCTTTCAGTTGTGACTGCGCACTCCTTATCCTCAACATCCCGCGAGTGGCTGTGTCGGGGGAGGGAGTGTGTGTACGCCACCTTCACTCCCTTCCCAGCTCGTGCTTCGAGCTCTGCTTGCTTTCTCTTTTCTTTCCTAATTCAGAGGGTGGCTAAGTTAGGTATGTTAACTGAAATTGTTTTATGGTATCACTCAGGTGGGACTGCAGAACCAAACCTCGCCGAATTTTTTGCTTCCTATTGGCTAGCTTAGACCTGCCCGAGGACGTTCGCTAGCGGGCTCGCGTGACCCTTATGGCCTTTGTGGCGGTTGTAATTGTAGCCAATTCGGCATGCCTATTGGCCGCCTCCATCATATTGGTCAGCAGACTGATCGGCCGTTGCTGCCCGTGTGAGTTACCTTCGGCCTCACGGTCGCATCGATGAGTCGGTGGCTCACGCTGGTCACATGGCATTTTGCCGACAGAGTAGTTCGTCGACTCCGCGTGACTCTGCCTGCCTGTCCTATCGGCTCTGGCCGAACTGAGTCAATCCTTGTGTGTGGCGCTTTGTAAACTAAATGCGCGTCAATGTCTCGATATAGACGTTGGACTGCAAAGCTGTTATTCATATCCTGAATTTCCCAAGTAACTTCTTCCCGTGCAGATGACGAGCTGTGTCATTGATGTACCAATTACCCTTCGAATACCCTTCATCTCTAAAATCGAAGATCGTCTCGAGGTTCTTAATGATGGTCTTGTTATTTCAAGGAAATATCTTCTGGGCAGGCAAGGCGAAAAGAATGCTTTCTTAGTTTAGCTTTGTTCTCAACGTTATTGCACTCTAAATCGCCAAACTTTCATCTTTCTGTTTAAGTTTTACACATAAAATTCTAGTTAGAAAAGGACCCATTTTTTACTACCTGTCTATCACAGCTGACGTTAACCAGAATTTTGGTAGCGCAATGCTTCTTATGTTACCTTGCGGCTACAGCTCAGAAGCTATAATTTGTAGGTATTTCAATGAGCCGCTCGATAAGTAAATTACTAGTTTTTCGGCGGCCGTGTGGAGTCTCAATTTCAAACACATTCCGATGTCCCATAGGAATTTTCCTAGGCAAATTATGTTATTTTTACTGCGTTCCTGGCGCACAAAATGCTGCCGCGTCTGGCTTAGGTCTTTGTGTCAATATCTATGTATTGTAGCTTTTTAATTTCCTTAGAAATTAACAGTGAACTTGGAGTAGATCAGTATATTTAAGGTCTATAGGCATAGACCTAAGTTTTGTGTATGAATATTTGGACCGAAGTCCATCAGCCACAGCGGATAACCGAGTAATATTCAGTCTTTCTGTCGGCGACAAGACGCTCACGCCCACAGTACAACCTACCAATCTCGCCTCCGGACGAGAACGCAGTACAGCAGTTGCCAGCATCGTGACCTCGTGTGCACTCGCCTTGCCTTTTCATGCGTGCGATGGCGGATGAAGGCGTTGGTCATGAGTAGGTGAGGTTCTGCGCAGGTTCGCCGAGGAAGTGGAGCGTTGCCATTGAGGCCGGTGATTTTGTCAGGACCCAGCACTCTTCTCCAGGCAGCGTGGTCTGTCCCGAACCGGACATTGAGGTAACAAAGGATGATCAGCTCGTCCGTCTGCAGTACAGTCCTTAGAATTTCGTACAGGTCCTTGTGTAATTTGTCCTTTGCCTCGTCGGAGCTAGTCATTGGGGAGGGGGCATAGACGCTGATGATGTTAGCAAATATGGTTCCTGGAGAGGCAAACGCGAGCTCATTAGGCGGTCGTTGACATCCCGTAGCAGACGGAAAAGACGTTGAACAATGTCGTTCCGGATGGCAAAGGCGACGCTGGTGTCGCGTCAGTCTGTTTTCTGTTTTATGTCCGAAGGTCAAGATGATGCTCATCTCCTCTAGTTGTTTTTTTTTTGAGAAGCAAGTCTTGCTGAGGGCAGCGATGTTCGCCTTCCAGCCTACCGCCCTTCGCTACAGTATACATACGTGCTATATGAACGAGGCTATATGCCGCGTAGATATCTCAAGCCTAATTCTTCAGATTCTCTTGTTCCTCATTTTCTTCAGAACAGACTAAAAAAGTTGAGGCGACAACTGCGTGACCTATCCACTAGTTCCTTATCAGTTCATCTTAGAATCACAGAGATTTTTAAGATGGCCTCAAGGATGCGCCAAGCGCGCGACAGGCAAAGAGAATCAATTGCTCTCAGTGGTTCGAACCCTGGCAAATGCGTCGCTAGCATCTTCCGTCATCGGTCCTACTCTAAGCGTGGTCATGAACTTCCACCCATGCTAAATGATAACAAAATATTCCTCACCGATGACACTGACAAGGCGGAGTTGTTTAGTGCTTTCTTTGCAAAAAACCTTGCTACCGAGTCCGATCCGGTCCCTTTCTTTCGATCACTTTCAGATAGGACACTTAGTACAATTGATGTCTCCTCAGATCTCATTAAGAAACACATAAGCCGTTTGAAATACTCACACTGCTCTGGAACGGACGGGATTCAGAATCCGATTATTAAACAAGCGTCAGACCTTCCCATATTGCTTAGTCATTTATTCTCTGTTTATATTTCAAAAGGATTCTTTCCTGAAACATGGAAAACGTCAATTATCATTCCCGTTTTCAAGTCAGGATCTCGGTCCGATGTTAATAACTATCGGAGCGTGCACAAAACGCCGTCTCTAACAAAACTTCTTGAAAGGATTATTTTCAATGAAATTCTTGACTTCTGTCTAGCTAATCGGCTTCTGAGCTCTAGTCAGCATGGGTTTTTACCTGAACGATCCTGCGAAACATGCCACTTGGCTTTTCTTAATCTAATCACTTCTCTTCGTAATGAGCGGCAGTCAGTGGTAGCTATTTACTTTAATCTTAGCAAAGCCTTTGACAAGGTGCCCCATAGACGTCTTTTAGTAAAATTGGAAGCTCTCGGCATCCGGCCGCCTCTACTCGACTTCATTAGGTCCTATCTGTCCAACCGATATCAGAAAGTCATGGTCGGTAATAGCTACTCGACACCTCACTCGATCACGAGTGGCGTACTTCAAGGCACGGTCCTGGGTCCGCTACTCTTCCTTCTGTACATCAATGATATTTCGACTGAATTCGGAAATTCGCAAACTTTTACTTATGCCGATGACCTCAAGTGTGTTTACTCATACTCTAAGGACACCGCAAATGTTTGTGTTGAAAAAATTAATGCCGATTTACTACGCTTAAGCAGATGGGGTTCGACATGGCAGATGGAGTTTTCATCATCCAAGTGTAGTTTCATGTCTTTTGGTCCTACCAAACTTCCTGGTCCCATAATTTTTCAGAATAACCCACTCTCAGAATGCCTCACCATAAAGGACCTAGGTCTAAGTTATACAAATAAACTTGCTTTATCACCTCATGCAGACAGAATCTCTGCCAAAGCCGTGCAGATATGTGGATTCATATCGCATAACTTTTTCCTTCCGGAAATGAAGCTAAGACTTTATCAAATGTTTGTTCTTCCAGTCCTTGAATACTGCTGTCCTTACTTCGGTTTAATGAACGCCTGCGAAAGTAATAAAATCGAAAATGTTCAGAGGGCTTTCACCCGGAAACTGTTCTCTCAAGCTTCGTCCAGTAGTTCTTATACTCGGAGATGTCAGCTGGCGAACATGAAGTTTTTGTGGGTTAGAAGACTCGAAGCTGGCCTTTGCTTCCTTTTTCGCATCAACTCTAGCTCCAGTCTTCCGCACATTGACACTCTCACTCCGAGAGATCGGTCTTATGCCACGCGCAACTCCTGCATGGTGATTCCGCCGCCTCTTTGTACTACATCTAAGCGCTCCCTTTTCTTTGCTTCCAAATATGCCTTCCTTTGGAATAATCTTCACCCTGACATTAGATTATCGCCTAGGTTACTGATATTCAAGTCGAAATTACGCAACCATCTTACACCGGAAAGCATAAAGGCACTGTTAACGGTCTCATTCCCGAACACTCAGATTCTTGACTTCGAGAAGGGTCCTCCTGGGATTTAGTGGTAGATTAAGTGGTAACTCTTAATTATATCATTAGAAACCCCTGTCTTTAATTGGTTTCTAAATCCATCGCTATCCTTCCCCCCATAGCGACAATTTTCGCGGTTTTTGATGTCATCTCCCGCATTCCGACCTCATGCGGTCTGTCGACACTCCCGGCGGAACCCTCAGTCTTCACTGTTTACTAGTAGTTCGGTCGTACCTCCCTTCCTCACTGCTCGGCTGAGCTCGAAGCGTGCTCTGGCCGATCGCATCTCGGTTCCTCTCGTCTGGCCTCTTTGACGCGGCGTACCAATCCGGCCCAGACGATCTCAATTGTGAATCCCGTATACAATGCCATTTGCAAGCCAGTCCTGTCTGACCCACATTCGTACCCATCAAGGCGGACATTTATTGATACCCTGACGATGACCGAAAACATTCCGTTATATACCGCCACCTACAGGCCAGTCCTGCTCGCTTTTTTCTGTTATTATTTTTATGGAGTGGTTTTTTTCTCCTGTAAAATTAATCCAATCATTTTTAACTGTTTCCTAGGAGTTTTTTTTTCACCCCTCAATCATCATGTTTCTCAATGGACTTCTAATTCAGAAACTAGGAATTGCATTTTGTAAAGATTCGGCCTACCTCGTCTAAAACTCGCATGCAAATTTATTTCAACTTGCTTTGATGGGACCCCGACGGGTCTTTAATAAAAATTATATATCTACCTGAATTTGATCAACTTAAAATAATTTCAACTTCAGACCGATGACAAAATTCTTCAGGTTCCACGAAATGCGAGATATTCATGACCCTTAAAAGTACCAAACTCCAAACCTTGATCTGCTTATTGTATATATCGTTCTTTTTTCTATTTTTCGCCTAAATTTTGCCATAGAACTTAGGTTGTTTTAACTTAAAATGAACTCCCAATTCGCGCTCTGTTGACTGAGCAGACACAGAAAACAAATGAAGTCAAAGTGCAGTCGAAATGAGTTTTTTCCTGTGTTCAAAAGAGACTTGTGGCACCTAATAGGTGCTATAATAAGCCTATTATATTCTTTTCTACTACAGGCAACACTTATTTTTCTAGAACCGAGAATTATGATAATGCAGTTATCTCCCAGTAGTTAATGTGATAAATCTGTCCGCCGACTTTTCAAACACATCCCTGAGTGGCATATCCCAGACTTCGATTGCACACACCGCTGTAATGCTCTAGTACTGATTTCAGCATTTTTCGGTTATTATGCAACCATTAAGGAATTTAAGAGCACAAGTCTCCTTTTTTTCTTACTCACTGAAATGGGACTACATTTTTTTGCCTGCGTGAATGAATGGGGGACTCTCTAAATTATCAGCTCACAATGACTTTCCACCCTATCAGTGCTACGCCCATTACTCTTTCTAATCTATTCAAATTGCTTATCTGAAATATTTTCGAATAATAATCTCTACAAATCGGTGACATCAAACCTTCAGGCGAAACGCATGATCGTGCCTGATTGAAGAAAGCACGAGTGCACGGATCTTATTGCACACATGAAGAAAAGCAACCGCTGTGGGAAACTCGGGTGTTAATCTGAACTGCGTCAAAGCACGACCTCAGGAAATATGATCATTCCAACGGCGTGTTTTTCCGCAGAAATGCGTCGTACTACCACCGTTAAATATTTGCTGGGAAATCAATTAATGCAGACTGTTGCGAAAACATGCAATAAACCCTTCCTCGCTTTAGCAAACTTTCAAATTATCACAGGATGACTTCCCACATTATCCGAAAACTTTTGTTCAACTGCAACTCAGACAATCTTCACAAACCTGCTCTTTAGGTCTCACGTGTGACATTGCGGGTGTATAGATTACTCACTACCAAGGAAACTTCTGAAGCGGTCGTCTGCAAGTAACCTAGAGGGGTTTAACCTTCCCACCATGTCCGATAGAGGGTCGCATGCGCATATGGTCATGACTTACAAGATACTTCCTGAAACCCATGATGTAATTATGGGCTTATTCTGCATTCAGTTGACTTCCCTTGCAGGTGTTCAAGCCTGAAATAAATCCATTAACTAGACAGGGGACACGATGGGAGCGCGTCATAAAATCATGGAATAAGTTAGACAAGGAGGTAGCCAGTTTTTTTCATGTGGAAGTTAAGGCAGGTTAAAGGAGAGCTTGCCTACTAAAACTGCACTCTTATACACTTTATATTTACCAAAAATATCTCTACTTAGCATGCGGCACGCCTCTGTCTCCGTGACCTTTCGCTATGCCCGTAAAATGAAAAACGCCTTCTTGCATTTCTGCCCCGTCCTGTCCCCATGCACGCGTTCGGTTTATTGGGATCGTCCCGTGACGCATTTTTAACTATCATGCCTCATTAAAGTCTTGGTCGGGGGTAGTTTTCATCCGCAGTTCACGTCCAGTTTTGATTACTATATTCTTTTTGCCATTTTGCTCCATCTTTCAGTTTATTTTGCGACGGATCACGTAGTGAGGCTGCAATTTACTTTCTGTTAAGATCATTAATCGCGAAATCGTAGATCGTTTCTCAGCAGTTGAATGCCTAGATTAACCGTGCTACATTCTCAGGCCCGAGAAAAGTGGGATTATACTATGTCGGAATGCATTAAATGGGTCACAGACTCGTTAACAGAAAATCTTCTCCCTATGCCTTATCTGGGCACCAGAATTATTAGAATGGCACTTTCTCTTGAAATCCATATCCAATACTTTTGTATGGTTAAGGGTTCTAGGCATTGTCCTAAAACACCCCACTAAAAACTGTACGAACAATATTCAAATCAAAACGCACGTGCCCATGCCATGTCTTCAGTAGCATAAGCACTTTTAAAAATGTTGTACCCGCAGGGACTGAATCCGGACACCCTGAGGCACCCGGTTCAATGCGAAAATATGGCTATCAGCGATATCTGTAGGTGTGAACAAAACGTTGGTTTGGTGTAACAGAGCTGTCCTTGGCTGCCTAACGGTATTTTGTAAGCAAATATGCATCCAGTTTATGGTCGAGTGTCTTCGATGTGTCCGCCACTATTACTTCCTGGGTAAGTCCATTCCAGGCACCCACCAGAAACGAGTGACGACGAACATCCAGACGGGACAAGGTTCCTCGAAGTTTCATAGAATTCCAGCACAGGTTAGTTGTTGTGGCCAATGAGGAGAAATTATCGAAGCGCGTAGAACAGTCCTGATTATACATGAGTAGCATGTCTCGATGAGATCTCCTCAGATATCCCTGTACTAAAGGGAAAAGGGCTAAGCGAATCAAGTCTGCATTTGTACGATAATGGCTTAAGGCACTTAACGACTTTCGTCACGCTTCTCTGGGTCCTCTCCAGCGGCTTATAATTCCTTTTCGCACACTGGATCCACGCCTTAGTTACATATTCGTGTTGCAAATGGATAAAGGTCTCGTATTAACTCCCTATTTGTTACAAGAGACGGAGGTATGTGAGGCAGTTGAAAGCGAAGTCGTTAAGCAGCTTTGGAAGAATTATTTAAATTGTGCAGATAAACGAATTATCCCCAGTATTAGCAACACTGGCACCATCAGGTACGTTAGACAGTAGTCAGTTTACACACAGGTTTTAACAGATAAAGTAGTTTAGCATAGTTTCTCTTCAGGTTTTATCGCTGCCTCTGCCCGACAGACCTCAGCTAGCCTATTCATGTACGCTACAAACATGACCCCGCTCCCGCGCGACACGCCAGGATTTCACAAAATGCCCGAGTAGCATATGGGCGGCATGGCAAAGAATCCGAAGAACACATGTCCCACTTACATGAGAGGTACCCTGTCTGTGCTTATAACTTGAGATGTCGGACGGACATGTTCATTTGTCTCACATGTGTTGGCTTGTGTATTTATGTATTAGTTGAAGGGTTACAGGCAGAACCCTTGATGACCCTATTTGTGTACAATTATTTCGCATATTCACACTCAAAATAAAGTTGCGGACATTTCAAACGTGGTTGGTTCACGATGCAACATTGATAACAAGGAATCGTATCTGTTTACTGTGGGTCAGTACGGAGAGATTGTTAATGACAGTGTTTTAAAGACCTGACAGTGAGCGGCCATGCTGTAAAACTCGGTCTTCGTCGGAAATTATGTAAGTGGGTTTCCTTTCAAACACGCAGATAGTGTCTACCGGTATCATCTCACCTGGTAACGAGTTTCATGACCGGAAAACGCGGTGGCTGAACGAAAACCTCCTACGGTGTGGCCACGTACGTTCGCTCTTAATTCTGTGGGAAGGGCCGCGTAATCTGTTTGTACGGAATGACTTAGAGAAATCTTCCGGTTTCAGTGAGCAAATATGGCCACGAACAGTCCGGAACGTCCAAAGTAGACTGCAGGTTATTTGTCTGTAAGATAGAGGGAATAAGCCATGCCATGATGTGGCTGTTGAAACTCCATATTGCAGGTGCGGTCTTATAAAACCGTCGAGATTTCTCTTGAGGAGTTCAGGAGGAGATGTATTTAATGCACGTCTGATCCAGTGTAAAGTAATAGTTGGCTTCTGAATCATCTTCTTACAATGTTCTGACGTCCTTAGATTTGTGGTCGTATGTAGACCCCGGTCTCTACGTCTTTCTTCATCTTTAAATGATGTCTCGTAGATATGGTACTGATGTTTAGGAGGGCACTTCCGTCGACGTTTAAATTAATAACAACACATTTCGGTACATTAAACTTTAAAAACCATCGGTTTGACCAAACACTTAGTTTGTCGATGTTCAGTGGCAAATTCTCTGATGGGGATATGGGTGGTGATGGGATTTAATCTGCCATGGTTTACCGCAGATTTTCGTGAAGGCGAGCGTGGCCAAGCAGGCCAATTTTGTGAAGGAATGTGCGTGGGCAATGCGGCCAGTCGAGGCGAAGGCGAAGACTGTATGTTGGAGCTCCAGGCCCTGGCTGACCGGTCCCTGCGCGACGCATTCGCAGGTGACCGACCGGACTGGACGCGATGTACTTGTGCGGCGACAAAGTGGACATATCATGTTCGTATCTGCGATGTTGGCCGCGGCGATGTTTCCAGTGATGACAACGCCAGTGGCGAGAAATTGTGTAGTACTGCGGATGAGAGAGTTGTCGTATATGTAACTTGGGCTCGGCATGTCGGCTTTGCGGTGAATTCCGCCTCCGCCCGTGTTCGAGCATGTGGCCGAATAAATCCACACGGTAAGTGAATGTGCGTGAGCAGGGCAGACAGTTTAGGTAGGTGCAGCAGCTGTATGTTGGAGCTCCCAGCACTGTGGCGCTGTCGTGTTCCGATGGATTACCAAGTGACCGGCCAAGCGGGTGAGTAGTGTTAAGGCGCAATCGCAGTCCGCATTGTTGGTGGTGGGGTGTTAAGGGTCACAATGGTGGTTGACGAGGCGTTGGGAGTTTTCTCATCGATGGTTGGGGTCGGACTGACGACAGTCGTTGTTGCTATCGTCTTGGTCATTTCGACATTGATGATAGGGTTGGCGAGCGACAACGAAGGCAGCTACGTAGAGCGAGGATGCACATGGGCTGTGATAAGGGTCCCAGCCGCGAGTTCCACACAGAGCTGTAGTAGGGAGTGACCACAGGGGAGCTTGAGAAGGTATGAGATGGATTTGCAGCGTCGTTATCGCATCACGTTCGTAGATGTTCGACGTGGGCGATTCGTGCACGAAGCTTTCATCCACAGAGTGAGTCTGATGGTATTGGTGTTTTGTTGGGGTTAAAAGTCTGTGGCAGTTGCAACTTGCGGGCCCCCCTTTTGGATTTGCAGTGGTTATATGGTTGACTTCGTAGATTGCGGCTACAGTTTTCACTGCTTTTCTCCAGGTTAGTCGGCCCTGGGCGAAGTCTTTCCAGGTAACTGGGTTAATTTTTAAGCGTTTGGGGAGTTCTTCGAGGTGTGCTTGTGCCGTCTCCGTTTTCCTCCTCGTCGACGTACACCCGTAACGACGTCTCCTTGAGAGGACCGCTTGGATAGGCGCTTGCCGTCCGTCCTCACGATGCAACCTCCTTATTTCAGTTGCCGTTGCCATAGCATGGCGTAGATACTTTCGATTCCAGTCTGTTACATGACTTCCACGTTTAGGATCCTGTTTTACCACCACCAATTTAATATTCTTAGGGAACATCTGAGATAGAAGTAATTGGGCTTCCCGTCTTGATTGACGTAAACGGTCTAAGTCCGCACCCCATGTAGTGGCGTTTGCAGGGCTACCGCCCCATACATTTTGCGCTTCATGTTGAGTAGAAGTCCATAGCGGTTCCAGACAGAGGTCTGGCTGACTTTGGAGATCCGTAGAGCCTATTTATTTTCTGCCTTAGTGTTATTTCATATGACACTGGCTAGTGAGACGAACACATACACCAATGTGTGGTGCATGCCGCAACTCGAGATCATCAGCAATTCAGACACCCCAGGCAATCCTTCGCATATATTAAGAAGAAAATTATATCCAGAAAACTCCTCTTGGAACACTACTTTGATCGGCTGCCCACTGCGATTTGGCGTTACCACCATGGGTTGCGGAAATTCATCTGTGAGGAAGTCGGCAACTATTTGAGATGATTCCCTGTCACGCCCAGCTGACGTAATTAAATTATTAGTCGTCAGTTTAAGAATCGGAGAAAATTTTTCCTTACTTCAATGCAGACTGAGTCCACCAACGGATTTTGTTCGACCCTCCATAAATATGGATCGGTAAGTTAGACATGGTCAGCAGTTTCAAAAGCACACTAACCAAGCAGTTTTATATTTTTTTTAACGACTTAGAATACTCATCTTTAGGTCACCTGTCAGCCTGCAGTTAAGAATAGGACTATGACATCTCAATGCCCTAAAGGTGATGTTCCATCTTTCATAGGTCATTCCACTACGTTACTAACCAGAATTCTCAAGTGCCAGCAGTACTGTTCAGCTCCAACACCTCGAGTACTACTCACCGACATGACCTCCATTATTCTTACGTCACATGGGGTTCAGAAGATTTCAGATATAGATTTAGACGGAAGACTGAATTGACCTTAAGTGCTTATGTTGCAGTGTAGCGGCCGAGGACGTCAAGGGTAGCACACACCAGAGTAAGAGAACGCTGAGAGTAGATCCTGGAGGAGAGTAATCTGAACAGAGTCGTTAACATCTCTGAATACTCATTCACACGCAGCAGAAGAGGGCACGTCAGGAACGGAATACAGTAAAGTATAACAAGACGGTCATGAGAGATACGTATAGTAATAATAGTTACTCGTACAGTTGGAATAATTTACAGCCATCAGATAACCTGTCTGGGTGAAGAGGCGATACCGACATGCCAGCTAAATAACCGGTGGGGAGCGCAGCGCTGTGGGCAACTGCAGGGGAGGGCCGAGGGAGGTGCCGATGTCGTGAGACGGAGAGCGAGGCGAGCGTTACGGTACGGTACGGTAAGGGGGCAGGGATCGGCGGATGAGAGAGGAAGGGACACCGGCCATCTTCGCTGAGACGCGGTTACGCCATCTCCACCCTAGGTCCTCGCGCCAAAAGTGTCGCGGCATTCAAACAATACTGTGCAAGTCCAGGGGCGTTACAGCAGCGAAGAATGTAAAATAAGGATTTTGTAAAACTATATAAGTTGACCACTGGCAAAGTCGATAGGAGACATAAGTTAATTTTCAAAATGTAATGGTGGCCGAAATCGTTGGGGCACTAGATGTCCTTTTTGAATCCCTTATACAATACCGCATGTAGGCCAGTCCTGTCTGACCCGCACACTTACCTCCTGATGGACGATAGTTTTTTCTGACCTGACGTTGTCCGTTTAAAATCCGTTATGCGCTGCCACATGCAGGCCAGTCCTGCCCGTACATTTAACCTTTCGTGAGCGACAGATTTTCCTCCTCTACAGTTAATCTAATCATTTTGTTTATTCTATAGTGGAGTTTCTTTTACTGTTCGCACATCATTTTTTCTTAACGAACTGGTTATTCAGTAACTATGTGTTGATATTGTACAGATTCTGTCACCCTCTTCAAAAATTCATATAAAAATTTATTTTTGCTTGCTATGACGGAACCCCGAAGGGTCTGTAATAAAAACTATTTATTTATTTATTTATCATTGAAGCGTGAACTGAGTGAACATCTCGAGGGCAAATCATTCTGACTCTAATAAAGTGACCTATCGCAGCTTAGTGACCAATTTAGACAGTTATATCAGACGAGTACTTTGCGACATCTTATGGGATGGTAGGACGGGCCAACTCAGCGGTTCATACTGACTCCCCACGCACAGTATTTAAAAATGTTGTGATTCATCTTTCCCGTCAAGGCGGCCTACGTGCTATAGACCAGCACGTAAGTAGGTGACGGTCGCATCACAAATGTTCCTTTGGTGGAGTCGCAATCACAAGTGCAATGCATACTAGCTCCCCAATATGTACGTGCAGGCGCTTTTACCATATCCTTAAGTGAACAAAGGCTGCCAGCCAATGCGAACTTTTTGTGCCTGACGTGCATTTTCGCCAATTTTCCGCACCTCGTCAATGGTTTCAGGTTCTCATTCCATTACCCTCTGCATTTTAGCCTTTTATTAGCTTTAAATCGCTTCCCGTCTCCTATTTTTTTCATTTTTCGATTTATGACTGCTACTGAAGTCTAAGCGTTACAGTCCCCGTTACACCAGTTTGGCCACTCCTGTCTGTCTGGTTGTTAGCCAGTCCCAGCCTTAATCTTAACTATGTAGGTTCCATCTGACGGCTGAATAGGGGCATTATGTTTAGGATTTCTTGCTTACCCGATAAATCCTACGCACTTGCTTCTGACTGACTGAGCGTTTCGGCGAATTCCTGACCTCTAATGGTAATTATTTGTTGGGCTTGTTTAAAAAGACGCACCAAGGTCATTGGAACTCACGAATTTGAGGCTGCGTTCTGCAAACTCAGGAAGATCTTAATATCTTCTCTGTTCTTATGATGATTAGGAGAAATAACGCACCGCGCCAACCAAAAGCTACTAAAGCATCCAAAAATCAGGATGGTAGTCACGTTTTTATTTTGATTTTGTAGCTTGAGTGCGATTGCATTAATTGCTGAGTTTCTTTCATGTTATCTCCCCGGCGTCATTGCACGTATTTATGGCGTCGGCCTGATTTTCTAACACTCAATTGTGGGTGTTTTATTTACTTTTTGTAGCGAGCTGTTCACGGATTGGATCAGAGTACCAAGCAGTTGTTCCGGATTTTGTCTATGCGCCTTCCCCCCCTTATCAGTTGTCCGCGTCAAAGCTTGAAATTAATGTATGGAGGCCATCAATCGCTCCGCACTCTTCAGTTCTAGATGGCGTTTTTCAGGAAGCTTCCAAAAATAGGTAACAGTTGCGTCCTTTTGTTAATATTTTGTTTTACTGCCCTTCGCGACAATGGGAGACCACGCTTGCGATACATGTTGACTTCAGATATGGCTAAGTACAAACTCGAATCGTGCCTTTGATATAACTTGTCGTATACCTATCCTCATTTGTCTCTCCAGAGAGGTTGTTTTGAGTTTTGCGTCTGCAAAACGGTCTGTGCGTGTAGACGACACCGACGTAGTTTTTACATACTCAAGAATAATTTACGCAGAGAAATGATTATAATAAAGCGCATCGAATACCATTCCCTATATACTTTTTCGCATTTCCCAACGACAGGAACATGTCAACAATTTCCTAAGACGACTTTTGAAAACCGCTTTATGCTATTCAGTGTTTGAACCGACAATGCGAGCTACTGCTTCAATTTTTTACAAATATTTCAGCTTCCCCACTGAGGCTGTGCATGTTTTTCTGCACTGTCACAATTACGACGTTTCTCGTACGCTGACTGACTTGCCAAATTATCACCCCCTCCTCAACACATGGAGCAAACATGAAGTACAGAGGTTTCTCAAATGTGTTGACAGCAAACCGCGAAAAAACTTTGTAAACGTGAAGCGATCGGTAAGTCATAACTTGCGACTAACATGTGCTGATTAGTTGTACTCAAATTAGTTTTACTTTTATTGTTCACTTATCGCCTCGTAGACGTCCGTTCACTTAGTTTTTTGTTACTTGATCTCAGTGGTTCGTTAAGCCACCTGTCAGTAACTTTGATAAAATAGTCAAGGTAGACCCAATGAGGACCGCGTAGTGTTGTGGGTTCCTATTTTTTGGGAAAATGTTGTATTACCAAATATATTTTATGCCTACGTCCATTCTAATTCGAGGTCTGTCTTTTCCATCAACGCCAAAGGCTCCTTATAGTCCCCTTGCATCTTAGGCTAAAGCAACGAGTTTTAAGCTGATTAACTGACTGCTTTCGTATTATCTGATGAGTACTTACCCTACGGTCTTTGCATGCGTTTTAATACTCCGTTCGCCACATATGATTAACCATACGTCTAACGTAAGATATTTTCCTGGCCCCAAGTACGGTCGTAACTTTCAGAAAACGCGTTTTCTGATCATTCTGAATATTTTTCACAAAGTGGCGACGCTGAACTTCTAAAACTCGGCGCTCCTCTGTTGACTTAATTAATATAACCCTATTTAAAATGTTTTTTTATGATGAAACTTCTGAGGAATTGCATTTAAGATTTGAGGTCACAAAAACCCGAATAGACGATCCAGCATTTTGCAACGTGCTTTGAGTCATTATCGATGATTTAACGCATGGTTCTTCTAGTCTTTTAGCTAATCGGGACTAACGTTAGTTTTAGACGTGAGTTTTGTCTATTTAGTTGGACATACTACGGTTATGATTTCTGGATTGCCGGTAATTTGATTTTTAGGACCTGTGCACACTGCAGGGCGTCTGACAGTCGGTTTCCTCGCAACACGGCTCCAAAATAAATACTTTGTCCTACCTATAGACTGGAGGTTGTTTTCTCGGTTTACAAGTTCGTAATTAGTGTATTCCTCTGCCGCTACAGCCGTGGTCCAGATTGTAACACTAGGGCTTTACCTATCTGCCTCTTGCATTGCACTACGCCATGACTGGCAAGAATCACCCAGTTATTCTTTCTGTCTGTGAGTTTATTAGTCTGTTGTCTACTCTGCGTATAAAGTACATCACTTGATCGGAGCACTCCAGATCACGTGCGCGTAAATTGCTTTGTTCCCACTTATTTCAAAGTCCACGGGAGTGTAAATTGGTAATGCTTAGTAATTAGAAGACAGGCCCGTGCAACTTGCCAAAATTTTTGACTGGAGCTATGTTCAACTTTTCGTACAGTTAAAAGTCGTTGTACGGCAAGATTTTGAACCTTTCCCTATTAGTAGATTTCAGACTGCACGTTGGCGGAACTTAACTCAAACCCTCTGCTGCATGCTTCCATTAGATGCGCCCATAAGAAACCTTTAGAATTTTTTATATGCACGTTTCACCAAATGCTTATTATTTGGGCATAAGCATCCTTCATGGACCCGCAATTCTGTGCTAGAGCACTAGAGTCAAGCTGACTGATGACGGAGAGTAGGCAAGGAAAAATAACGTTTCTCAAAGTTGAATTTGAGGCACAGTTACCTGAACTCTTACCTCAGATTATAGATTTATTTTGCATTTATTAAAAAAATATCCGATATTGCGCGGAAGGAGGCGAACTTCCCCAGATCTCTTGGGCCACTATGTGTGATAAAGGATATTTCGGACGACCCTGTCTACGTAATTTGTTGTTCACATAGTATTATTACTTTCATTATTTATTACTTGGTGCCTGGAGTGTTCGATCGCATAGGAACAAATTTCACCGGTTTCCCCTTATCAAGAATTGACATGGATGTCGGAATCAGAATGGCCGCAAGCACGTCAGTAAGATGGTGCGAACAAAGTAGGATGGAAGAATTGAAATGAATTAAGACCCTATAATTGCGCATTATTCCTCTTTTAATTTTCGTATCGGAACTAAAAAGAGAAACAGAACAATAACTAGTGAGGCAGAATTTGGTCAGAGCAATGATGTAGCATAGAGGTTTGCCCGTTGTTATGCAGATGGGCAGTGTCATCGTTATGAACACTAAAAGGTGTTGCAGTATTATGCTTGCCGGCTGAACTGGCGTCGCCTTCTTTCCTCAGTGGTCAGGAGGAAACTAAAGACTATTTCCAAGCATCAGCGTGGGAGTCTCCTGATGACAATCATCAATCTTTCTTTACTTTCTGGAAGCAAGCAAGCGGGCTAACGGATAGTGTTTCTTCTCTGTCGCCATTGGGCCCTTTGTGAACATACTGGAGTTTGTATCGGAGCAGATCAACCTCCTCAACGAACGGATCATGTTTAAAGTGTTGACTGCTTTTCTCCAACAGAACTCGGCCGGGAGAGGTGAGACAGATAGGGAGAGTGCTTTCCGTGGTGGACAAACGCTTTCATATAGTGTCGTGTTAGTAGTGGTCCGTGAAAATGATCTAATTGAGTGCAAGTCGTCGTGTAGAACGGACTCTCAGTGAGTGGCAGACTTTAAGATTTTGAAGCAAGCAAAATAGTGTTTTATAGAGTTTGGTTAAAATGCTCGACTTGCCCGTCTCCCTGGTGATTTTGCGAAGTTGTCCTGCTAGTCGTGTGGCATAAATGACGGTCCCCGATCGGCGTGGATGCACTAAGGAGTACCGAAACTGGAGAAGGGCTAGAATAAACTTGTAATAACGACTGCGGCAGTCTGATCATAACAGGCAAGTGTAAATTAAAAACGAAAATATTCTTCAATTATCGTCAACAGATAGAGATTGCGGGTCACTGACAGAATTTGGTATAACACTTGCAAAAAGAAGTAGACTTTGACTTCAAAGCAGATCCGACATATAGCGACAACATTTACGGTTCTCCATAGCCTAGAGGCACCAGGATGACACTCGGCACTCGTTAGCATGGCCCAGCAACAACTACGAGAAAACGTTTCCGCCACTTGGCTTTATTTACCAGGTTGGTAAACAATTTTGAATTTAAATGACGATATCTCTAACCGCCAACGCACGACCTTGTCATTCTCCACCTTCCCTTTTCGTTGATTGCCACCGATAAAGGCGACAGAACGCTGATCTGTTATGAGTTTAAAATGATTACGGAGGTGAAAATATCCTCAAGGTTCTCGCGCATAATTACGTCGTCAATAGTTCGTTGGAAGCATGGAACTTCATCGGTGGCACCAAACGGGATTCGACGATATCGATGCAAAAGTCCACAAGCTCCAAATGCAGTGTATGGCCTTTCCTCTGCCTGGATAGGTATCTGGTAATAGGCGCTCTTGAAATCAAGAATGCTATACCTGTCGCAGTTTGCAATATGTTTGATCATTTCTTGGAGGAGGGGGATAGTCATCGAGGAGTATGTATTTGCTTTTAGTTTGACTATGATCAACAACTGTTCGCATTTTGTGATTTTCATTTGGCTACCACCAGGACTTGGACCGCCAAGAGGATACGGAGGGCTTAACTACTACTTCAGACAGAAGACGACGAATCTTTTATTGCAAAAGTCCTTCACTTACTTTAGCGTAGCTACGAGATTTTGTTGCGACGGGCGCACAGTCCTGCGTTAAATTAGAAAAAAACGAGGTGGCTCGATACAGACGGAAGCCATAGGACACGGTGAGAAGGTAGATTTAGGTTCGCTAAAAGAAGCGGGAGAAAGTTATGACCAAGTAGAATGTAGGCGCACAAATCCAGTAAGATCGATGGTTTGCCCTTCTTGCAAACGGTGTCTTTATCTCTAATCGCGACGAGAACATGTTTTTGCGTGGAGCTGGTTGGGGTGGTGGTGGCGGCCATGGATATCTTTGTGCGAGGTTTATGAAATTCCCGGTTATTTAGGATTACTATAGAAGACGAACTGCAACTCTCAGAACTACCTGTGTCTATCGAGGCCTGAAAATTGGCCCCATTCATCAGTACTTCGACCATTGTGTTTGAAAGGCAGTCAGCAACTGCAACTGGTGCTACGGCGACAATGATCGGATGCGTAGAGAAAGAGAAGACTTTTCGACTTTGTAATGCCAAGCAAACTTTCTGGAAGTACCCCTTTCTACCATATCGCTTGTATAACACGTAGCTTGCAGGGCAATTCGAAGGAGGATGCTTGTCTTGTATTCACGAAAGAAACTGGATAAACTGGAGGTCACTAGGTCAAGTGCTTAAACAGGACTGGGTGTAATTTCGCACATCTCAGTAGCGGCGAAGAATGAGACCGTCGGGGACTGTTTTGCAGCCAATTCCAGTGACCTTGCCTGCTCCAGAGCAGGTTAAAAGTTCAAATTATTATGTTCCAATAATCTCTGCCGGATCTGATTTGCTGAAAGGCCACTGCTAGCCACGTCTCTGCTGACATCGTCACGATTTTGTTCTGATGTAGCAGTTTTGAAATCGCGGTCTTTAGTCAAAGACTTCAGCCTTTGGGGCGAACTTGCCGAGGATTTATCCATCTTCCTGTCTACAGGTCGTTATAGCATGGCGAAAAAAATATTTCATTTTTGTACCTTGAGTAGATGCCTCGAAGCAACTGAAGCATTCACTCATGCATTTCCAGACTGTCGGATCCGAACGGTCCGAACGCTCAATTTCTTCGGTTGCAGGATCGGTCCGAACGCTCAATTTCTTCGGTTGCAGCCTCGTGATCGCGGACACTAAATGTTTAAACGTGGGAAACGCGGTGGTTCCATTGTTTGGAAGTATTTGTATCGACATAAAATCGCTCTAGTCTGAGGAATAAACCGTTTTTCGAGCTGTAAATTGTCGTAATAATCCGAATGGTCACAAGCACGCGACTGTGATAGGATAGGAGAATCAGAGGGAATGAGTATCCCAGAATTGTGCCTTATCTGACAATTGGCTTATCAGAACCACAACGAAAAACAGAACGGTACTCACTGAGATGCCATTTGGTCAGTGCAATGGGTTAGCATGATAGTGAGGATTTGCGTTTTTGACTTCGATGTTTCAAATTCACTTATGCTGTCTTGCGACGACGTTGGCGTGCTCCTCCTCTGTCTGATGAGGTCAGAAAAATGGCAATTTTTATGTCACTTTTTTTTCAGTGACGCCCCTGCAGACTATATTACTCCCCATCATTCAATTTCTTTTTGGGCCGCGTGACGACTGTACACGATTGGTTTCGTTCTTGTAGTCCGACAAGCCCGCCGCTGGAAATACTCCCAGTTTTCTTAGTGCGTGGCTGCTACTGATTTCCATTCCTCTACTGCAAAGACATATCCAAATTCTGCTGGTATCGCACTTCACTGGCATCGTGTACATTTGTGCGCAACGAAATCAATCTAAAAACGTGGACACTTTTTTGAGTTTCTGTGGTACTCCCTTTATCCTTGCAAACAGAAACATTCTTCATTCCTTCGGTTTCCTACTTGTGGCTTGCCGCGTCACCAGCCCTTTTTGCCTGCATTACGCCAACAGCTGTTGGTTAAAACTACACTTTATTGACAGTTTCCAGCTTATCGTATGGCTGAGGTTGCCGACCTCTACTACGGTATTGCCGCGCCCTTCAAGGCAGTTTCCAAACACAACAAGAAACACGCACAGCAGATGCAGGCGTGCTTTGAGAAAGCCATCAGACGGGGCTTTGTCTCGCCCTCCGTTCGGCGCGGCAATCAGATCTCACTAGCCCCCGCTGCCTCGACCAACGGGCCCCAGCCTTCACCGCCGTCCGAAGCCTCCGAGGATCCATTTGAGGCCGAATTGGAGCACCACCTATCTGGCATGCTGGGCGAGGAGCAGGCTAAACGTCTGCTCAGTGGCGTCAAGCGTGGACGCCCACCTTCCCTCTTCTCCAAGAAAAACCTCCTGTACAGCGATACGCTGTGGCCAAACAGCAGTCAGACAACAAAGGCAGGCAATTCAAATGGCAGTGACGGCCAACCTGCCAGCTCAGACTACTCCTCGGTGTGTGATGGTGATCGTGCACCTCCTTCACGGTAAGCACACACGTTGCCGACTATGTTCACCGTGTGCTCCACAATAAGCTGAAGTAAGCACGATGACTTGCGCGTGAATTAGTTTAGTGGTAGCAGACTTGCACAGCATCTATCGCACCCTCCCCTCCTCCCCCACCTGGACCCGGTGTCAAGACAGAGTCCAGAAGACTGGAGTCAGGGGAGGGCGCAGGTAGATGGCAGAGTCCAGCCCGCACCTTGGCGCTCCACTCCATATTTCCTGGTCTACACAACAAATGAGGGGGTTTTTTAACCAACAACAGTGGGGGGCTTAGCGCGGCCGAAACCGCACCTAGGCGTACCACCACACCTGGCTCCGATCCCACAAAGTGGGAGGGCCAACACACACATGTGTGTGGCACTTTGTCACGCGTTGTTTAATTGTGACGCCGTCCTTCACCCTAAGACAGGCCTTTGTAGAATGTCGATGTTGTCTCAAAAAAAATATGCGCAAAGTCCTTATCAGACTTGCTTTTCTCTTGGCAGTTCTTCACGTTTCAACCTCCCCTCCGGCATCCACTATGATCACGAAGAGTTTCTCAAATTCCTAGCCACTCCGCTCTCGGAATTAGAGGAGAACCGGCTGACGGAAATGGCGAAATTACGGCCGTTGGATAAGGAATTGCAATCCGCCTTTCAGGTACACTTTTTCTTAAAAGTAAAGTCTCCGCCTCTCCAGCGTTTACCTTTTTTCCATCGTACACTGCACATTAATGTTGTGGGTTCGTGTCTGTGTCCCGTTCAGCGCCTTCAAGTTCATATTCAAAACCATCGAGCGCTAATTCTGGAGTTTTGCAAAGCTTTGAAATACGATAAAGCCACTTTTGCATGGGAGATGGTTTTCAGAACCAATCGGAGTGTCTCCTCTTTTCGTCTACTTTAAGCTGTTTATTTGTTGAATCGTTCCGACAACCCAAATCATCATGTCAGTACGACTACCTTTTCACAGTTTCCGTCTGTAACAGTACGGTTATTTTTTCATGCATTTTACCACTAAGTGTATTTTTGGGGTATCTGTACTTCCTCTGTTGACAGGCGTAGCAGACAAGTCACATTTAGCTTCGTTCGACGATAGAACTCTGTATACATCTTGCCCGCTTCAGTCAAACCATCGTTCTGGCCTTGTCAGGGGCAGATGTCTCAGCTACTGCTTAAAGCCAAGCTAAATCGCCCAAAAGGGGAATGTCACTCGCGAAAGCTTGACGTTTTTGGGCAAACCGCAGCGGAATCCTGCGTATAGTAATTAGACAAGGCTGCCAAGATCCAAGTAGTCCAAGAAAACGGCCTTAGCTAGTCTGTTTGGCGGACGTTTGATTTGTTTAATACACATACTACTTGGTATATGTTAGTAAGCTTGTTTTTATCGGTATTGGTGTCATGCATTGTGGCCGTTCTGCTATGCGAAGCTTTATTGATCCGGTCTTTGCTGTTCATCAGATTTATCTTTTTTGTCGGTTATTTCGTCTCTGACGGCTCCATTTGTGGTTTCTAGGCTGTGGATTTGCAGGGTCAGACTGTACTGAACGGCTTGGAAAACTACTTGCCGCATGGTGGATTTCCCAAGGTGCGTTTCAGACGTTTGCCTAACCAGTTCTCAGGTACCTAAAGACATCCGTCTCATGTATGGTGGTCCGTCTTAATCCCACTAATATTTATTTTCAGCTGGTCTTTTACGTAGTCGAATGTTGGTTTACTGCTCTAGTTGCATAGGTTTGTTAACCCACCTTCCATAAGAAAGTTGGCAATTGTCAATACGCAAACTTTTGACTAAAGCCTTGTTTCGTCTGCCGCCTTTAGTTTGGCTGATCGCAAGCGATACGAATGTTTAAAATGTTGAATTTCGAATATTTTGAGCTTTTTGTCTACTTCATTCTGACCGAGGCAAAACCGTGCCCCGGGAGAGGCTCGAACTCTCGACCTCCGCATTATAAGTACGGCGCTCTATCCGACTAAGCTACCGGGGCCACGGGTGTTGGCGTCCTCAAAATTTACTTGATTGCCTTTGCCTTGAATAATGTGACTTCGCGCACGTCTCTCTTTGTGTGTTTCGGTGGTTTTCTCACAGAAACTTCAGTAGAATCTGCCGGAATCGCCTATCTCCTGCATGTGATTCGGTTTTGCGTTCTCACAGCTGTATCGTGTAAGGAGTGACCCCACGGAATGTTTTGAATTAAGCACCGATGGGTTCTCTGGATTGCAGTCTACGATTACAGTTAATTACATGACCTGTTGGCTTTTCCAATAGTTGACAGCCAAAATCTCCTCGCATTGATGCCTTCACTACTTATTTCTGGGGGGGCTGAAATAGCTGGGAAGGCCAATATAATGATTGATTTGTTGGTTAGGGTTTTTGTCGCGGTCGTTTTCTGACGTTTGTGTTACGGTTGCACTTAAGCATGGGATTGAGGTTAGGCTTGGATTCGTAGTTAAAATTAGGCTTAGAGCTGAGGCTAGTGTGAGGATTGCGGCTGGTGTTTGGGTTAGGGCTAAGTTTACGGTTGGGGCTAGGTTCTGGGGGTAGAGATTAATTGCTGGGTTAGTTTTGGTGCCTCGTCAAGACTGGCCTGCAAATTACGATTGGGCTCAGGTATTTGGTTTCGCATGCATTACCGGTTTACTTTGTTTGATATTTAGGTTCACGCTACGACAACCATTCCACATTATCATAGGCTTCCAACATTTACAAATTCCGACTGACAGTTTTACCCGAGACCAGTCAGACCTGCGTTGGAGGTCGCATTGTTGACAGTACGCAAAGCTACCTTTATGCTCAATGACCTCGTCTGCACTTTCGATGTTCAGTTGACTCTTATGCCCGTCCATTTTTATGACCGCTGTGCGGCTTTTCCGGTCCAATTCGCTTTCTTTAAACGTAATTTATCGTTCCAGAAACGACAGTACAGAATACTGATATGCTTATGTACGGTAAGAGATATGTCGAAAGCCACTGGAAGGCCATCGCAGCAATTAGTTCGGAATTAAAGTAATAGACACCTTCATACAGAATTCGATCAGCAAATTGCTAAGCCATTGTGTAGTGGCTTGTATTATAATATCGACTTTAAAGACAAAGGGGCCATATGTGGTTATGTAGCCCCATCTGAAGTAAAGTGTAGGCCCGTATGTTCAATTAAGCGTTGCTGAATACGAACGACTTTCCGTTTTTCTTTTGAGCTACGATGCCTGGCAAAAGAAAATAACGGACTGACATTAACGCTTACGGAAGTTACTTCAAGTGCGCTCTGCAAACCCCAATTACACAACCCTATTAAGCAGAAGTGTTTGTCAAGGCCGCAGGACCGCTTTCTCTCCAGTCTCTATTAACACGTAGAGCACATATATATGTGAGTAGCATGTTAAAATGAGATTATAGATTTCGGAACCAATTTGTGCGCCGATGTGCACAAAGCACAAGTGTACTGGGCTGCTTCTTGCGGTTGCTGTGACTGTGATGCCATTAAAATGTTTGTCGTCGTACCAAGTTGATAACAGTGCGACACCTACGTGCAATTTTTTCCCATCGATTCAAGGGCATCTTGGATGAGCACTTAGCCCGTTAGAACTCTTCTTAAACAAGTCAAACCTTTCGGAGGTAGGCAGGCCTTCTGATAGGCTGAGAATTTTTCTTCAATAGCGAACACGTAGGACGCACCGATATCACTCAGGTTACCTGTGCTAATGTCTCATACGCACATTTGACTTTACGCGTGGCTTGTACAAATTTTCAACAATGTTTGCGTAATTGACGTGCGTAATTGCGTTGGGTCAAAGCGTTTGGTCCCACGTAGTCTTTTCGATTGCATTTTGTAGGACGTTGAGACTGCGTGGTTGAGTGATTTTGTTTCTTTTTGCCAAAACGCTGGCATCGCGAATTAAATATGACAGCCGCGCCAGTGGGCGGTATTTGAGGTCTCTGGACGAAAATTGTGTACAGCCTGTTCATGTTTTCTCTCTGGGCCGTGATGACACGTTTTGGACGCTCACCACACTCAACTTCACTTCCAGTGGGCTTGCTTTTGGCGTACATTATAGGAGACCAATCCGGCTGGTGATCCTCGGTACAATAAATCTGACTCTCCCATAGGCTATCAGAACGCACCAGTATCCGTGGTGTCGAAGATTGCTAGCCGATGAGCCAGCTCGTCACTCCTCGAGGCTGGCAGTCAGGCTTTAGTGCCGCCCACAGTGGAGCCCTTTTTCCGAAATATCTGAGATCTATTCACGGTGTAGCTAAAAACCGATCCTTGTATTTGACAGCTACATATGTGTCTATTACTACCACTCTAGACTCTCGTCTTCACTCCTCAACAAGTTTGGCATTTTTTACTTTGCTACTTATTCCGTGTAGGTAGATTGGAATAATTCAATAGAATTATTGCCTCGTTTTCCCGCCAGTTCGTGCATTTGGGAACGAGACAGTCCAAACACACTATCACGATTATTTCCACCCACCTCAACCACCACCCCAACCCTTCTTGCAGCAGTGTGCAGATCCGCACTGCCTGCATCAGTACCCCTCGTTTTGCGGATCCACCCTTCTCTGACTGCTTACCTTTTTGCCTGGCAATCCGGGCGTATGTTACCGGTGGACCAGAGTCGTCGTCCTGGAGTCGTTTTCTTCGACATTTGACGTCAATGCCTATAGGTGTGCCCGCCGTTTACCGTCTTGCGGTATCGCACTGGCTGGGGATGCTTTAACCCACATGGGGGGAGGCCTACCACAACCGTTACGATTGTGTTCAGTTGGTTTTCTGTAGTTTTAGAGTGGTGCGCAGTTGCCTTGTGGGTACTGTTTTCGCCGTTCCAGCCCTCTTCCTCTACCCGGGGCGATTCACTGCCTACACTGTGACACATTTTATACCGGTTAAAAGGACTTAACTGTCTGCGGTTACCTTAGCGCTTTCTGCACTCTTGTCTGCTTTACTCTCTGAGGAGGCGAACACTCGTGGTCCCGGTAGTTTAGTCGGTTCCGGTTTCAGAGTGCTGCCCATCGAATGCCCCAAATAACGGCAGCCTACTGTTGGCTATCAAAACACCCTCATTATTTCTTCTAAGCAGTTCACGTTAGTTTCATTCCCTAGTACACTCTGTCTACCTGTAAAGGAGCTGTGTAGGACCAGCGCAAATCTTCGGTGTCTCCGTTTCGCGGCCTCTTTTGTCGAGCACACACACACACATGGAGGACTCTGTTGTACCGTTCCTACTGCATTAGTCTAGGGTTTCCAGTCACATACTAGCCATCTTCTCCCTCCCTCGCTCTTACAATCGCATTTTTTTAATCTGGTGGTTTGTTTTTTGTTAATTTCCATCACGATGACCTCTCTGAATTGGCAAACACACAGCCGCGTTTTTATTTACCGTTGTTTGCGTATTTTACAGCACTGATGGACAGACTTCACGCACTGTCCTTCACGTTTTGACCTGCACTTTGGCAGACAAACTTTAAATTAGCCTTACAAGGCTGGTTCCATGTTGGTTATGTCCGATTGAAAGACAGATTTACTGCTACCTATAATAAACCGGTCCTACTTTGGCGAGAGGTCTGTACCGTTACAAACCCATAGCCTTCAGCGACTGGTCGGGGCGTGTTCTGCAGTGATCTCTCGCTACTCCCCCCTCGCCGGTCTCGTTGTGGTTGGCGTATGCTAGTCATTGACAGGATGGAAAGATGCGTCAGGCGCGACGGACGTCTTTCGGTTTCAGTTTAAATCATAAGCAGAGTTGTTTATCGTCCAGGTGGACCGAACCACTGCCGTCTGACAGGGGACCACCTTTTCTCAGGATTCGTTTCAGTTAACTTCAGTAGCCCCCTATGGAGTCCGTGTTCTTGCTGGCGGTGGAGTCGATGAAATTCCTTCACTGGTGAACTTGCCTATGGTAATAGGTCAGACTTGGTTGTGAGGCGTGATCATAATAAGGCCAGTGGAAGCTCAGCCTGTCTGCTTTATTCGCTGACCCGTTTGGGCCAATAACATCGGTCAAAACTTTTTGGCAGTTGGCCTTCGTCCCCATAGGCTTCCGTTCAGGCAGTACGGTCATATTATGAGGATGCTTTGGTTAAGTTCTATAAGACAAGTGCGATCATGTGGCCTTTCGATTATCGTGCACCTGATATCATGTTCCTTCAATCCCGTGTGTCTCCACCCGCACAAACCCGATCTCCATCGTTCCTCTGTGTCAACTTTGCTGCAGTGTCACTACAAGAGCCTCCAACTCTTGTCCCTCCCTTTTGCGTTAATTTGAGTAGTATCTACCGCCAGTTTGCTTGAATTTTCTCAGCCCCTGGGTACGTTGTCATCCACGTAATCATTCGGTTTCCTCCCACGGTTATATATATATTGCTACCTTATTATATTCAGTAGAAATGTTTCATAGAATTTTTCTTAGAATCGTATAATCAGACCATCCGCTAAATATCATTCATTAAGAATCTGCCTGGTATTCTCAATTCAGAACACACGGTCAGCATATGCTACGGAGCTTACTCGTTTCGTTGCTTTTTGTTTTAATTGTATAATGACGTCTGCAAGCTTTTAGCATGCAAGCAGGACAAGGTGTTGCTTTTTTGCCATACTGAACACTGTCCACGCTATTATTGTAAGGCGAGCTTGTGACGATCTGACGCTAATATTTCTGCCGGAACTGATGCCTAGGACGTCATTAACTAAATTTAGCGAAGACTGTGGTATGGGTCGTGAAAAGAAAAACAATTTGAAATGCTAAAGCACCAAGCATCAGGTAAATTGATGGTTTGTTTGAAATGCCGTGTGCGTTTTACGATCTATTTATTAACCAACTTACGCGAATTGACAGTTGTTGTTCCCACGACAGTTAGTTAGACAAAGTGGCATCGTATGTACTCCCGTAGGACTTGGAGATGTAACTACCGACTATGATTGATCGTCACAGCGCAACCGGAAGTGTATAGACACACCCAGGACACAGGGGTCGTAGTCGCCCGATCCTTCAAAAACCCTCTTCGGCCGCATCTCCCCGAACACTGAATCCATAAGACACCTTAATGCGAGGAAAATAAAGTGCTCGCCGGATCGAGGGAATTGTTTGGCTGACGTTTCGAAGATCTGAGGCGGCTCTCCATTATCAAAGCGACTAGTGAAAATATCGATAAGAATTTCGAATAGACATATATATAAACAAACTTAATTGCTCAAATTTTCGATAGTGGTTCCCCAGGTCATCGTCGGAGATGTAGAAAGCGTGAAAATCAGTTAAAGTCTAAGCATCTCTGAAAGATTGATATTGCTTTGTCAGTGCCCCCAATGGATCGATGTTGCGGGCATTCTCTGTCGTCCCTCCTCGCTGCTATTATGACTTGGCCGACTTCGGCCTGGTAACTGGTTGCCTGTTCGTGACCTTTGCCACCCATACGGAGCTTGGTTGCTTCGTGAAGCCAATAGGTAGGTGTGCGCCCATTCATGATTGAATAAATACCCGATCTGCAGCGACAGGGAATGACAGGTGGCGAGGCACTTGTGAACTTCAGTTCGATGAAGTGCTTATGACCCATCTGGTAGACCCCAGTGGTGGATTAACTGCGCCAGCTGCGTCTGTGCGCATGTTTGTGTTTCTGGTACAAGCTGCTGGTGGTCAGGGTTATGAATGGCTGAATGAAGGCAAAATAAGCTCGAAACAGTACTGTATCAATCTACCTGAATTCTCTGTCGTCCCTCGTTAGCTGTTTCTTGCTTTCACATTTGCTTTCCGCTTGCGTCTGGGGACGACCTGGGGAACCAGCGTCGAAAATTTACGCAATTAACCATCTTGTCCCACAGAACCCATCTCTTTTCAACATATATATATATATATATATTTCATATATACCATATATATTTATGTATTTCGAATAAAAACGAGTCCTTTGGAAAATTGAACAAGCTTACTTTTTCAAACGTTCGACAGTGGTTCCCCAGGTCATCGTCGGACGTGTAGAAAGCGTGAAAATTAATTGAAGTCTAAGCATGTCTGAAAGGTTGATATTGCTTTGTCAGTGCCCCCAATGGGTTGATGTTGCGGGCAGCCATCACGTTTTGATGGGCTCTCACCATCCCCGTTTTTCTTTGGGATTTGCACGTATGGCCGATTGATGCAACACCTGGCCCATCTCATGCAATCTTAACCGATATTATAAAATGTGTTTTCGACTAG
>CACRXP010000700.1:216998-232113 GCA_902702965.1 Spirometra erinaceieuropaei | reverse complement strand
ACTGCACTCAAACGAGACAGGCACCAATTGGTATATCGATTTAGATGTCAAGTACAAACCTCTCGAGTACAAATGCCGATGGGATGACGAAATGCAATTGATGCGTACTGGCGCAGGCTTGAGCCAACCGCTGAATCCCTTTTTCGACACGGCTAAACAGTTAACTGTTTTTACATAACTCATAAGTCTTACAACCAGCTGGGGAGCCAGTCTCCAAAGTCTACGCAATAAAGGTTATTTTGTTCTCAAAGCATCTCACCTATTACAAATAGATATATATGCATACATAATGCAACTGCGGAGACCAGGGGAGGGTGTATCAATTGTGTCTTCATTTTCCTGGGTTTGGGAAATAAATCATCGTTGCGGGACCACGCTCCCAGCTGTCTGAACTGAAAACCATAAGGTTCCTTAGCCGGTCCTATTACTGTAGCGCCGCAGGGTGAATCGGACAATTCTCTTATCCGCTTTGTGGTGTGAGGACTCAAGCAGTGATCGTTGGTTACTGCCTTGCCCTTCGATTTGGGCTGCGATGCAAGACCGGGTTCATCTGCTCAGGGCCTCGGTTGCCCTGGAACACCATAACTGCAGCACCAAGACCCCCTGTAGGCGGTAATTCGGTCGCGGATAGCAGGTGGACCTTCAGCTATTCGCGGACAAGAACACGGTCTGACCAATGGACGTCGCCATTTTGGGCAAGACGCACCGATCTGCCATCAACCTACCTACGAAACCGTTGTGTCGATTATAATGTAGTCAATCAGGTTAGCAATATGGATTTTTTTAAGTAGTAGATAGGCAGTTCTGCGAAAATTTCGACATTGCGATCGAAGAGTCAGTTGGCGAATACATGTTTTCGGTAACTCATCATCAGGACGATACATTCACATTGTAGACAGGATCTAAATGCATCTCAGGGGCAGGATTAGTCGGACTCCATGTTCCCACGCCGCCCGCATGACGTAGTCAGCGTGTTGAAGACCGTGGAATTGGGTTGGGAGGGGGGGGGAAGGAGAGGGGTTCCGGTTAGATTGTGCCGCGTGTACAGCAACGACGTTAAAGACCGTAAAGCCATTTTCCGTTCGTACACAGGCCATCCACTCATTGCCTGGTTCACCCACAAGTCGTACATTTCCCGTTTGTTGCGGGAAAGGAAGCACCAGAGGAGTTTCGTGGGCTGTCGTAAAGGAGGGTGTGCTTGCGGCAGACCCCCGAATCTTAAGTTCCCAAGGATTCTAGCTTTAGGCTGGTAGTCGACATACACACACTCCTGTCACATGATTTATCATACTAACGGCACAGGTACTAGCTAAGAGCCCAGACAGGGGTTTCTCCGATATTCAGCCTCTGCATAACAGAGCTGCGAAAGTTTCGGCTTAACCTTGCGTTCCCCACCGTCAGTCTGCATATCAGGATCCAGGGGCGCTCGCACACCCCAGCATCTAACACCACGTGTCCGTTCCCGATGAAACAGCTCTGCTTACATACTACTCGCCCTTGTCAGTAGGCCGGGACTGCGAAGAGCGTCGGTTCGCGCAAACGCTGCGGCTCGGATCCCGGTTCCATGTGAATTTTGTGCACAGTTTGGTCCGCAGTAGCCGCTCAGACTGACTGTTTAAGGTTGTCTTCCATCCCTAACAATGAGAATGCACTTCCTGTGATTCATGGCTATAAGACTGGAGAGGTAGACAGCTTCAAATACCCCGGGGGGAGGCTGCTGCCGGCATGGTCTCCCGAATCAATGTTGCCTGCAGAGTTTTCTCCATCCTTAAAAAACCCCTATGCGTCGGACGCGACATCACCATCGCCACGAAGATCAGCGTGTTCAGGACATCTGTCCGGTCAGTCCTCCTCTATGGTTCTGAGACCGCCCCCAAACGGGCCACGTGTGAGATGCGCTGGACCAACACGGGGGCCACATCGGATTCTGGCAGGGGTTATCTCTGCGCAGTAACAAATGCCAACATCTAGGGGGTGCGCTGGCAGACCCTGTTGTCGACGGCCGTCGCAGAAACTGGGACCACTGCCATCATCCCATTGTTTTGTGGGTTAAAATCCTGGCCATTTGTTGAAAGAACCAAGGGGTGCGGAATGGAGCGTCAAGGTGGGGATCCGTCCAAACCATCCACCTGCGGCCTCCCTCATATCCGGTCTTCTTGACTCATTCTTGACACTGGACTCAGGCGAGGGAGGAGGAGAGAGTGTAGGTAGATGCAGCGCAAGTCTACTGGCACTATAAACCCCTGCGCAAGTCACCGTCCCTGCTCCCACAATGCAGTCTGTGGGGCATACGGTGGACATAGTCGAAATCGATGGTCGAACTATCGTGGTTTTGAGTGCCGGGTTCTGTGAGTGGAAGATGAGCGAAGATTGGAAGTGTTTAACTACCGCTACCTGAGGACTATCCTTTGAGTGAAGTAAACCAACCTTGTCTCAAATGAGGCAGTCCGTGTTCACTGCGACGGAATCGCGAGGACATTTAAGAGGTGGCCTGGACGCGTCCTTCGTCGGCCGTCCCATGAGGTCGGTGTTACTGTCCTAGATCTGAGACAGCCGCCAAACTTTAGACGTCAAGAAGGAGGCCCCATCAAAACCTGGCTCGACACACTTCGCTGAGGTATGAAAGTAGTTCTTCGGCCTTCGGGCTCCGCCGCTGGAGGAGAGAATGGGTTGTGCCGTCCAGATCCTCTGTCGCGGATAATCGCGCGTGGCGAGGTACGATTCCCGACGTCATCGAGGTCGGTTAGATCAGCTGTAAACACAACTGCACCCAAATAAGTAACTAGGTAAATAGTCTCTTCTAGAGCCTTATCTCAAAGACCTAACCGCAAGGCAAGAGTGGCAAACAAACTTATTTTACCGCGGCTCACATTTACCGAACTTTGCGGCGTTTTATAAGGCAGTATCCGGGTTTCCGCGCCATAGATGTACTGCCGTTGTTGGTCCGCGGATGTTTATCCATCAAATCTGAGTCTGTTTAGCTTGCAGCTAACGTCCAGTGTACGCCACCCCTGAACACACCAGGTAACCGGCTAACTGGTAAATCTATCCCATCTTCCAGGCATCTATAGAGGACTTCAGTTAATTCTGCTCTTTGCTGCTGTGTTATAGTCACTGTGCAGCATTGAATCGAAACAGTCACAAGACATTTTGAGAATTGGAGTCGACACCATTTTATAGGCACAATCAAGGAAAAAGTGGATGAATGAGACTCGATTGAGTCACTCTGTCACTTAATCGACGGGGTCGAGCGCATATTTGGAACGTCACGGCATTCTGTCGCAGCTTTATTCGCGAAATGCAGCGTTTTCTTTGTGGACGCCAGTTTCGATGTGGCAAGACCGGAATACAGATAACGTTGCCGCATTCTAACGGTCGCAAATATAAATGACTCCAAATAATAATCGGTGTATGCACCAGTGAGAAAAACCCACTGTTTCCCCTAAATGTCTGAAGTTACCGACGCCTATTATGGTCCGAAACTTGAAAGGTGGTTTGGTTATGCTGGATGGGAGCTGCGTACGACTGACTTCATATATATAAGTGAATAAGAAGAAGAAAAGTAATCGTGACCCAGAACATTCTGTTTATTGTTCTGAGCCTTCGAACTCGTGCAGGAGTCAAAACAGGTCGAGAATTATTGAAGGCAAGATCTTATTTCCTAATCGTACCTGTTAGGGTTTAGGGTTAGGAATCAGGGTTAGGGGTTAAGTTTGGGGGTTAGGGTTAGGGGTCAGGCTGGGGCTTGTCTACTGCAGGTACGGCTACGACATGAGATCCGGCCTAATCGAAGCCTGGACCTCGGATGAGAACCCAGTCAATCGATTTATCGATCTGGCGCCGGTGTACGGAGCCTTGCGCATTCATCTCCAGCCTTACGCTATCGATCGATGATTGGTTAACACGCCTTATAACTGTCGCTCGTTCTGTTGCTGCTACTATCGCTGAAGATGGACTCCTGCACGAGTTCAAAGGCTCAGGACAATAAACAGGCTGTTCCGGTGCTCGATCACTCTTCTTCTTCTTCTTCACTTATGCATACACCTGGAACTCGAACGTTCGCCTTCATTCGTGGCTTCGCATAGCATTTGAACTTTTTGTTAATGGGTGAAAAGGCGCTCAACCGTAGGCCCTCACACTATAGAAACACGTTTCCTGGTGATCAGCTTTGCGACCCCACCGACCCAAGAGCAGGCGTCGCAAATAAACGGACCTAACACCTTTCAAGACTGGCGGTAGAAAATTAACCGTAAATGTTCTCATCCGTAAATTAGGGGCGCCGATGTACTTCAGTCGACCATCGAAGACCAGCAGATAGTCCTCGAGCGAGGTAAAGAGGACACTGTAGGTTTCTTGTCATCTAAAATGCTGTGAAAGTAAAGTAACTACGTCAGGGTTTATTGAGCGGACGTGAAGTTAACGCACTAATTGCCCGATGTTGGCACCTATAACTATAACAGTAAAGAAAACATTTTACGCCGGCAGCGAACTTTTTTACCATATTCGGCGAAATGCCCCGATGCAAGTGTGTCTATGGTACCATCCGCGAAGCGGTTTCCCGTCGCGAGTCATTTATTTCCTAAGGTAAGCCTACTATTGGTTCATCAGTAGTACTGGTTGGGCTCGATAGAGAGAGCCCGTAAGGCACAGCGGAAGGAGTGAGTTCCGTACTAACGATCGGTGAGCGCCCCCTACCATTGTACATTCCCGATCAAAAACCGACAGGGAAACGGGTTCGTGACCCAGTGGTTAGAGGCGTGGACTTCTAGACCAACAGGTCGCGAGTTCGAGGCTCGGGTGTTCCACACTTCGGGGTTGAGTATGACTGGCTGACGACAGCTAATAAGCCAGAAGTGGCCATTCCAGTCTCCCTTGTCTTTGTCGGTAATAGCATTCTGTCTATCTCATGCGCCCCTGTGCGGCTGCTGGTTGGGTTCGAGAGAGAGCCCTTAAGGCACAACGGAACGAGTGAGTTCCGTAAGAATCATCGGTGAGCGCCCCCTACCATTGTATAGTACCATACCGTTAGCATGTTTTCCGAGCCCTTGATCTACCCGGATTGTAGGGCGGGCTGCGAGTACTCTGTCTTGTCTCAGGACTCGGATCTAAGACCCTCACAATCAACCATCTGGCGACAAACACTCAGTACTGATGGAGATAGTCAAGGGAGCCTGAAATAACCAACATTGGCCCATATACAGCCAGTACCGTTGTTAGTTTAGTTGTCTCCATAACAAGTCAGTACGGCTCACGCAGTGCGATCGTGGACCAGTCGGCGTTTCATTCTCGAAGGCCGAATTCCGTTGGTTCCAGCATACGCTCCAAACCGGACTCGATCGCATCTGTCCACCACCACCACCACCACCACCACCACCACCACCACCACCACCACGGTTCTTTTATAGTTACAAGGAGATAACAGATATAATGCTAACATTAGACCTGCAGAACATATGCCCATCTGCATCGCAGGAAGGAGGAAAATTTTACAGAGTTGACAGAACGATGTTAGGATTTAAGGCACTTAGCGCCCAGCTACATGAACAATTGCCTAAAACCACCCAATATGCTCTCAATTTGAACATATTACTGACGCTGGCCTGCAGCATCGATAATCTGCTTCAGGCCCTCTGCCACACTAAATTTCCAACTGGAACATTCCCAGTTGCAGAAGACGAGCACACATGTGAAGTCGTCAGTGCCTAAGGTTTATATTTTGACTCAGTTTTTAATGGATGTGCGAAATCAATCAAGCCATTTAAGAATGTTGGACTGAATGTTCGTTAGCTTTGTAAAAAATGGAAATGTGTTCAGATTTCGGGCCTCAAATAGTCAAATATCTCGGCGTCAAGGCGACCAAAAACGCCAGAGGATTTGGCTTGTGCACAGTAAAAAGTGATAACCAGGTCGTGGGCACAGAACAAAAGTTCAGAACCACGCAAGTGCTCGCGCGCAGCCATTTTAGGATACGCGCCAACCGCGTACGCGCGCGCCAGTCAGCCAATCGACGCGCCTTGACCGTAAGCGAACTGGTCGCGTAAGTTCGAGACCCGCGTACTGATCCAAATGGTCAGCCAATCAGGACGCCCGACTGGGCAGGGTCGGTAGCCTTAAATATGACGGCCTGGAAAGGGGGCTTGAATAGATGCTGGACGGATTTACTGGTCCTGCTTTCCTGCCGCTTCTTGCCTTTCCGAACTGTAGTATATTCACTCAACGCATGACCTCTGAGTGTATTTTTGCGATAAACCGATGTATGAAGTGATCCATCTGTTTTCCGTCGCACGAGCACATCCAGAAATGGGAGTTTCGTAAGTGAACGCAGTTCTGGAAATATGGGGTAATATTCGCATGGAGCACATCTAACTGATCTTTTTTTAACGGTGGCGGAGGGTTGGCTACTTCGACAAAAAATGACTTTTCTATTGAATCCTCTGTGGCAACTGTGATGCAGTCCACTGCGGCCAAACTGGGAAATCTTCATCCGCCCGTATGCGTGAATGTCAGCTAGCAGTGAGTAGGCTAGGCCATATATTCTAGGCGGCGACGCACACTGGGCATTGGGCACACATTTTAGTGTGAGAGAAGCCGCATTGCTTGTGTCTGTCCTGTATAGGATGGCTGTGAATTCCCGTAGGAAATCCACTCAGATGTGATGTGCACCAATAGGCACACGGATCTGGATGCCACATACGGAATTTTCAAGGACAAGAGTGGACGAACGGAGCCAATCCCGACGGGGTGTCGAGATGCAATGAACACGTATTGACGCAGACTTCATTCAACCATAAAATAGTTGTAGGCACGGCTAAACAGAGAACCGTTATTCAAAGTAGCCACTACGTCTGAGGAGGAGCTTGGAAGACAGTTTCAAAAACTTACACAATAAACGCTACTTTTTTCCCAAATACTTTGACTTCTTTCGAAATGAATTTCTTGGGATGTATTTTTTCCAGCGGGAAGACGTGTGGGTAAGGTGGTCGGTGAACGTTTATAATACAGTATTGAATATTCCCGATTTCAATCTGGAGTGTCACAGGCCTATTGCTAAATGAAAAAAGAACCGGGATTCAAATCTCGGGTTGGGTAGGGCCGACTGCTGACTGCTAATAAGCCAGAAAGGACCATTCAACTCTCCCTTGTGTTTGTCCGTAATATTCTTCTGCCCATATATAAAAATGAAAAAAACTTTTGCAATTCCCGGCTAATTTTGACTGCCGGCCTGCCGTTATACTTGCATTCAGAGTTTCCAGACTACAAACCGTATATTTTATTCGTACGGAAATCCATACATTTCTCTACGGCATTCAAAGGAGACCATATGGGGTTCATGAAACTTAACAGTAGATTTGAGCCATATTGGTAACTTTACAGGCCACATTAGTAAATGCAGAGACATGACGTTTTACGAACGGCCATTTCACGGTACTAAAAAATCTCTCAATTAGAAACTTTTTTAAAACCGAATTATACCCGTCCTTCGAGTACAAAATTGGAAGAAGACGTAATTTTCTACCGAATGAGCAAGAGAATGAATATTTTAATGCCTGTTTTCCTTGAAAAATAATCGAACTTTTAAGGGCATCGAAAATCAATCAGAAACATGCATCCTACACAAGCAGTCATTCTTTACAGAGTGTAGTTTTCGCATGCAGCCGGAAAGAAGTTCGTTCGAAAACCGGCACCCTGAAGTAATTGAAGCATTATAGACTTATGCTGCATGATGATTAATTTCACAACCCTACTTAATTAATCTTTTCGAAACGAAAACGCATTTCTGAATTTCGGTTGACATTTCATGAGTTAGCCCACCTACTGTATATACCTGTAACAGAATGGCAGGTTGCGAGGCACTGATGAACTTCGGTCCGATGAAATGCCTATGACCAATCTGGTAGACCCAGTGGTGGAATAGCTACGGCAGCTATGCTCTCGCGTGCTTGTGTTCCGGGGCCCAGCTGGGTTATGATTGGCTGAGTGAAGGCAAACAAGCCCGAAACAATTCTGTACCGACCTACCCCCTGATATACACCGGCCGGAAGCCACCATCCGCCTCTTACTCATGCAGCCCAAGGGCCGGCTTCCACCTGTGGACACGTCAGGTGTCATTGACCGCGTCAAATGTCTAGACTGTCTGGCCAACTACTGCGGCACGACCGACAAACGACTGCTCACGCGCGTGAATGAACACGCTTTGGCCGTAAAGCGAACGGATGTACGATCACACGTCGGCATGCACAGTCGACTTTGACGGCGCCCAAATGTTCGGCCGAGCCAATGGCGAATTGACGAAAGTAATCAAAGTTTGGCAATCAGACGTCACTTTGATCAACCGCATATTTCAGAGCATAAACGGATTAATGTATTTTTACAAAATAAAAAATTCACTTTTTCAACTGATACTTCTGAATACGGGGCAGGTCTTAGCAAATGTACTATAAGTCTTCATTATTTGTTTCTCAGATAATTAACTGTCAAATAACCCAGGAAGATTGATGGTTAAGTTGCAAAACTGATAAGAGGAGAGGGCAGGCCAATCTATGCGCATTTCGTATTAAACATCCCTCTGTTCATCTGCCCAACTTACACTGGGAAAAAAACCCTCCTATGTAGCGAGTATTTTGTTAAATGGATTTTCGATACCTTTAGGAAAACCAATTAAATTTTCTGGGAGAGATATGCAAGAATATATCTCCAGCCGCATATTTGATCGAAATTACGTTGTCTACCTAGCCGGTGTCTGAATGAATGAAGCATTCCAGTAGTAAAGCCTTCTAATGATCCCTGTATAACGTGAAGGCCAACGCACGTTAGTACTTATTCTTGAGGTTCCCAAGTTGATTGTCAGACTTTTAATCCCTATACAGAGATCGCCGAGTGCTTGTAACACATTGCGGTAGATATGAAGCAAGGTGCATAATTTGCGAGGAACATCAATAAAAACGGAGATTACCATATTACACAAATAAACATGTGAAAGTTTGAAAGTTCGTAGAACTGTAGGCTGTCTAAAAGCCTTGATAAATCATTTGAAGAAGGAGACATTATTAATATCAAAAGCTTAAAAAGAAAGAATATCTTTTTCATATTCCAGATAAACTATGACAGCGGCGTGCAATATAAAGAATGCACACTACCTAAGTGGTGATTTTTCATCGGGTTTAACTTATAAATGTGTCCGGTAAGGTGCTTAGTCATGTATTTTTGTCCTCAGTTTTGGAATTGACTTGGAAACGGACTCCTTGCCAAATGCTTTTGAGAGTCCAGTGATACAAGCTGCATATGGTAGCTCGGTAGATGGAGTTGAGGTTCGGTCATGTGTGGCACGCGAAGACGGATTGCGGATTGTCAGCAACTGCGCCCACGCCCTCCTCCGCTCGTCTGGACTTTGACTTGTCATCGGAACCTGGCAGACGGGAGAGGAGAGATTGCGGTGAATACTCCGCAAGTCTGTCCCAACGCAAGTCGTCAGCGCCGTGTTCACTCCTTGGGGTCCACGGTGGACTCTTCACTTGAAACGGTCAAACTGTCGTCGTCTTGTAGGTTAGCCAATCTTCTCAACAACTTTTTAGCCTTTCCTTTTCAAACAAACCGTAGGAGTTTCGTCATGGCTTCGTGTGCTTCAACCCTCTGAGCTTTCCAATTACAAACTTTATTAACTGTTCCGTTGAAAAAACCTCTCGTTCATCAGAACTCATAGGCGCTATTTGACCGAAGACGTAACAGGACACTCGCCGATGGGATGCATTTGCATTGATGGGTCCGACCGGAAACTTTTAAAATCGATGACAGATGTTTTATGAGGCAAGCAAAACACCTTACTTAGTATGACTCAGTATATCTTAGGGGGATGCCACCACGCGCGGGCTACGTGGTAGATGCGCCGGACCAACAGGGGAGCAAATATCGGATTCCGGCAGGCGTCATCGAATTGCACACTATAACAAATTCCAACATTTCGGGGTGCGGTGGCAGACCCGGTTGCCGGCGTACGTCGCGCACACTGGGACCCCTGCTGAACCCCTTTGTTGTTGGTTAAAAACCTGGTCAGTTGCTGATTGGACCAGGGGGTGGGGAATGGAGCGTCAAAGTGCGGGCTCGGCCGTGCAATCCACCTCCGTCCTCCCTCGTCCCCGGTATTCTTGACTCTGTCTTGACACAGGGCCCATTGGTGGAGGAAGGAGTGCGATAGATGTTGTGCAAGTCTGCTATCAGAAAACTAATTCACGCGCAAGCCATCGTTCTTGCTCCCAACTTGTTGTGGAGCACACGCCGGACATCATCGGCAACGGCGGCCGAACTATCGTCATATATTAAGGGGGGATTAACGGGGGCCCCCAGAGGAGTGTACGACGATGGCAGTTCGACTGTCACGACCTGCGACATGCGCGCTTGCCCCACGCACTGGGCGTAGCACCTGGGACTTTCGCGCGAATTAGTTTATAATGAGACAGACTTGAGCAATGTCTGCAGCAGCCTCCACTAACCGTGTTCCGATAATAACAAAACGTTTGGACTTGGGCGTGGGCGAAGCAACCGACAAGAGTGAATAACCCGTCTTCGCGTGCCTCACACGTGACTCGATTCCCCAGCGTGTTCCAGGCTTTCATGAGGGCTGCCCCCGACTTGCCTGTAAAAGAGTGCAATGTGGGGGGCACAATAAGAAGTAGCCGCTGTAGACTGGCTCCCAGACTTGCGGGGTACCGTTTTATCCCGTCAGTTGCCAGTCTTCCATGCAACGACTGACAACGCGTCGTGATAGATTTAAGTCAATCGAAACGAGGAATGCGCTGCTGTGTCTTGAGGAGAGACTCCTCAGCCCCTCCCATACTGTCCGACTCTGCCAACCAACTGGTGATGTGCGCAGAGATCGAAACGGAGTGATGGCCTACGCCCTAGGCATGCCATCATCACCCATGTACACCCGTAGTTATGGGTTCGCGCGCACTCTGTTCTGTCTGACAAACGAGTGTCCTGTCTGGCGTCTTAATTCGGCGGCGCAGTCTGTTGTGGGAGCCAACTGAGAAGCTTATTTACAACAAGTAGACGACAGGAGCAGGCACGTGGTCACATGCTCGTAAAAGTGCTTTGTGTCAGAGGCTAGTGTGGCGTGAATTGCCAGCCGCAGAGTAGAAAGACACCGCGTCTGGTTTCAAAGGTCACAAAGTTGTCCTTTTAAGGCTACTGGAGCAGGGTAGCTTATTTCACACCTCGACAACCCCTTAGTGGAGCACTATCGATCGTTGGTGGGCGCGAATTAAATCACTTTAACCCGCTCCAGAATGCTCTGTAGGTCGCTCAGACAGCCCCATCGCATGATGGAACACGCTTCCTTCGCAAGGAAGACTTGTACTTAGGTAAAAATAACTAAATTAATCCGCGCTTTGGACGTTCTCCCCCAGGGGACTCCCAGCTATCCTGGGAGTCCTACTGGCGCGTACAGTTAGTGGCCTAACTCATGAAATGTGTCGAAATTCGCGAATGATTGTCAATCACTCGCAAACCGACACCATTTCGTGAGTCCAATGTCTATGTTAATTAAGTAAAAATTTAAAAGAATTAAGAGCATACAAGAAATATTAAAGGCAGTGTCGCGTTGTTTAGAAATGCCGATTTCTTTAGAAAAGCGCAATATCCCAAAAGCGTCAAAAATGGCTCTAATTTAGTAAACTTCTTTTTTAGATGTATAGAATGTATTTTGATACCAAAAGCGTAATAAATATGGAAGCAAAAATAAAATAACGTCTAGTAATAGTGTTTCAGTGAAGTTTACATCTAAATATCGTTTACTAATTAGTTTGATTTCATATATGACGGTTTGTCAACTGCCTACATTCTGAGTGTAGATTCCAAAACAGTTTTCCGGGAATTCATGCTATCCTTGGCTCGGTTGAGCTAAATGAGATGGGATTCAATAAGAGAAACTGGACTTTGCTTGAGTTCACCGATAAGGACGTCGTAGGAACAAAAGTTTTCATAAGGTGACATGCCATGAGGCCGGTCGGTGTCTAATATATTTAAATAGAACTCACAGCCGTGATCGTAAACATACCATTTTGTGTTTATAGAGATAACTTTTCTTCCGTTAAATTAATTTACATTTTTTATTTGTTTTGGATTACGTTGCGTTTCAGATCGGCCTCGAAATGCTTCTGAATACTTTATAATTTTCAGTGTTCTCATACGATTCTGAATTACCCATTTGTTGAGAACTTTAAATTACGATTAGTCTTGAAGGCATTTGCCGAATTAGTAAGTGTTCGGGTGCTCCTTTTCACGAATATGGTCGTTTGGGTCACATGTGAAGATTCATTCAAACACCAAATTTCCTTTTTGAGAAAAATGGCTGTCCACAGCGAAAGTCAGCAAAGAATATACCTTCGATCAATAAGAAGACCTTCCTTAATAAGTTACCTCTTTAGGAAGTGCTTTATTACTGCACTCCGTTGACGGATCTCTGTGTACTTTGCATTTTTGCACGGTGAGGCCAAATAAAAATTAGACACTTTTGGTCGTTTCTCTCACGTTCCTAAACAATACTGTTTTTCTACCGTAAGCGTAAAAACATGCCTTCCTCTTTAAATTGCAGCCATTTTCGCTGTTTTTACTCGCTTTTGACTCCGTTCTTCGATTATGAATGCACGGCAGCGCGCCCATATAAATACTGATATTTTTCTGAAACTATTAATGTTTTGCTCGTTCTATTTCTGAATAAGGTATGCAACAGAAGCTAAACTACACGACAAGTAGTGTTTCATATGTTTAAATCTGGAAATGACCATTCCGTGGTGGTCATTTATGTGACATCCGGTAGGACTTTCCAAACGGCAAAACAATTTCAGCCCATTGATTACGAAGTGAATAAGTCGTCAAAGTGTCGAGTCGACAACGAGAAGTTTTGCGAACCAACAGTCGGGGAGACAGAAGGGTAGAACTGCGGCGGCAGCAGCAGCAGCAGCAAAAGTTTCACGACGGGCGCGATTGTGCGTCCTGAGCATGTCTGATGTCCGTCAATCAGTGACGATCAATATATCGATCGGTGTCACGACAAGGTGAGCGGCCGAGTCACACGCGACCCAGGCAGTGGGGTTCGGTTGCTGTCGCTAAGCCAAGCAGGCTGCCACACTGGTCCCAGGCTAGAGAAAAGGCGAGCGTGAAAACGACGTCGAGGGATAAATGCTGCAGTCAATTCAGCTGGGACTTATGATGGACCTAAAGGCCTGTTGTGTACAGGAGTATTCGGGGATCTTCTTCATGAATAACTTTGTTGTGGCCAGCGTAAGTCTACTTACTGTCTGTGCGCTTCAAAGGGACCACGCGGGAGATGCGCTGAGCCGACATCAGAGACCAGCAGGCGCCACCAGGAATGCGCACCCATAAAAATTTCAACATTTTGGTTGTGGTGACATGCCAAGTTGCAGACTCACGTCACGCCACTTTGGCCCGTGCCACCCCCTACTTTTGTTGTGGTATAAAATGCTGGTCGGTGTACTTTGTGTGACCAGGGATTGTGATGACAGTGCGCTATGACCGTGGCTTGGAAGGTTTCCAACCGACAGGATAACTTGGACCACGGAACTCGGTCCGGTGTGTGTTCGAGTGGAGTGACCGACTAGTAGATTGGGAGTCAGGCTGCAATGGCTCCTTTTAATGTGGCCTCTACGGTGCATCCACTCACTGTGATCCAAACCGGATGCGGAGGCACGCCTAGGGGCGGCTCCGGCCGCGCCAGTCACCTGCGCCCCCCTCACCTCCGGTCTTCCTGATTTGATCATGGCTCCGGGCCCAGGTGGTGGCACCTCTAGGTGCGGGAATTCGCCGTGCTAGCCATCAGCGCTCTCTCCCACCCCTAACCACTTTGTCTGTGTCTTGAAATCGGGTCCGGGTGGGGGAGTTGGTTTGTAATGTTAGTGGACTTGCATTGCATCAATCGCACTCGTTCCCCCTCGAACGCCTGAGCACGGTGTCAACATGCGGTCAAAAATACTGGGAGAGGGGGGTGGATAGAGCGTAGAGCCAAACAGCCTGTGCACGCAGGCCACACACGCATGGTGCACGCAAGATGGACCAGACTTTCACGGAGAAACACACACACGCACCCCGGGCACCCACATCTGGGTTAACCAACCAGTCAAGGACGGTTATTTGGGCTGTGACCGCCGAGCTCTAGACAGAAAGTAATCAGGGTATTTTCTGTTTCTTTAACGAACTGCATGCAAAAACGCAATCTTAAAAAAGTTGTAGATTAACATTTGTTATTCTCCCTCCGGCCACCTAGTGCACAAGTATTTTTCTGAAATCACTGCGCGAGACCAAAGCAGACAACGATAAAAGAGATTAGCGAGGATACTATCTGCAGGAATTGTTTGGCGAGTTCGAGGATGCAAGATAGATATCAAACTCGGTTTCTGGCTGTTTGGGGACTGTGGCACAATAAAATGAACGCACCCGAGGCAAGGTCAGTGGAACAAGTTGTGTCGTATCTGTCCTCATTTTTTTACGCAAGCACGTGATTTGAGTATATCCAATTTGGATATTTACAGCAGCTACTACGAAATGCGTATGCGCGCTGTGCTTCTGTCTAACTGGATAACGCCACATTTTTCGATCGTTTTAGCCTCAATTTTCGAAAACAGTGGTCGAGATGCAACAGGCTGTCCCGCTAAACTGTTATCAAGGCTCCAGACAGCAGGTGCTTTAACTGTTCGAGTGACGATATCTTGAAAGCCTTCACAAAACAACTTTTCCCACACTCTAAGTGTCCACAAACAGTCAACTCATGTCTGCCTTCATGACTGTCAGAGAAAACAACTAAAACACGGTTGTCGTGGCTAGGGGGCCAGAGTATGTGCAGCATGTGAGCTACAGTCGTCAAATCAAATCCCAGATTGGAAGGAGAAGGCACCAGAATGAGGGGTTTAATGCATAAAAAAATCAGAATTGTCCTCTCAGGCGGCAGTGGCCACTGGCGAAGCCAGGGCTGGTGTTGACTGCATCTAGTCAGGCCTGAGAGTCCCTAAGATAGTAGTGGCAGCCTCTTTTGTAGGCTCGTAGGCCCAGCTCAAGTGGTCTCCGGTCGGTGTGTGTTGCATTTGCCGAGGGGTGGTGTCCCAGT
>CACRXP010000700.1:187541-206355 GCA_902702965.1 Spirometra erinaceieuropaei | reverse complement strand
ACCAGTTACACGACGCTTCAGTTTCCCTGTGTGTGGGTGGGGAGGGGAGGAGGGGTGGGTGGCTTCACCGTCAACCTAGATTTGCGAAAGTGGCGAAAAAAAGACGTTTGACAAACGGCAACGGTCCCTCCGGCAGCAAAAACTTGTCGAATGAACAATAACAACAGATGACAAAGTATGCAGTTCATCTGAGGCAAATAGCGTCTTGCCAGCCGTAGGTGGTCGCTTATTTTAGACTGAGGCACTTCGGAATCGCTGGGGAATACGCATTTCAGACAGAGAAAACGAAGTCCAGAAGTAGGCGTGTTAGATGAGCGTAACTTATTGCAGGCTCGCGAGCCTGGTAGTCATCTGGTGGATTCTAGGTGAATTACTTAGGAAATCCTGCTTGGGCAGTCAACTTACTGTATCAGATTTGGTGGATTCCAGACGTTGCAGTAGGTTGGGCGGGTAACTTGACCCAAATGTGATTAAACTCGCGTCGTCCGGCGGGGCCTCGTAGCTCAGGTGGTTAGAGCGTTGGCTGCGCTAAAGCCTTCCCCTTACTGCGTGGGTTCGAATCCCACCGAGGCGCCGAGTTTTTCACAGTTGGGTCAATATGAATAATTCAAAAATCTGCCAAAACATCAATGAAAATATATACGTAATTTTCACACTAACGAACACTTTTTAGATCTGTTCGAGTAGAAAATTTTACTCGCCTGCGATCTTCAGAACGTAGTAGCATGTAACATCACTCAAAAGCACTTTGAGCGCGCGTCATTCCGCTCTAGCAAATTAACAGTTAGGCAGTGTGCGTTTTTCTAATGCACGTCCGCCGTATCTCGTAATTCGAGGGCTTTATATAGAAAAAAAATGCAAAAAATCCCATTTACAGAAAATTAGACCTTTTTAAAATGTGTTACTTAAAGGAAGGGAGTATTTCGTTTTTTATAAGTTTACAACTATGGTGGGTTGTTGAGACTGGTATGCCTTTGTGCGTGTGTGAAGTGTCTGATCACTGCTTGTTTACGTATCCCCAACGGAACAAGAGATGATAAACGTACGGAAGGGAGGTCGACCGCCTGTGTGTTGGTGGGTCGTCCCACCTCTGTACTCGTTTATGGACACGCGCTAGTGGGTGGGGGGGGGGAGGGGGGGAGATGGGAGGCGCAAGGGCGGTAGTGACGGATGCGGTCTCCTCCACAGGTGTCCCGTCAGCTGGGCTTTTCCAGGTAGAGTCACGGCGCCCCTGGTTCCCTTTACCGCTCACGAATACCCAGTGGGTCGCGGTAGGCCTCACAGCTGATCCGCATTCCTGTGACTGGCCTACATTGTCACCCCATCCCCCCCCCCCCCTACCTGTGTGACCGCACCCCAATGCAGACGTTCAAGCTTCTCCAGGCAGGAGGGTGCTTGACGGTTGGGCTCGCCCCCGCTGCCAGATCCAGCGGGTCCATCCTGTCCATTGTTCTGATGGACTCATTTATGCGTGCCTGTTGGCATTTAGTGGTCTCTTGAGGTAGTACAGAATGTAGGCTGTATGTTATTACCGATAAAAACAATGGAGACTGGAATGGCCATTTCTGGCTTATCAGCCGTCGTCAGCCAGTCATAATTAACCTCGAAGTGGGGAACACCCCCGGCTCGAACTCGCGACCTGTTAGTTAGAAGTCCACGTCTCTACCCACTGGGCCAGGAACCCCTTGTCCTGTCGGTTTTCGATCGCGAATATACAATGGTAGGGGTCGCTCGCCGATCGTTCTAACGGAACTCACTCGATCCGTTGTGCCTTATGGGCTCTCTCTCTCGAGGCCAACCAGCAGTCACACAGCGGCGCATGATATAGGCAGTATTTTATTACCGACAAAGACAAGGGAGACTGGAATGGCCATTTCCATAAGGCACAATGGAACGAGTGAGTTCCGTAAGAACGATCAGTGAGCGCCCCCTTGCCATAGTACAGAATGTGTACAACCGTGATAACTGCTCGTTTTACGACAGATGGGGGCTCCTTGTTCACGCAGAGAAGTACGAAAGACGAGCTGTGAAATAGTTCTGTGTCGAAACAAGCAGGAGAAAAGGAGAAAAGGCACCATGAAACTTCTATGTCCCTCTGGTAAAAGTTATTCACTTCAGTCTAGTTCAGCTGAGGGAAACTTGGGTGTTGAGCCCTTGAACTCCCTATTTGTTACAAGGAAGGGAAGTACACCAAAAATTTGGAAACGGAAACATCAAACAGCTACAGAACGGTTATCGAAATGGCCGTTTCTGACTTACCGGTCGGTCTCAGTCAATCATATTACGGTGATAGGTTAGGATAATCGGGGCTCCTTAGTCAGCGAACAGTAATTCGAAGGCCCCGTTACAAGGTCCTAAATCGGTCGTCCAGTCAGCTTTAAGCGAGAGTACTTACCAACACCGCCCCAGCTGCGTTAAAAGATGAACCCGTCTAGTTTAAATTCCTCCAGGCAGTCGCGGCTGCATACAGGTGGCCTAACATCCAGTGGGGTACTGAATTTGACCCTAACCCCAGCACCAACCCTCATAATTCTAGCCTTTAAAACGGCCTTAACCCCGTGGAATTTAACTCAAGGCCACCCCTAATGCGGCGATCCATATTCTAGTGCCCCGTAAAACGATCGACCAACTCGATACAACACCAGTTCTGAACGAACTGATATTTTCATTTACAACAAGCCGCTGAATGAATGGCGAATGTTTGATTGGATGGTCAGTGATCTAAAAGTCCGAATTCGAGTAGCCGCTTATTCAGACCTGAGGCTGAAGTGCGTTTGACCGGAGATTGCTAATAATCGATAAATACTCATTTCTTTTTCTAATGAGAAACAAGCCCCGCCTCCCAGAGACTCATCCATCCTCCATCTAAGTAACGAATCATAACTCAAGCAGCTGTCAAGCCCACCAAACGTCTGTCAGGAGGTCGAGACAACGGAGGCAAAAAACCGATCAGCCTGAAGCCACCTGGCTCGGCAAGTCACTTGGATTTCCGTTCGATTTTGTTTATATAACGTTCTACCGCGGGTGAGCCGACTTTGTGCTACGAAACGTCAGCAATATGATAAATCTGTCCCAACAAGCCATTTATCTTTAGTTGTGACTGCCTGTAAGCGTCTCTGAACGCCATCAAACCATGGTCCTTGCAGTCTGGTGGGCGCCGGCAGTTCTCTGACACCTGATTCCCTGCCGGTAGATGCGCTTGCGCTCCCACTGGGTGTACAGGTCGTGAGCATGGTTGTCCAGTCATCCTCGTCGTCCTCCTGGCCCGTTGTTGTTGTTGTTGGTTAAAATCCTAGTCATTTGCTGTGTGCACCAGGCGATGTGGAGTGAAACGCCAAGGTGCGGGCTCGACCGCGCCGTCCACCTGCGCCCTCTCCCCCCTCCGCTCTTCCTGACTTTGTTTTGACACCGGACTCAGGGGGGAAGGAGGGAGTATGGTGGACGCTGCACAAGTCTACACTCACTATAAACTAATTCACGTACAAGTCAACGTACCTGCATCACCTTGCTGTGAAGCATACGGCGGACATCGTCTGCCACGACGGTCGAACTGTCGTGACCGCCTGAGCTGGATCTGGATGGGGATTCGATCCGAAACGCTACTAACACGTTCTCTTCTATGTTCTGATGCATTAACGCGCTTTGCACTTTAAGAGTTATTCTTGCTTCTTGTCCGCGGCTGTATTTATATTTTCAGCGGCCTCAAACAGCCCCCGATCAAGGCGACTTGTTAAAGTTTAGGATCAGGGGCACAGAGAGTCAGTTCTGGGGCCCACAACAGCTTCAATTCAGCCTTACTTCACAGTTCTTGAGATGTGCAGCTTACTGAACTGACTGAAATGCAGAACTTGACTGGCAGAGACAACCGCCGTTTGGAGCTTATTCAGTTTCCCCTGCAGTCAATGATATCACAGGAGGAACAGTTGGAAGTCAACGCTAAACTGAAGCGCCCACACACATAAATTGGTCTCCTTGAGACCTGACGGCTGGTTGTCTGTCTACCGAACCTGTCATTTTGACCCTGAAATACGTCCGTCATATCCTTGTGGACCCGTAAAGGGTTTGCTCGCGCCTGACCATATATAACAAAGACTGACATCTAGAGAGACACTCGCAGCACCTGCTATTCAGTCAATGGCCTCTCCGCCACCCTGGGCTTCCGTATGGATCCAGTTTGACCTGTATATGGTATTGAACTATGATTACAAGGTCACAAAAATAAACTCCTGTTCACAGGGGTCAAAACTTCGTGATGGGAAGACGGAAACCGACTGGTGATCAGTAACGATGTGTCTTTGTCTCATTTGTGGTACATCACATCCTGTACATGAGATTAAAGACAGTTCGAGCATCCCGCACGACGATGCCGACCGTGCGTCCCACGGGTGGAAGCAACAGCGGTGACTTGCGAGGTAATTAGTTTATAGGGATTGCGAGACTTGCAGAACATCTGTCGAAGTCTCTCCTCCCTTACCCACCACCTCCCGATGGAAAGCCACTGTCAAGAAAAGCGGAGATGGGCTCGGCTGCGGTGTCTGACTACGTTAAACAGCTTTTCTACGCGCGCCACGAACGAGCCGCCACCCATGGCACGCACTCCACCTACGCCACGTCTGCTTAAAGTAGCGGAAAGGATTCATGCCGGGAATGCGACTTCAGGTTAGTCCGGCAGGGTCAAGTCAATTGGAGCACGGCAGGTTGTTGGGGTTGAACTGTTATTGGACCGACCAGCCGTGTGAATTCCGACGCTGCCAAACCGAAGCGCATTCCAAAACTGGGCCGTCTATTCCACAGTGTCTGTCAAAGCTGACTGAGAGTCCTAATTCGGGATGTCAGTCATTCAGGCCACAGTAGTGAACTCTCCAAACTGCGCAAACAGCTCAACAGTCTAATTAACTGTATGTGGGAACACGGTGTCCCGGGGGTGGGGGAGGGGGGGGGGAAGGAGCGATGTCTGATAGGCTGAGAGCACCGTAAACCCGAATAGGAACTGACTTTTGTGATACAGTTTAAGGAAGCCAATTTTGTCTTCCTCCCGAAGATTGCACTGTCTTTGCTTTCTGTTGGGAGTGCCTACACTCCCAAAAACAAGAGCCAACCAATCACGGGAGGCCACGTGCGTTTTCTCTACTGCGCTGTCATCTTAATCGTGGCGCCTCTCCATTGGCTTTTCCTCGCGGGCCTGATCGATCAGCATATTCGAATTATCGACCGGCTATTCTCGAATGTTCTTCCCGAAGGGCATTGGGCCGAACGCCGGCGAAGCACCGTAAGGCGTTATAAATACGCGTTACTTCCAGTTCATTTTGACTTGCATTTTCCTAATACACAGTTTCGTGGCCGGTCGCGTTCTCCGTCTCTGCCGCGTTGGTATTGGGGAAAAGGGTCGAGTGCGCATACGCTCCACAGGATTTCACGTACCAGGCGGGTCATAACACTTTCAAAGTGCAGATGATCGATTTCGATGGGACAATATTTTTGGCTATCCAACACTTCTCGTTTACGATATCGTAGACTTTAAAATATCTGCTCTGATGCAACATTCAGGCATTGTGTCCATGTCGAAAAGTTAAGCGACATGTAGCGACTAAGCTGTGGGAGTGTGAACTCAGTGCGCTACAATCATCAAGTTAAATCCCGTGCTGGAAGGAGAAGACAGGAGTCACCAGAATGAAGGGTTTAATGTATACAGAATCCGCGGTTGTCCTTTCAGGCGGAAGTGGCCGCCAGCGAATCCAGGGCTGTTGTTGACTGTGTCCAGTCATGTGCGAGAGTCTCTGGACCAGTGGTGGCAGCCGCTTTTGTAAGCTCGTGGGCCAAGCCGAAGTGGTCTCCAATCGGTGTGCGGTGCATTTGCCTTGGGGTGATGTCCCAGTTGCCAAGGTTGTGATTGCAGGGGAGAGGTGCGTTCAAGTGACCTCATGGGCAGCTGCGACTGTGTGGACGCAGGTATGTCCACAGCGCGTCTGGGGCGGCTCACTGCAGGGGGAGGATGACCTAGCACGTACGAGGGCAATGAGGGCGTATGCGATGGGTGAACGTGCAAGTGCAGTGAGGGTAGTTGAGATGGATGCGTCTGGTGTATGTTGGTGCTCCAGACACTGGTTGACCACTTTCTGTGTGATGTATTCGCAAGTCACCGACCCGGTAGGTGCGCCAGGCAAGCTCGCGGTAACAGTGTGGATAGGATAGGTTGGACGATGTTAGGTCGATTGTCGATGTCGTGCTGTTAGTGGTGAGCGCGCGGATCGATGGGGAGTTGATTGTGTCGGAGATGGGAGAGTTGGCAGATGTGCAACACTCCATGTGAATTCCGCATTTTTGGATACAAATGTGACAGTGAAGACGGGTGTTGTACTCCAGACAGTGGTGCGCAGTGTGATGGTTTTGGGAGTGACTGGTTAGGCCTATGCGTGAGGTGAATGTGCGATTAGGCGAGGTCAGGACCGAGTTACATCGCCGGAGGAGGGAACGGTGGTTATTAAACAGTTGAGAGCGTTTGGATTGATGACCATGGGGTGGGAGCTGTGGCAGTCATCGCCATCGTCGTAGAGGTTGTGGCAAGGATGATGTAGATGTCGGCGGCGGGTAACCGGGATTGTGATCACTGTTAATGAGAGCGGTCATGGTCGTGGCAGTCGTGGGGATTGGAGCAGGGACGATTGGAAAGGCAGCAGCTAAGGTTTTCGGGGTGCTGGTGCAATGAATCCAGAGATGCCCAACAGGACTGATCTGCGAGCTGAATATTTGTCGACAGCGCGAGCATGTTGGGATGTTGAAGTTACGGGTCAGGTTTTTCTGGTATTTGCAATTTTCTCAATTGACTTTTGCAGTGGTGAGGCGGTTGGTTTCAGAGATGGCTGATCTAGTATTCACTGCTCTTCCCCAAGCCAGTCGGTTCTGTGAGATCTTTCCATGTCTTTGAGCTGATTTATAGTTGCTTCAAGAATTTTTTGAAGGTGTCCTTGTAGCAGCGGTTCAGCTCTCCTTGTCGGCGATCACCCGTGGCGACATCTCCATGGAATAGTCGCTTGGGCAGTATCTCATCGTCCATCTTAACGAGGTGGCCGCACCATCGTATTTGCAGTTGCCTCAGCATGGTGAAGATGCTGAGGATTCCAGTTCTTTCCAAAACATCCATGCCGGGATTCTGCCCTGTCACCTCAGATATAGAATCCGGTGGAAAGAGTTGAGGTGAAAATGATTGGGTTTCCGCGGCTGCTTCTTGTCGACCGTCCAGGTTTCCGCATCATACACCCAAGTCGTCAAAATGACAACTCTGTACATCTTGAGTTTTGTGTTAAGGTGGAGACCATGGCTATCCCATACGGAGTTCTGCAACCAGCCGGAGGCCGGATTGACTTTCGAGATTTGGCCAGCCACTCCGTTGTCGATTTTGATGTGACGTGAGAGTGCACTGCCTAAGTAGGTGAAGCTGTCCCCGATTTACGGTTGCGTGCCGTTGACGTGGAACACTGTATCCAACGTTGGGTGGCTGTTGATGCGTGACCACCGTTTTGGCCGTGCTGACGGTTAGTCCGCATTTGGTGCAATCGGAGTCGAAGAAATCCAGACTTCATTGCCTGTCTATTTCTGCCGTGATGTTGAGTGCCCAGTTGAACACGAAGAGCAGATCGTGAACAGTAGTCGTGGGGATATGCGTTAGGGTCTGCATGCGCCGATTATTGAGAAGGTGGTCGCCGGTCCTGTAGGCGATGCGGATCTCGGGGAGAGGGTGTTCATCATGGTAGGCGTCAAACAGCATGATAGAAAGTATGAGACTGAAGAGTGTGAAGGCAAATTGTCCGTGACGCGCGCCATTATGCCGTCGTGGAGTTGACGCACCGTGTGCTTGAATCGTTGGGGACAGCCGAAGTTCTGCATGATTTTCCACAGTCCATCGCGATTCACTCGTCAGGTCTGCGAAGGCGGTGTAGAGGTGGGTCCGAGGATGACTTTGGATACATCCTCATTCGCATCACTGGCAACTGCCGGACTGCGCTCTGGCCAGGATGTGTGATGCTAACAGCTGGACGAACCAGTGCCTTGATGCATGTCGCTGATTCTTCAACTGCAACCTCGTATGCAACAGGCGGCAGATTAAATGCTGTACTATTGCATAGGACTGAGCGCCGATTTGATTTTATAAGTCACCTGAATGTCCGTCTGGCAGAAGCACATAGGTTTTGATTAGAACACCACTAAGTGAGGAAGAAGAGTCGAGCACCGGAACACTTCGTTTACTATCCTGGGCTTTCAGACTCGTACGGGAGTCCATCGTCAGAGGTAGTGGCAGAAACAGGACAAGCAGCAGTTATAAGGCACGTAGGCCCAATCATCGACCGACGGCGCAAGACTGGAGGTGACTACGTAGGGCTCTGTACGCCGGCGCCAGATCGATAAATCGATTGACCGAGTTCGCGTCCGAGGCCCAGGCTTCAATCAATTCTCGGCCCGTCTTGCTTCTGATGTGAGCGACTATTTTGGTGGCTGCGAAGTTGAGACGGAAGGCAGGAAACAGCGAGATGTCTCCCCGGTCACCGATATAAAAGTCCTTGGTTGTGGGCGTCGTCGTCATCATCATCAGGACCAGTTTGATGACATTTCGAGAAAATTCGAAATTTGGTCTGCGTCAGGAACAGGCTACGTGCAGCCCGCTTTAACCACAGAATCGAGGCCACCAAAGCAATTTTTAACGCCTAGTTCTTGTTCAGCAGAGCTGGAGGGAGATGCCGATCCATTCGATGAATACGAGGAAATGAAGAACATCTTTGCAGTCACTAAGGCCGTTCAAAATCCCCCAGAGGATCGGAACTGCGGAGCAGTCTTCCTGACTGAAAAAAACTGCTCATTTTCGAGAGTTGAGGTAGGGAACTGTGAAGGCGTCCTCGCCCAACCATTTAAAACCTGTTGAAAGAAAGCTATCGGCAACGGTAGGGTGAGGGACTCCAATAAAGCCGTCGATGTACCGTGAGTTGTGCCATATGGAAACGGTAAAAATGGGAGGGCCTGCAGGTGGGACAGTAGGCCAGAAAGTAAGCCGACGGAATACAGGAAAGCACAAAAGTCGGTCGGTGACAAAAATGGCACTTTCGAGGGAAATGATGAATGTACAGTAGGTGGGCTAACTCATAAAATGTCAACAGAAATTCCGAAATGCGTTTCCGTTCCGAAAAGACAAATTGAGTAGGGTTGTAAAACCAATCCTCATGTAGCATAATTCCCTAATAATTCAGTTTCCCCAGGACGCCGGCTTACGAACAAACGTCTTTCCGGCTGCATCCAAAAAACCGTACTTTGCAAAAAATGACTACTTAAATAGCATGCATTTTTTCATTGATTTTCGATGCCCCTAAAGATTCAATTATATTTCATAGAAAAAATTCACAAAAATATTCATTCTTTTGCTCATTCGATAGCAAGTTACTTCTTCTTTCAATTGTATACTCGAAGGAGGGACATCATTCGGTTTTTAAAAAGTTTATAATTGTGAGAATTTTTAATACCGTTAAGTGGCCGTTCGTAGAACATCATGTCTCTGCATTTTCCAATGTGGCTTGTAAAGTTAAAATGTGGCTCAAAGTCACTGCTTAATTTTATGAACCCCATATGGTTTCCTTTTAATACGGTAGAGAAATGTGTGGTTTTCCGAATGCGCAAATTATACAGCTTGTAGTTTTTGGAAGCCTGAATGCAAGTGTAACGGCAGGTCGGGTTCAACATGATTTGGGAGTTGGAAAAGTCTTTGAAAACCAAATTATACCCTTCCTTCGAGCATAAAATTGAATGAAGACGTAATTTTCTACCGAATGAGCAAAAGAATGAATATTTTATGCATGATTTCTATGAAATATAATTGAATCTTTAAGGGCATTTAAAATCGCTGAAAAAATGTATGCTATTTAAGTAGTCCTGGGGTAACTGGATCATTATAGAATTATGCTGAATGATGAATAGATCAACAACCCTATTTAATTTACCTTTTCGAAACGAAAACGCATTTCGGAATTTCTGTTGAGATTTCATGAGTAAGCCCACTTACTGTATGCAGATACGGTATCCGGCTGGAAGAATGCCTAGCCATCGAACAACTGAACCTATCCCCTGGCAGTTATTTCTGTCACCCCTCAATTCATGCTCAGTTGATCTCCATTACTTGTTTCTCCTCTCAGTCATCAGCTTTTAACTTGATTCCACAAGCACATACATCATCACATGAACCACGGTCTTCCGACAGCCAATTGGAGTCCACCACCCTGCCGTTGCCAAGCTACAGTAGGTGGGCTAACTCATGAAATGTCAACCGGAATTTCGAAATGCGTTTTCGTTTCGAAAAGATTAATTAAGTAGGGTTGTAAAACTCGTCAGCCTGAAACATAATTCTATAATAATTCAGTTACCCCAGGATGCCGGCTTTCAAAATAACTTCTTTCTGACCGTATGCAAAAACTAGACTCTGTAAAAAATGACTGCATAAGTAGCATGCATTTTTCTCATTGATTTTCGATACCCTCAAAAATTCAATTATGTTTCATGGAAAACATGCATAAACATATTCATTTTTTCTCTCATTCGGTAGACAATTACGCCTGCCTCCAATTTTATACTAGAAGGAAGGGTATAATTAGGTTTTCGAAAACTTTTCCGATTCCCGAATAATTTTGAATCCGACCTACCGTTACACTTGCATACAGGGTTTCCAAACTATAGGCCGTATATTTTCTGCGTATGGAAAACCATACATTTATCTACGTTATCAGGAAAAGATTATATGGAGTTCATAAAATTTAGCAGTGGATTTGAGCCATATTGTTAACTTTACAAGCCACATTGGTAAAAGCAGAGGTATGACGTTTTATGAAGGGTCAATTCAAGGTGCTAAAAAATTTCACAATTATAAACTTTTTCAAAACGAAAGTATACTCTTCCTTCTAGCACAAAATTGAAGGAAGACGAAACTGTCTACCGAATGAGCGATAGAATGAATATTTTAGGCATGTTTTCCATGAAATATAATTGCATTTTTAAGGGCACGAAAATCAAAGAGAAAAATGTATGCTATATAAGCAGTCATTTTTTACAGAGTCTAGTTTTTGCATACAGCCAGAAAGAAGTTCTTTCGAAAGCAGGCACTCTGAGGTAACTGAAGTATTATAGAATTATGCTGCCAGTTGATTAGTTTTACAGTCCTACTTAAGTAATCTTTTCGAAACGAAAACGCATTTCGGAATTCCGGTTGACATTTCATGAGTTAGCCCACCTACTGTATGAACGACTTCCAGAAGTGGATATCAATGCCGACTACGATAATCCACCTTTGCTGTGGGAAAGAATCAGAGCCGTGCAACAGCTGTCCATCCCCCGGCGCCAATGCCATCTCCTCTACCATCTACACACATATACATCCCCAACTCATGACAAGCTTGCCTGCCTTTTCCAGAAGATGCCACACTCCAAACACAAGCCACTGCGGTGTTGGCACCGTGGGACAGGGATGAACTTCGCCCTGCACGACAGTCGATCTACTTTGTGTATATGTGTGCGCATTCACGCGAATGTGCTGTGTGTGTGTGTGTGTGTGTGTGTGTGTGTGTGTGCTCGCAAATACCTGTGCACACTTCATTATTACGAGGTTGACCGCTGCCAAATGAAAACTAGTCAGTAAGCGCGTGCGTGTGAAAGGTTGCTACCACAGCCTGTCTCCCGTCTGCTAGTCTACACGGCACAGCGGCAGCAAATGGCAGAGAACGCCCGTGTTCTGACATTCACTGTCGTTCTTCTCCGCTGGTGTCAAGTAGAACTTCGAAAGTCGGCCTTGCTGCTTAACTGACTGGGAAAAACTGTTTCCTAGTTGGAGATAAAGACCTGCGAGGCCCCTATTCCATCCACATTACTGGCGACTTGTCACTATTCTACCGTCTGCCAGTGCAACATCATGTGTCTCCGGAAGTAACCGCTCTGTCCGACGGCCAGATCAATGGAGCGTCCACTCCCAATGGCAGAGCGTCGAACCTAGTAACGCTCGATGGCTAGAGGACGAGACTTCGAATGGGTGGGGGGTTGGCTGGGGCTGGCTGAAGACGGCTAACAATCCAGAAATTCATCAACCAACCACGGTACTCCCCCTCCTTTATACATGCTTGTAGAAACGCGACTGTCCCCGATGACTCTAGACTGAGATCCAAGACGCAACAGGATGAGCATGTCCGTAACCTGGTTTTTGAACATGTAGCAGCCCTACTCCAGACGCCTGCGGCGACGCTGAGTCTCTCGTGCGTACCGGTGGCACTCTGGTCCTCGACCAATCAGCTTCAAGGTCGACTCGGTCGTGCTCTCGCCCAAAGCGCTGTGTCGCATTCCCCAGTGTCGTCCGGGACACCTGCTTTCGTGGCGCCGGACGTCTGTCCTCATCTGGCAGCCAACTTCGTCAGGATGTTCTCAAATAATAACGCACAAAATACTTGAAATTGGATACGACTGACTGATGAGGGTTAGAAAGTGGCCACCTCGGTGTTCCTTGTCTTTGTCGGTATCCCACCATCTACGTACGCCAGTAGTCTCAATGCGACTGCCCATTAGGGCTCTAGGTTGGACCTCAAGGGCATGATAGTTTGACTTTCGATTCCTACGATGTCCACCGTGTGCTACATAGCATGGTGCAGCAGGCACGGTGACTTGAACGTGAATCCGTTTATAATGAATTTGGACTTGCGCAGCACCTACCGCTCTCTCTCCTCCCCACTCCCCATCTGGACCTGGTGTCAAGATAGAGTCAAGAAGACCGAAGGCGGGGGAGGTCGCAGGTGGCTGGCACGGCCGGAGCCACACCTAGGCGTGCCACCACGCCTCCTGGCCCACAACATACACTTTACCAGGATTTTTCACCAACAACAACACCCCAACAGGGGTGGGGAGAACGAGGATGACTGAGCAGCCATGCCCACTACCTGTAAACCCAGCGGGAGCGCAAGTGCATCTACCGGCAGGGAAACAGGTGTCAGGGAACTACCAGCGCGTACCAGTCTGCGAGGGCCATAGTTTGGTGATACTGGCAAAGCCCACGCTTTCAGACCTTTTGACCTAGAAGGGCGGCACGTGGCCCTGCATTTAGCCTGGGCCGCCACCCTCCAAGGTTAGGTAACCAAACGGTCGTAGACTGAGAGGCACTACCCATAAAGCACGCACACTCTCCTCACACACATGAGAGTGTCACAGATAGCTCGAGAAGGGACCATGACAGCCTGGCTCTCAGCCCACCAGTCCGCCACTCCACACAACATACGCATACTCAACTGGGCAGACTGCGAGTTGGGGCGTCAGGGACTGTCTTCCGAGCTACTGCGCTCGAGCACCGTCTTCGTCTCAGACTTCGATCGCGCACGCGGCAGGGGAGCCGCATGGAGAAGGAGCCGAGATGCAAACTCCACACTTGCGTGGGATGTGGCTGTTGGGTGCTTGGGGTTGGTGGTGTTGGTGTGTGGTGAGATGGTGGTGAGGGAGGGAGGGTGTGGTGGTGTGGTGCAGCCGGCGGTTCTCTACCGCAGGTTTTCGTGGACGCGCATGTGGCCTAATAGACTCATGTGGTGAATAAATGTGAGAGTGCAATGTGGACACTGGAGACAGATGCGGCGAGTGTAGTTTCATGCTCTAGGCACTGGTTCGTCGGTCTCTGTGCGATGGATTCGCAAGTGACCGACTAGGCCGGCGCGTGAGGTGAATGTACGGGGAAAGTTTGGACATGAGAAGTCGATGGTAATGGTGGAGCCGGTGGTAGTGGGCGTGCTGGGCGACGGGTGTGGTTTGGGCTAGATATGGTTGGTGTTGTGGATGTGCTAGGTGTGCCGGGGCTGCGGTCACTTCCGCTCTCGTGGCCGAATAGGCACTCGCCCTCACCCTCTTCAGCCTCATTTGGGCACCTACCGTGATGAGCACCCTGAGAGCAACAGGACCGAGGACCAGCTTCTCAATCTTCGATTAATTCCAGCATCGGGGCGAGGATCATCAGCTACTGTTCATGAACTGATGAACGAGAGGATCAGCCACACACACCTGTTCGCCCCGGCTGCGCAAAATTCGGGCTGACAGAGAACCAGTGAAAACTAAAGTGGAAATCTACGATGCTAATTGGATCGCCAATACTAAAGCTAAAAGAACTACTCACAGGTCGTAGACGCATCGAACCCAAGGCCTGAGGTCCAAACCCCCTGCCTTGGTGACCCCGTTGCTGGCGGATATTTCGCACACGGTTCAGCTTTGTCGGACATCGTTAGACCCGGCAAATCCACCTACTGCCTCAGCAAACGCCCAGTCATCATTCCTACCGCGGCGATCGCCCCTTTCCTCATTGTCGACGTACCTGCGACGACGACTACCACCCCCACCCCACTCCCACCACCGGTGAGAACACCCCCTACGTCCCGCCAACCATCACAGTCGTCACCATCACCACCCCCACCGGCAATGTGGACTCGATCGCAATCTGTCCTTATTGCGATCACACATTCCCGTCGCGCGTCGGCCTAAACAGTCACTTGCAAATCTGTCGCACTAAGACCGGCGAACCAATACAGTGCGTGACTGATCTCATGAAATGTTGGCCAAAATTCTGGAATGCGTTTCCGATTAGGAAGGATTACTTAAGTGGGGTTGTTATACCGATTATCATGCAGCATAACCCTATAGCATTTCGGACTCGCCGGGACGCCGGCTTTTGAATGCACTTCTTTTTGACGTCATGCAGAAACCACAATCGGTATAAAACGACTACTTAAGTGGCATGCATTCTTCCCATTGATTTTCGATGGTCTTATAAATTCAAATATATTTTATAGAGAACATGCACAAAAATATGCTTTCTTTTGCTCATTTGGTGGGAAATCACATTGTTTTCGTAGTTTATGCCCGAAGAAAGTGTGTATTTAGGTTTTAAAAAAGTCTCTCAATTCCCGAATAATTTTCAGCCTGATCTGCCATTGCATCGGCGTTTAGCAATTTCAATCTACAAGGTGCATGCTTTCCGCGTAAGGAAAATCATATAATTCTCTAGAATTATTCGGGAATTGGAAAACTTTTTTAAGAACCTAAATACACAATTTCTTCGAGCATAAAATACGAAGACAATGTGATTTCCCACCAAATGAGCATTTCATGAGATCAGTCACGCACTGTACCTGGAGTCCCAACATGCATCCATCGCACCCACCTCGGCTGCGCGTCCTTCGGTCATCGCAGGAGCCCACTCAGCTGCAAATGCATCAACGACAGCAGAGTTCTCCCCAATGCCAGCGTGCCAAGCACACTTTGCACATCCGGCAGCTCCCCCACCATCATCGGCAGCAACACAATAGCTGCCAGTCCATCCTGCCCATACTGTCACTTAACCTGCACGACGTGCATCGGCCTGGTCGGTCACCTGCGAATCCATCGCACTGGGACTGCGAATCTGTGCCCAACTACCTATACAGCTCACAGATATTCAGTCACCATTGCGCCAATTCGGTCATATGCTCCTCAACGAAAATCTGCTGTAAACCACCACACACACATACAGATCGCCACCAGCCCATACAGCCCACACGAACACCCTTCCGCACCACCCACAACAGGCGTGGAAAATAGGCACCTATGGCGTAAGTGGGAAGCGGGTTTTTTGGTGCAACATTATGTCAAACCAGGTAGCTTGGGACACGCAGAGGCGGGCTGCCTAGATCTGTTAGCCACTGCGCCCAATTCCTGAAGCAGATGTCTGACCAGCTCGAACTGGTGCCTAGGCGAGGGGAGTATGAGGTCGACTTGGGAAACTGTGTCTTCATGGCACTCAGCGCATATTCCCCGATATCAACAGTCTGGTACGCTTTTAAGCTATCTCAGTGCGCTACAGGAGGTGGCGTGGACGGCCAATAACAGACGCATGATCCGGCCGCAATGGCTCCCTCTTAATACGCCTTCTGTGGCGTAGTCACTCCGCTGGGATTCGGGGCATCCTTTTCTTGCCTTGTGCACGACCCCGGTCCATCGTGCGCAAACCGGGTGTGTGTGTGGCACGCGTAGATGGGCTGTTTCATTTGTGCTGGGTCCCGCCTTCTGTGAGTTTGACTCAAAGCCGCCACAAGACCCAGGAGAGTGCGCGGCAGGCGCAGTGCAAGTCACCGCGTCTGAGTCCACCGTGTTAGGTTACACACGGTGGGCATCGTCATTCACGACGGCCAAACTGACAGGTGTAATAAAAATAAGGCATCGATGAAATTTAATTAAAAAGTGGTCTTATAAGCTGGGACTAGCTCCTCGGATGGTCGTTAGTCCTATGGGAGATGTGCAAAACAGTTGACTTTTTAGCTGTGTCAACGAGTGACTCCATGATTGGCTGAAACCGGCACCAATAAGCGTCTATTGCATACTTTCACCCTGTCAGAACTGGCTGCGCTCGTCTAGATCTGTCCTTGAGAACTTGATATGTAACTTCCAAACCCAGGAATTTGTGACTATAAGTTATTAGACAGGCGCCAGAATTGTGCGTTTTCTCCCATGCGGATTTGTACCCAGTGTTTAATCTGTTCATTCAAACCTGGCACTAATGGTGTGGCCTTCTCACTGCTAGCAAATGTCCAGGTAGACGGATAGAGGCAGATTTACCCGCCTGATCACGATAGACTATATCACAACTGACACAGGAGATTTTGTTAACAACACATTTTTCCGAAGACCAGTCGGCGAGCATACGTTTACTTCCGGTATATTCTCGTCAGGCCAGGGAATTTATACGGGAACTGGGTAGATGCAAAAGCATACCAGTGATGAGAGAAATCGATTAAAACTCGTTTTAAAACACATGCGGGGTGTGGGAATTTGGGGGTTGGGGAGGCGGTAGGGAGTAATAGCATTCATCGCCAGGGACGTGTTGAGAGTGGAAGCGGGTGGTGATTTGTGGCGTTAGTCAACCTCCGACCTTGCCTTATCTGTGTAAAATAGTATTCGAACCCTTGCTGCTGGAAAGGTTCGTGGGACAGCCTGACAAAGGCCTCATCTTAGTTAACTCACAGCGTCCCCTTGAAAAGGAACTTTGAGGAACAGCGTTTCCTTTTCGGCAGTCAGTGTGGCGGGTTTTTCCGGTCGCTCAGCAACATTCTTTGCGATAAACTTGTCAGGATAGGTTGCCAACTCAGACCACATTAATTCACACCTACTCCTTCGGAGCAGATTATATGGGTCGCATGAGTCGGCGTCTATTCAAACAATTCGAGAACAGCTCCCGGCATGGCTGGGAAAAGGCGCAAAAAGGAGCATAAGTAGCGTGATTCTCGTTCATCCTGCTGATTCCGGACATCGTGTGGGCCCCAGCGAAGCTGTTCTTGTGATCTATAAGGTCCCATCGAGCTACCCTAAGTTACTGGGCCAACGCCTGTTAGCAACAGCAGAAGCCGTCGCCATCAGGTTACAAAAACCGACCCTATGCACCCAAAAGGACCTCGTTCAGGTTCCGCGCTTACCGTGTCAAAGGTTGACTAACGACATGCAACTTTCTGCGCCCTTCCGCTCTCACCCAATCCCTGGCGTTGACTGCTAGTACTCCCCACCCCCACCGCTCCCCCCTCCCAATATCCCCACACCCCGTCTGTGGTTTAAGACGAACTTCGGTCGATTTCTCTTATCACTGACGTTTTTGCTTCTACCCCGTTCCCATATAAGTGTACTGACCCGACGAAAATTTATCGAAAGCAAACGTACGCTCGCCAACTGGTCTTCTGAATGCTGAAATGGAAATTTTCGCAACCCTAAGACTTCTTTTCTATCGAGGTAGTCAACTTTGTTCTTTGAGTGTGTAAGCTAGGTCCAAAAAGTGTTTGCGAATTTGTACATTATCTGGGTCTGTATTGCAACAAATTCAGATACATTCTTCACGCATCGGCGAGTTTGACAGGTTGTTGGTTTCGGCGCTTGGGCGGCCGTAGTGCAGGGATAATATCTTTATTTTAACTCCTGACGTTTCATGCACTGACGCACAAATTCGAAATGGTAACCATTTTTGAAAAGTGTTTTCATTTCCTCTCGGCGATTTTCTAGATCTGGAGTCGATTTGGCGACTTGCGCATAGAGCTTCGTTGTTAAGAGACAGGATCTGCACAGTCTTCATGTTGGATAATATCTGAGTAGGTCTGTCCGATAAAACGAGGCGATCCATCAGACTTTCGGCGCACATGGGCATCCACTGCTCGGAGTTGTTCATCCACCTTCCTCTGCGGAATAAACTTGAGTCCCGAAAATGCCAAGTTGGGCTTAAAATGAAGCCTATATATTGCGGTGTGAGTGCATTTGCCGACAAAGACGAGGGTGACTGAATAATAGTCGTCGTGAGCCAGCCTTACCAAAACCCAGGTTCGTAACCGTGGGATTCGAATCCGAGACTTGTTAGTTAGAAGTTCAACATCCCTGACGACTGAGCCACAGCCTCGTTGTCTTTTAGATTTCGATCGGGAATATACAATAGTAGAGGGTCGCCCACCAATCGTTTTCATGGAACTCACTCGCCTCTTTGTGCCTTGGGGCTCTCTTTCGAGTCCAACCAGCAGCCGCACAGCGGCGCGTGTTGTTATAGGCAGAGTAACATTACCGACAAAGACAAGGGAGACTGCAGTGGTTATTTTTGGCTTAGTAGCCGTCGTGTGACAACGGTCATACGAGTCTGAAAAACTCAAAATATTTAAAGTTTTATAGATGAAATGGTGTTCCTGAAAAAAGTTCAAAACGCGCAGCTGGTCTTGGATGACAAACGAATGATGTAAAACTGTACTAAACAAGGTGGACTGTCGTAAAACAG
>CACRXP010000700.1:159630-187496 GCA_902702965.1 Spirometra erinaceieuropaei | reverse complement strand
AAACGTCAGGCGAATAAAGCCATTGTTCCAGCGATCGCTTCTTCTTCTGATCAACTAGTTCCTGGAACTCGCATTTTCGCTTGTATCGGCAGTAGTAGTAGTAGTAGTAGTAGCAGTAGTAGTAGTTAAGAAGGAGACACGATCGCTGGAACAAGAACTTTATTCGTCGGACGTTTGGGATTCTCACTCGGATCCAACCCCAGATACCGAGTTGGATAAGGGTGGTAAATTGCCCAGGTGTTGCAATATTTATAAGGTGTAGTTGCTAGGCCGCTACATGCCCATCACAGTTGGCAGCTCCCGAGTGCGTCACGGCTCGACTGGCCAGGTGTTGAAGCATGCAGTTGCCGTGCGGTTGCTAAGCCCTCATGTGCCGGTCAAGATTATCGATTCCCACGTTCATCGCACGCAGTCGAGTTGCTGACGGCCGGATTTAGTCATCCGTGTGGACTCTTGAGAAATTTGGCCCGTCGACCTTGACGCCATAAGCAGTAGTCATCCACACGCTGTCCTCACGACTAACTACTTTGCCTAGACAAAGTCTCGGCGCTGAATATGCAGCCGGAAGGTCATTGCGCTTGTTGATTGACTGAGGACCGGAAAAGCATGACTCGAGTAGTTCGCGGCTCGCGCGGTTGTCACCTCTAGCAAAAATTTCTGCCGTATCAAACTTGAGTGTGTGTTCGGGTCCCGTCGAGTGAGCCGCGACTTGGGAGCTGGCGTCTTTCCTACTCGCTGCTGCTGCGTGCTCGGCCATCCGCGTCAACAACAGTCTTCCGGTTTCCCTGACATAGTTGCTTTGCCCACAGCTGCACCAGACACGGTAAACGACTCCAGATGTTTCTTGCCGTGACGATGGGTCTTTCGGCCTCATGATCTGGCGCCTTATGGTTGCCCTCGGTCTGTGCCCTACTCCAATCCCATTGGTGGCAGTAGTAGTAGTAGTAGTAGTAGTAGTAGTAGTGCCAGCAGTATTGGTCGCAACGGAACAACAGGTAGACTTTAGGCTGTCGGATACCACCTTTGCTATAAGCCTCTCCTTATGTAGCACTATCAAGCCCTGCAGACAGACTGATCCCCCTGAAAAAGGAACCTATCTAACAATCGGTTATGTTGGTAAGTAGGATTTGACACGGGACTAAGCATCCCACATACGACAGATGTTCTTGTATTAAATTCCAGGGGGTACCTGCCTTCGCGTCCTAACTTTGACCGTAACCCTCACCCCTAACACTAACCTTAGCCCTCCTAACCCTTCTTACCCCGGCCCTAACGCTGACCCGACTATAACCCCAACTCTAACCCGCAGAATTTAGTTCGAGGTCACCAGTGATACGGGGTGGCACCTATTACCGCGCCCTCCCTCAAGACTGTATCGTTGGAAGCAACGTTTATATGGAGGGAAGGATCCTTGCTTTTACTAGGAATTCCAAAAAAACCACTTTATTGACCGGTAGGCCAATCTCAAGAAGAGGGATTCCAAAGTCTTCCAATCCCAATCTCCAGTTTTTTATTTCGCAAATACCTATAAAATGGTGCTCATCATTGTGATAGCAGAATTTAAGGGATGAAGCGGGAACGGTAGCGCGAAATGCAGTACATAGCACCACCGAAAATAGGTGTCGATCTTATCTCCCCATTGATGAAAATGTTGAAAGTCTCAAGTGAGCACTGTTCAGTGCGAAAATGAGTATGAACTTCATCGGCAAAGTTAAACTCATAGATGCTTTGGCAGATTTTGAGTAACTCACATTGACCCAACTGTGAAAATCTCGGCGCCTCGGTAGGATTCGAACCCACGCAGTAAGGGGAAGGCTTTAGCAGAGCCAACTCTCGAGCTACGAGGATCCGCCGGACGACGCGAATTTAATCACATCTGGGTCAAGTTACCCGCCCAACCTACTGCAACGTCTGGAATCCACCAAATCTGCTACAGTAAGTTGACTGCCCAAGCAGGATTTCCTAAGCGATCAATCTATAATTCACCAGATGATTACCAGGCTCACGTAATTTAAAGATGTTTTGGCAGACTTTGGATAATTCATATTTACTCAAATGTAAAAAACTGGTTGGTCATCTGGTGGATTCTAGGTAAACTACTTAGGAAATCCTGCTTGGACAGTCAACTTACTGTATCATATTTGGTAGATTCCAGACGTTGCAGTTGGTTGGGCGGGTAACTTGACCCAAATTTGATTAAACTCGCGTCTTCCGGTGGGGGCTCGTACCTCAAGTGGTTAGAGCGTTGGCTGTACTAAAGCCTTCCCCTTACTGCGTGGGTCCGAATCCCACCGAGGCGCCGAGTTTTTCACTGTTGGGCCAATATGAAAGTTAAACTCCTTCCGATTTGTAATATGGACTGCGGTTAAGAGACTGACCTATAATGAAATGGAACCATCATTAGCGAAAGTATACGAAGAAAGCAGTAAGTTCGGCTTTAGTGAGGTTGACTAACTTTTCCGTAAAGTTTTCGCAGTCACATGGCTATACAGTGGGCTTTTTCTTCAAATATATGTACCTCTCATGAACGCTATTTTAACTGTTGAAGTAAGTGAAGTTGGCCATGACTAGTGTTTGTTAAGAGCTAACAGCTCCCAGAAGTTTCACCCCTGGGGCACTAGAAATTGGGACGTTCTTGAATTTAGACTTCATGCAAAAAGACTCCTTCAGCGATGTCACAATAGACTGAAAACAACACTTCTCGTAAATTCATATCGCGCTAACTACGAGTGCAAGAAACAGTGGACTGTTTATATCGACTGCCATGCTGGAGGGACCATTGTCTGCGTGTTCCGCGCATAGCAGTTCCAATTTAAGAACCGATTTAGCAGACAGGTGGACGGGTCTACTATGGGGGCATCGTTAGAGCCGATCTTAGCGGAGGTATTCATGGAAAAAGAGAAGAGTCACCAAATGAGAGTAGTCGTCGATGGTCGGCACTTTTGCGCCAGAAGCTCAAACGGACTTGAAATGAAGGCTGACGGCGCGTGTCCTCCATCGATTACTTCCGATGCGAAAGAAGAGCTTGTTCAAGGGAGCAGCACGCAACCAACTACTTAAGTCTGAAATGCAGATCGACTAAAACTCCGGTCAGGACATTTCGGGTTTCTTAACTACGGCTGCTACTTTACGTCTTCCCAAACTTTTTCCATTGAGGGTAAAGATGTAGCAGTCCGCGCCTCCTTGCTCTCCGCCGCTTTGTCACGCTGCCCTCCTGTCCGCCTCACACGCCCTGTCGATCTGCTATTGAGACCTGTGAGGCTTGTCACTAGCCTTTCGAGGCCAATCAATGTTTCCCCTTCCTCTGATTGGCTGGCGGACACTGGGGCAGAGCGAAAGGCGCACACACGCGCTGGAGGTCTAGGTGCCTCAACGGCTAACGCAGACGACACAACCTGGCCTGGAGAGACCGCTCGCGGCGACTGCTTGCAGAGCTTCTGTGTACCCAATACCTCAAGAGTAAAGAATGTCCAACCCAATTCGTCTCCCCTGACTACTGATTTGGGGACCTCTGTCTTGTCGATCCTTCCATCCCGAATGGCTGAAGATCAACGCGTATGGAACCATTTGCTGCAAGGGGGCGAGTGACCTTGAGACAGTGGGATCCTAAACACAGATGCCAGACACCGCAATAATGGCTGCCGGCAACGCATCTGTTGGATGGATGGAGGGCTTTTTGAAGGAACGAAGGACCAACTACCGGTCTGGCTACTGAAACGCTTAGTGAAATACGTCTCAGGTGCTGTTCTAGAGTCCCTAGCTGACACTGGCCATCGGGGCGGATCCCGAAAAAAGCTTTTCGTGTGCTCTGTGCGACTATCGGGCAACCATACGCATCTGAGCCACGGCGCAGACGAAAACAGACACTTTTGGCCCGAAAGCGCTGGAGACATTTGAATTTCTCAATTTAGTCACTTGAATACCTTACCGACGGTTTGTTTGAAAGTTAAATCGACAGTTCAACAAAATGAGCCCTTGTTTTTCACTCTGCGGGTGAGAGAAACAATCAGCAAAGTCGTTTGTCACGTTTTTTTCGGCATTCTCCCAGCAGTGAATCCGCCTGGTAGGTTGAAACGGACCGTAGCATTTTGAAAATAGAATCCTGCACGGAAGCACGTAAACAACTCCAGAGCAGATGGCGCTTCATAAACAATCCTAAGACCAAGAGGAGAAAAATAGTTTAGCTAGCTGCAGTTGAAAAATGTACGCCAGTACACAATTGTTTGCTTCACTGAGAGACTACCACGGACTTCTGATTGTTTTAGAAGTCTTAAAGTAGAGTTTGTCCGAGATACTGGTTGGCGGGCGTTTGCTGAGCACGTGGACTCGAAGGAAAAAGTGGAACAGGGCCGAACGTCAAATCAAGGAGTCTGGTTGCTCGAGTTCTCGGACTCATGCAGGAGTCCAACACTACAGATAAGAGAATAACAACATAAGGTGACGAAATTACGACGGGATATGATCATTCGACGGTCACAATTGCAGCTACGCAGGTGGTTGCGCAGAGCCGCGCATGCGGGTGTCTGATCTCTAGGTCAGTCTATTGGACCTGCAAAACATAGGCTCTCTGATCTACTCGTCAACACACGGAACTCGAATATTCAGCGAAGAAGATCAATTGCCGCAGGGTGGCCAATAGGCATTGGTGAATGTTTAATTTTTCAGGAGATTTTAGAACTATCTCTGGATGTCGTCTGCAAAAGCTCATTTGAGTTTAGCACACCAGCAGGTCGCCGAGCACTCGACGTGTCTTCAGGTATACAGTCAAGTTTTCAGTGTCAAACTCCTCCCTATCGAGCGGAATCCCTCGCAGCTGTGCCGTACAGCAGTATGAAATCTGCGAGGCATGCGTCCGGGGGTTTGGGTGGTGTCCTTGCAACGAGTATGGCAAGCCAATCAGTATTTATATACTACTGACTGCTTGTGGGCTAAATGTGAATTTTATGTGGCCATTCGACTGAGGCTGATGGATGTCAGCTCAGGAATTTATATCACCCTTCAAACTAAACCTTAGAGAGCTTCTAAAGAGGCTAAGTGCCTTAGCATTATGTGCTTTATTATTGTCAGGCCCGAGTGTCATCGACACTTCTAAAGTACAGTAGTATGAATATTTCGCGGTTATTTTTTATAGCTGGTGGGTTCAGGCTCAGACACCTATATCAACTTTCGGACTTAGCCCATGAAGCTTAATTCTGACCAATTTACTCCAAGAGAGCGATTGCTTTCTGAGGGGATTAATAGGCCAAAATTTTAAATTCCGCAAATATTCCCATGTTACAGTTGAAAAGTCAAGTTGGCAAGCATGTGTTTTCGGTAATTCTTCGTCAGGCAAGTACAGTTACATGAACGAATGAATATGTACAAAATCAACGGTGTTTATAGGTGTTTCAAGGGCTATTAAGTCATTAACACTCACCATCCCCACGCCGCCCGCATGACAAGGTCGGCGGGTGTTGTTCCTCAGAGCTAGGGGAGGGGGGTAAGAGAGTCTCTGAGTGATGTTCTTGGATTGAGTACACGGAGTACCCATCACTGCAGTTAGGGATTTGGAGCGGCATGTCGTCATCACTTGGGGTTGGCGTTGGCCACGGCAGAGAGCGCTTGTGTCAGGGTTTTCTGACAGCAGAACACCGGATTCGCTAGCCATGTAGCCACTGCCTCGGCCGTTGCTAGTATTCGTTGGCGTAGGCCTTTAGAGAAGCTTGTTAATGTCCGATAGACAACCTGAAATGCTTCCTTGGCATCGACTTGGTGATCCGTATCGATTAAATGTGCGAGAATAAAACTCAAAATCGATCGGGTCTCACCTCTGTCTAACCAGGCGGGTATGTGTTCACGCACCCTCTTTACCAGGCGTCTCATTGTACGGCCGCTGTATCCCGCTCCACAAGAGCGAGTGAATGAATAAATGCATATTGATGTGGTCTCTACCGGTAGTCTGTCTTTACCTCCCAAATGTAGGAGGGGAGAGTTTGTAAAACATACGCGTAAATTCGCCGCGGGGAATGCTCTCTTGGTAGCTGTAGGTAAGCGTCGTCTGACTAGTTCGCTCGCTGCGTCCCCTGTAAAAAGCACTCTTATGAATGCATCTTTCTTTTCTGCAGTTGCAACAGTGGGCTTTGCAATGCGGAGTATCTTTAGCGGGTCTAGACGATCGATAATGCGATCTTACGCTAAGACCAAGTCGAGAAAAGTCAAGCAAGAACGGTCGCGCCAGAACGGACTAAACTGACAACGCCGCCCGGTGAAGAACAAAGGCGATGGGTGAAAAACCAGTTAATGAAACCGAAACTCGCACCAGTTGTAGCGTGTCGTGTAGCCGTCCCATAGACACCAACTTAAACTCAGATAAAATAAATAAACGAGTCTAGGAAATGCCTAGCAAGGGAAACAACTAAAGAAAGTTGTGCATAAACAAAAATATGACAAAGGGTTACCACACTGGGAACGCTTGGGAACGTACTGATGGGCCGACTCCCTAACAGTTGTGTCATGAAGCAGCAGAATATCGGCACCTGTGCAGTCAGTACGATAAATCATGGCAGTTCAGCCGTCGCGTCCGACGATGTCCACCGTGTGCTCCACAGCAAAGTGAGAGCAAGCATGGTGACTCACCTGTGAATTAATCTATAGTGAGGGTGGACTTGCGGCGCATCTACCACACACTACCCTCCACCCTGCCTCGGTCCGGTGTCAGGACACAGTCAAGAAGACCAGAGGTGAGGGAGGGCACAGGCGGCTGGCACGGTCTGACCCCCACCTAGGCGTACCACTGCGCCTCCTGGTCCACAACAAACACTTGACCAACAACAACAGAACCACAACGGGTGAGAAGGGTGAGGATAACTGGCCAGCCGTGTTCACGACCTGTATACCCAGCGGGAGCGTAAACGCATCCACCAGCAGGGAGACAGGTACCAGAAAACTGTCGGCGTTCACACGGCAGCGAGGACCATGGTTTGCTGAATCCTAGCATCGAAGACACGCAGAATACTTAAAGAGCAGAAGGGTGGGACACAGTCGTGCATTTAGCCCGGGCCATCACCAGTCAGTCATCGGGTGAGAGGCACGACTCATGCGATAAATCATAAAACATGTTAACACACTCTATGTTTGCCCATGAGTACTTTTTCCCCGAAAATTTTCACGCGGTTACCCTTAGTGGGATACTGGCACGGTGATGGTGAGGATGGTAGTGGTGGTGGTGGTGGTGACGGCGACAACGACGACGGCGGTGATGATGATGATGATGATGATGATGATGGTGGTGGTGGTGGTGGTGGCGGCGGCGGCGGCGGCGGCAGTAGTAGCGGCGCTGAAGTATACACAGCTCGCAACCATCTGACTTTTCTCGAAGGCCAATAAAATCCTCGGACCACGCCTGTGTCATTCTGATTCATGTGAAAATGCTTGGCTAGCAACCCCTTACCGTTTCCCTTACTTTAATGCACATTTCGGGGAGCTGTGAAGAGATTCTTATCATATTCGATAGCGCGTGCACACACGCAGATCGCTTCTTTCCCCCCTCCCGTAAGGCTCCACAGAAGTTGCATCTGTCTATGGACCAGTTTCTTCTGCCCCCAGCGGATCCTGGAAGTTAGGCGAAAGGAAGCTGTCATGCATAGGAGGAGGCAGCACACGTCTTACTGATCTGCCAACTTGTGCGCAAAAGTGACGTTTTGTGGGTGTTTGGGTGCACATTGGGGGTTGGGGTGGGGGGAGTGAGTGTAGTCCTTCAAAGCTAGACAGCCGCACAACGTCAAACGCACAAGGACAACCAACTTGCTGTCAATTGGGGAGACTGTCAGGACAGGCGCGAATTTCGTAGCCAGTCAAAAGCACGGTGGTCCTCGTCAACTCCCCTGACATGCTCGCTGAAAACTGACGGAAATGTCATCGCAATTGTCTGCCCGTGTCGCCTGTAGCTACGGTCTTAAGAGGAAATACAAGCAGGTATAGCATGCGGATTCCACAGAACAGTCCTGAGCTGCGGGATGTGGGTGTCAGCCCTGCTTCACCCTATTGGTCGTTGCGAGTGCTTCCGAGACTGCTTCACCAGGCGTGATGTGTGTGCCATCACCCCGTTGGGAAGCTACTGAACCAACGAGTAAATTGTAGCGAGCAGCCATCATAACCGGTCTGGCGTCATTGTTCAAGACCTCGCTGCCTGAAGGTCATTCACCCCTTGCAGCGAGCCGTTCCAGACGCGCTGACCTGAGGCCTCCCGACCGACTTCAGCTCGGACACAATAGCGTCCTCACAGTGTGGCGGCTACCCATGCGCCACTTGAACGTGCCACCCCCTGCAACCAGCAAAACAAGTCACTGGGACACCGCCCCTCGGAAAATGCAACACACACCGAGTGGAGACCACTTGAGCTTGGCCCACGAGCCTACAAAAACGGCTGCCACAACTGTCCCAAGGACTCTCAGGCATGACTGTACGTAGTCAACGCCAGCCCTGGCTTCTCCAGTGGCCACTGCCGCCTGAGAGGACAACTCTGGGTTTTGTATACATTAAAACTCTCATTCTGGTGCCTTTTGTCCTCTTTTTCCAACACTAGGATTTGGCCTGACGATATTAGAGCTCTGAGTGCAGAACATACTCTCACACCGCTTGGTCACAACGAAATCATTCCGAAACTCTGAATTTCTGCATGATTTTCCGGATCGCAGTTCCTGATACTGTTCTTGTAGCGAGCGGAAAGCGATTATCATGCCTGTGGTTCTGCGGTGTCGTTAAAATCCACACTGATCCTTAGGGAGACTTTCTTGCACCAGGTGCGTGATCAAGCGGTTGAAGAGTACTCGGGAGATGTTTTCTGAAATTTTTGGAAGAGGAATGACTCTGTGATCGTCACAGAGTTGTCGGCACCCTTCCGCAGGTGGACGACGTTGACATACTGGATGTCTTTGAGAATGTGTCCACATCTCTTGGAACAGCGAGGTCACCGTACTTGTAGACTTCGGCTGGAACTGCGTCAGCTCCAGATGCTTTTCCACTGGACAGCTGCTGCACCGCTCTGATTGTCTCAAGGCGGACAATCGAGGTCGTCGCCGATACCACTCGAGGAAGTAGGTTGAGCGGTTCTTCGCGTATTGCCGACGGATGATTAGGAACGTCCTGGAAATGCACATTCCAGCGATACAGGATCCGTAACCTCTCTGTCAGGGAGGTTATTCCATTCTGGCTGTGAGCGATGACGCAATCCGCTCGGCCCGTGGACTGTAGGCTGTTTTAATGGCTTCGAAGAAATCCGTCATCTCACAACGGTCGGAATATCCCTGAACCCCCTCATCATTGTGAGTCTTTCCGCATCTCCCACAGCCTCCGTACTTGCCGTCAGCATCGGAAGTATGCGTCATCATTTGTTTTACTGCTGTCAATAGTGGAGGGCGGACTTCTTCGTCGTTGTCATCAAACCATTCCGGGTGTTGGCAGCGTGCGCGGCTGGGGGTTGCAATCGTGATAGCTTGGATAGTATCCCGCAGCTCTTTTCACTAGATTTCGACAGCGTTTTGCGCCTCCAGTGTTTTCTTCTATACCTGTTTGCACTTCACACAGCTGCTAAAACTCAGTCGACGATCAACCGTATCAAGTAACACAGTATTTAAATATCGGTGTGGTTGCCTGTGAGGTCGCATTTGGAGACTAATCTTGGCGATGTCAAGGTCAGCACCGCACATCGCCTTAGTCATGAGGACGTCACGCTGGTCACGCCTTCAAACTAAGACGTAGTCCAGCAGATGCCAGTGAAAGGAGCGAGCAAAGGTGCATCCACGTCGTCTTCCCCAGCACCGGATGATGGGAAAAGTTGGGGAGAAGAAGACTGAGTTCCACAAAGGTCTGTACGCCTGTTGTTGCAGCTGCTGATCCTATGCCGACCGAACACTCCTTCGCATGCAGTACGGTCTGTGCCGACGTATGCCACCAAGGACAACCAGCTTGTACCCTTTGACACAGTTGCCAAGAGGGCGTGCAAGTCTTCGCAGAACTCGTTCTGCAGGTCATCGGATTTGGTCATTGAGAGGCATAGGCGCTAACAGTGCTGACGCATTAATTCCCGCGGAGTGGTACCCGCATGATTGTGAAATGGTCATTGACACCATGTAGACCGCAGGGCAGCCATCTCACGACGTCGGTCCTGATGCCGACGGTGACTCAGGCTTTTTCTCGTTCTATCTTTGGACGCGCGCTCCAGACCGTTTATCCGGTACCCACGGCCTCCAACTGACCCCGTTCAAAGAAGCAGATTTTATTGTGATCCGCAGCGTCCAGAGTCGTCCTCCCTTCCGGGTGGTCAGCCATCGGATTGTCTAGTAGACAACAAACATTCAAGGCCGGCAAAATGAGCAGTGTAGCATTGGCAGTCTGTGGTGAGGCAGGCGTACGGAGGCCAGGGTTGTTGTTTGTTTTCGTTTTTCGACCGATTTTGTTTTTGCTTTGACAGGCTAAAGTTAGCTGGCCGACTGCTTGTTATGCCCGCGATTTCTAGGTCACCTTTTCTAGCCCCTTCACCATTAGGGGGCCGCGGGAGCCGTAGACGAGAACTGGTATCGGGACGAGACGAATCAAAAGTATCCGCCAGGCTCTTGGATGCGCTCATCGGGGGCTACCAGTGCGTTGTCTATAGGTTCTTTTTTATCAGGCGCCGGCTATGCTACATCTTCGTGCATACGGATGGCCGGCAAGGTGCGTGCGAGAGGGCAGACTCGTTGGTGTAATGTTGTACAACGCTCCTCCAAATGCGTCAATGAACCTGGTGTGACCAGAGAACTACAGCTTGGGCCCTCCCCCACGGCCTGACAAGCAGGCAACACGCCTCGGATGACGTTAAGTGACTTCGTAACAGGTGCGTGCGTAGCCAGGGTGAGTGACCTTGAAACAATGCGGCAGGCGTGCGTGCGTGCGTGTGTGCGCACGCGTTCAAGCACTGAAACGGAGAGTGGGCGTTACGCCTTGGTGGTGTGTCTATCGCAGCCTAGGGACTGATATGCGCGCATAAATGCAGCCGGGATTCTGTCTCGTGACGCCTGGACGCGCACATTTTTGATTTTGGCAATGACACTGCAGACAGCGCCAAATGGCCAGCCACAAAGTCTCCCGATTGTGGAGCGCACTTTCACCCTACGTCAGGAGTGGTAATCCTGCGAACGACAAGAACCCCAAAGCCAGTCGGAGCGTGGGGAATCGGCAGATCTGAGCATGGAGTCACCGCGACATACATATATTTGCCCTTCAAAAGATATAAAACCATCGTGTTTACTGTCAGGACACTAAAAAACACGTGGCGATCAATCTACAGCAAGGCAACAGAGGAATGAATTTTCACTTGAACTGACGTCTTGGTTTCCTGGAGATGCAACCCCAAAAGACTACTTATAGGGCTATATTGCAAAGTTGAGTTCTATTTTTAACATCCTGATTAGACCGCATATCGGTCGAGAAGTTGGAAGAGTTGATTGCCAGACCTCATGCGTTTAAGGTCGCTGCTCATTGGCCACGCGACCGCAGCATCTCACCAAACGCGAGGTGGCAGCTCGACGCAAGAGGGAGACGCATTCGTAGAGAAGTCGAGGACGTAGAAATTCGCCAAGATGGCAGGGGACAACAGGCGTAAACGACGAGGGCACAGGTCAGCTTGACAGGGGACCCCTGTGGTCGCCCAACAACACAGTCCCGCTGTCCTCGTTTCTACAGGTTCAGCTTTGACAGACTGACGTGCAGCCATTCTGTACAAACCTGTCCCGGAAATAACGGGCCTGTGTTCTTTCCTCCGGTTTGCTACAATGAGTCTGGATCCGTTTTAAGAGCGTCTTCACACAGCTTCGTTTGTAAGCCATCGTATAGTTTATGGGAAAGCTAAGAGGCTGTGCAGTGTTCGTTCTAGGACAGCGAAGTGTTTGTTGTGAACCAGGGGGTATGGTGGTAGCCTAGGCGCGGGTTTTCTGCGTACCGGCCACCTGCGGCCGCTCCCAGCTCCGGTCTTTTTGATTTTTTCATAATTCCGGGCCCAGGCGTGGAGGAGAAAGGGCGATAGATGCTGCGCAAGTCTACTACCACTAGAAACCAATTCACGTGCAATTCACCGTTCTTGCTCTTACCCTACTGTGTACCAGACGGTGGACATAGTCGAAATTGACGGTCAAATAGCGGGGGGGCCTTCACTGCAGTTGTAATGACTTACCTGGAGGTGCTTTTGGCTAGCTTGGGTTTACAGTCCGCCATAAGACGTTATGGGGCAGTATTATGGCTTGAAAGCCGGGTCTTCCACGCAGGTTTCAGGCGACCTCCGTTCGCTGATGTGGGGTTATGAACAATGTTTATGGCAGCTGACGAGGCACTAATTTGCCGCGTATGTGAAACCGCGAAAATCGTCCTGATCCGTCCACTATTCGCATACCGTCCAGTTTTGTCAAACTCAATATAGGAGTTGAGAAAAGGGAGGATAGAACCTCCTCAGATTTGCCCTCTGAGGAGGACCTGCGGACTTAACTGCAAACTTAGTGGTCCGATGTTATTGATCGAGAGGGTTGGAAAAATGTCTTGATCATGCCGCCTATTTTACTTGCGGTTCCATTCTGAAAAGTAGAGAGGGTAATGCTTTCATTCCATTGAACTTGAGCGCTATCGTTTGTGCAAGAACTCTCCCAAATGCTAGAGAATTAGCTGAAGCGACTCAGTAAATCTATTGTGTTACCGGGAGGTAGTGTACTAATAGTAATTCTTATCAGGTGTTATCCGTAACGCCATCAGCATGCCCGAACATCTCCCCCAAGCGAAAGACCCATCAAAAGCTTATCACGATCCTCGGTTAGCTAAGAATGTTTCATCGGCGACTGAGTCTATAGTCGCCAGATTAAGTTCTCGGTTGAACACCGACTCTCAGCCTCCGTAAATACACAAACAGGTCCGCCACGAAGAAGGAAACCATCACAAGTAACGAGTTCAGTTTTGTGACCGCGGAGATGATTGTTAGGGTAAGCAAGAAGACATGTTGGATATTAATGTACGCCTGGGCCTCTGATGAGAACTCGGTCAATCGACACACCGACATCGAGCCCGCATACGGGACCCTGCGCAACCATCCACAGACCCGCAACAGTTGTCGTCAGTTGACCACGGTTCCTCCCAACTGCCACTTGCCTCTTCGCCACTTTTCCTGTGCTGAACTGTTCTCCTTCGTTCCTACCACAAAAAGTTCTTGGGGCGCAGATATCTGGTTTTATTCTTGAGTTTATCACTGCTGGATGCGGACAACTTACTTCAGTGATCTATCCTGTCTAATAATAGATTACTAAGGCAACTACGATAGCTATCGGTAAACCGACTCTGGGAGGAGGCAGTCTTTTAAACCGCATAATTCATACTGGAGTAAACTATTAGCATTTTTGATCTTCTGTCCGACGATTGGAAGGAGCGACAGATGAGGATTAATTTGCGTCGCAGATAGGTCTCAGTAATCATGATTCTCGAAGTCAGTCCAGATGCATGCAGTCTTGCGGCTTGTCCTAAATGCTGGCGGTAGAATGTTCTGGGTGGGCAAATCTCTTTCTCTCTCTCTCCTTAATTTTCTCATGTGCGAAGCCGAAATAGATCTTTGTTCGAACTTGCTTGCCAGTTTTTACGGAGCATTTGCGTGCGTTTTGCGCAGACGGCGTGTCGTAAAAAGTTGCTATAGGTAGGCGGTGGAAGGCGGCGGTGGAATGCGCAGCCCCCCTAGAAGCACTACCCAAAAAAACCGACAAGACAAGAATCTTCTTTCATTCATGAATACTGCATGATCCTATCTTGAATTATAACGCCCTTCACCTGGGCGGTCTGTAGTCTCCGGCAATCATGAGAAGTCAACTTTCCGGTGCCCCTAAAACAGGCCACGCGGTAGATGCGTTGTACCAACACGGGACCACAGTGGATTTAGGCAGCCGTTACCGGAATGCGTACAGTGCCAGATACCAACATTTCGGGTTGCGGTGGCGGACTCAGTAACCGGCTGATGTCGCGCACATTGGGATATCTGCCTCTTCCAATTTTTGGTTTTTGGTTAAAATCCTGGTCAGTCGTTCGCCTCTTACGGACCAGGGAGTGCGATGGTACGCCGAGGTGCAGGCGCGGTCGTGCCAGACATCTGCCTCCTCTCCCGCCTCCGATCTTCTTGACCTTCTCTTGACGCCAGGCCCAGGTGGAGGAGGGGGAAGAGGGGGCGCGGTAGACGCTGCGAAAGCCTACATTCACTGTAAACCAACTTACGCCCAAATCACCGTGCCTGCTTCACCTTGCTGTGAGCACACAGTGGACATCGTTGGACGCGACAGTTAAACTGTCGTGTAGTCAACCTAACTGACACCTTGTGAGAACCGGTTATCACCTTTGGCACCCGGTGTGAGACTGCAGCAGTTGGAGACAGGTTTAAGGTTTGAAGGGTCAGGGTTGAGGTTGCAGTTAGGACACTGGAATGTGTACACTTGTTGCCGACAGACATCGTGGCTGTGTTTGGTGACCTCGTCCAAGGTCTGGATGTCTCAAGGTTATTCACCCCCTGGAACGAGCTGTTTCAGCAGCACTGACCTGAAGCCACTCAACCGATTTCAGCTCGGGCACAACATTTTAGAGAGTCTGGAAGCAAAGCTCACAACCACCGATGGTACACATTTGACACCTCGATTTATAGAACTTTGGAGCGTACAGGTAGGCCGCTCGCAAAAAGCACCAATAGAAACATTCACAGAAAGTTAGGAAACTAAAACAACAGGATGGATTATTTGGCGTGAAAAGCAAGACAGGCAGCTAAGTAAAGTTGCCAAGAATACGGTTCTAGTTTTATTAGGCTGAGATTTGGGCGGAAACATCAATAGATTCATCTTCCGTCACCACAATGAGCCAGCGACGGCTGATGAGTATTAATTACCTCGGCATCAACTGTTTGCGATACAGACTAGCTGTCAAACGGTGGGCGTGGTGCGCAAATATAAAAATGCGGTCAAGTTCAAAGACCCTCGCCGTCTTCCAAAGTTGGTAGGGAAGGATTTAATTTATTTGGAGAAAGTTCTTTAGACAGCACGATCTCCGACTCTGTTTACTCTCTGCGGGGCGGCATAAGTGTAAGAAAACGGGTTATACGAGGTACTGTCGGTCCTCCAAAAAGAGTGAGTGAAGGGAAGAGAGAGGAACTGCTTTTACCTGGAAATAGTAAATACATTCGGCGGAAATTCCTCCCAACAACATGTCCTGTCCGTAAACGAAAGATGGATATAGTTGAATGCTTGAAGAGAAAGATTGCATTTGGAGTAGATTAGTAGACTCTCGCTGAAAAACACGAAAATTACATAGGGGAAGAGAGAGAGAGAGAAATGCAAAAAATGGAGACTTAATTGCGAAACTTTGCAACATTAGGGCAAGTTTCGACAGGATTCCCACCGCGCATCTATTGATGTGGTCAGATTTGGACACGTACCCTAACCAATAGAACTTCCAGGCCAAAACCATTCAGGGGGAGGGAGGTAGAGGTTAGCAGAGGAGGTTTTATATTCTCTATAGAGGAGCTGGGATGTGGTTAAAACAAGCAGCACCCAGGGCTCCACGCCTACGACCTGGATCGGTGGTGAATGTGTCCCTGTCAGTGTTTAGGCGAATCAACGCAATATCCATGTAAGCCGTATCTTTGATAATCCGACGTCAATGATCACAGTGAGAAGATCGTGTTGTAGCATCATGGAGAACCACCCGATGTTTAAAAAGTGAACCGACGGTAAGGATAGGGTGTGCAACCCCCTTGGGTGGTTCTTCAAAAAGTTACCTTCCTACCTTACCTAGGTAGATGTGGTGTGGCCCCAAGGCACAACGGGACGAGTCCGCTTCGGCCCGCGATCGCCGAGCGCTTCTCTACCATTGTTTTATAACCGATCGCGACCCACAGTACAACTAGCCCGTGGCTCAGTAGTTAGTACGTTGGACTTCTAGGCAACAGGTTGTGAAATCGAGTTCCAGGGTTTGCACACCTCGGGGCTCGGTATGGCCGACTGACGACGGCTAATATGCCAGAAATGGCCATTTCGGTCTCCCTTTATCGGTAACGATATTATGTGGTTCATAACAGTTTGCCTGATAAAGTGTAGATAAAGGAGTCATGTGGAACGCGGATTTTGATCTTTACTAGCGTTATTGGCGTCAAAGTTGCTCGGATCGGGTTAAAGGTTAGGATGAGGGATACCGTGGGATTTAGGGTTATTATTAGGAGCTGGGTTATTCTTAATGCTGAGGTTGTCAGGCTTGGGTTATAGTCTGGACTTGTGGTTGAGGCTAGGCTTGGGGTTAAGAATTAAGGCCAGGAGTTTGGGCTAGGATTTTAGGGTTTAGGTTAGGGAATTAAGGCCTAGGATTTAGGTTGCGATTACGTTCGAGTTCTCCTTCGATGCTTACGGATAAAGGGTTAAGGTTACCCATTACAGTCGTGGTCATAGTTAGTGTTAGGGCCATAGTTAACTATGGTTTTCCCAGGAGACTACATATAATACCCTTGCCGAACCGACTTCTCGAAAGTGGTGCAACCAGCCTTCAGAGCCTTATGAGATCCGATACATGAACCGCACCTGGTTCGCACGTGTGAGCATGGTTCATGCAGAGACCGTCCCGTGTTGTTGGAGGCAGTGAGTAGAGTCACTACATGTCTTGCCTCCTGTTTTTTCGTACTTGGGTCCAAGGAGATATCTGTAGCTCCCATAACTGTTTAACCCAGTCGACCACACGACTATGAAGAGTTGCCTGTGGATACCGAGCCCCCAAGAGACCATTACGGAGGTGACAGTTGGCTCACATTGTGAGTCAATAAAATCCTGAATGGTTATTTAATAATATGAGCGGCAGTCACTGATTCTACGATTCAAATTCACGGTTCGGTCAAAGCGTAGATGGGTAGTTGTTGGATGCTCGATCCCGTCCAACTTCAGGGGTTTTGAGGGTGTATGAACCTGTCGAAGTACGGTTCTATTTCGTGCTTTTTTCCTTGATACTGAAAATCTCACGTGAGTACCTATTTCCCGGTGGCGTTGTGTAGTCTTTATGGGTCTAAATTCTGCGAATGTATGCATATCATGCTCGCCAGTGTCATGTCCTCACTGAATTTATATGACAGATAAAGCCAGGCAGAAGACTCATGTTTTGTTCTGGAGTGAATCACGACGTCCATGCGACCCCAGGCGAGAGGACCTTCTTCCTTTGGCTCAAAAAGTAGTACTCTGAGTTCAGTGACCAACTGGGCTCAGGTCAAAGTTTCCAGCCTACCCTGTCTGGGGCTGGTCTATGGTCGTTTGGTGAGAGTAATTAGGCCGGCAACAGGCCTCTTAGTCCCCATCCCCCCCGTAGTCGGGGGTCTCTGGCTCCTCAAGTCCAGCGGTTTCCTCTCTACACACACCCCGACATTCCTCGGCCAGATCAGGGTTGACAGGCGGAAGCTGTTGTGCCCCTGTGGTCATGTCTGTCCGAGCGCCCTTCTGCACCCAAGACGCGTATGGTGGCCGAAGATGCTGTACAAAAAAAAACCAGCACCGGTAGTTTGCCACCTCGATGTTGGACGCGACGACGCCGCTGCCGCGGCCTGTGTGCCCGTGGGGTCGGGTCGACGACGCCTGACTGAGTCACTGCAACGCCTCGTTTCAGGGACGACGCGGCAGCATCTGGAACGCAAAATATGCCTCGGCAGCATCAAGCTGTCCAAAATGAGCTCACGAAAGGAGTGCGACGACGTGTTGCATGACTGACAATCGGAACAGTTGCGCTTTCAACTGTGCCAATACTTGGCGTTGTCTGGAACATTTCGAGTAACTTATAATCCCGCTGACTGACAGCAGATTATTCGAACTGAGGGGAGTGGCGTCGTCAGGAGGCCTGTCTCACAGTCGGCAGCGCTTGAATTCGCGCCGGAAATTCTATTGGTTGAGCCATGGCGGGCTCGTCCAATAGCCGCATGAAATCGATCGATATGTATGAGACGACCCTGTTATTAGAAGGAATGAAGTTTCTGAAGCCGAAAGTTCGGTTTTAAGATAGGGGCTTGTTTTAAGAATCAAAAAGAAAGGGTTATCACTGAATCCACACAGATTATGGACGTACTTGCGATGATTTAAGAGAGAAGGATCCTTTCCTCCATAGGCATCTTTGCCCCTCCGGTCAGGGGAGACACATGGGTAAGAAGCAGGCCAGAATGTCCTCTTGGGTGCAGGAAAACCCGTCTTCCAACGGCCTTAAATGATGAGCGGAATGATAAAAGGCCGAAAAAAGATCCGACTTCCCTGGTTATTAACAAATACTGAGGTCTGCGAGGTTCCAGCTGCTGCCATTCATTTCTCTTTTTTTATATTTGAGCACAAGTATCTTGACTGCCCGAAGTAGATGTGAGCGGAGGCGGCTGATAAAACTACTAGTCACATTTGATTCTATGCAGCAAATGCGTTCGCTGATCCGGCTACGGGAAGGGCTCAGTATAGAGCCCTCGCAGGCAGGGAAACTAGGATGGTTATTTCTGGCTTATTAGGCGTCAGTAGCCAGCCCTGCCCAACCCCAAGTTAGAACCCATTTTCGTTTGTTTAGAAGCCCGACGCTCTAACCACTGAGCTGCGAGGTCGTTGTTCTGTCGGTTGCGATCGGGTAGGGGATGGGGACCACGCTCATCCCTCTCTGTACCTTGAGACTGTATCTCGAGCCTCGACAGCGGCTAGTAGTATATGTGACCAGACTTATACTGATAGTTTAATCTTCGCTTTCGACGATTTCCACCGTTTGCTCCACAGCAAGTTGGAGCAGGCACGGCGACTTGTGCGCGAATAAGTTTATAGCTAGAGTGGACTTGCACAGCATCTATTGCACTCTCCTCCTTCCACCGGGACCCGGTGTCCAAACATAGTCAAGAAGATCGGAGCCGGGGGAGGGACGGGGGCGCAGGCAGATGGCGCGGCCCAACCTGCACCTTTACGCTCCACTCCACGTTACCGACAAAGAAGAGGGAGACTGCAATGGCCATTTTTAGCTTATTAGCCGTCCTCATACGGCCATACCGAACCCCTGGGGCTCGACCCCTCGACCTGTTGGTTAGAAGTCAAACGCCTCTTATCAAGGAGTCACGGGTCGTTGGTGTTCACGGATCATGTTACGGACCTACTCGTCCCCTTGTGCCCTTTGTAGCTCGGTCAAGAGCCCCCTAGGTGGTCGCCCAGAGATCAGTAATGTATGCAGAGATGGACTGGCGACAAAGACAAGGGAGATTGGAACGGTGCTTTCTGGCTTACTGATCGTTGCCAGCGGGTCTTACCAAAACCCACTTTTGTCGCACCTGACTGCTTAACCCACTCTCTTTGGCCGCGAGCCCGCTGTTTTGTCGGTTGCAATCGGAAATAAGCCCTATGGTAGAGGAGCGTTCGCTAATCTGGTTACCGAACATGTTCTGCCCCTCGGGGAATAAACACTGACTCATGTAAAGGAAACTGGATTGACTGTTTCTGGATTATTCGTCGTTATTGGTCATCCATTCCTTGAATCCCAGGTGGGGAACAGCCAGGATTTGGACCCGCCTGGCCGATAAGTTCGTCAGCAGGCATTTGGGCCAAAGAATCCCTCACTGGAGTCACTGAATTAGTCTTTCCGGTCTCGATCGGGCATATTGATGTCACGTTTTTCTTCAAAGCCGTCGTGGACGTTCGCGCAGCGACAAGTGGGGGGAGAACTCAGAAGGCTAGAAAAGCGCGTCTGACCTCATCGGTCGGGTCCCCTCGGGCCGTTTGACTGCGGCAGCCAAGTCGAAATGGACCATTCTAGGTCTTTGAACACCCACCAGAGCTTCCAGCCAAATCGGCGCTAGCCGACCTGCACTCCGATCCATGAAGCCTTATACCACACCGAGCCAAAAATTATTGCAAGTTATATATTCCCAGATTTCCCAGCCTTCACCTAAAATGCCAATTCTGTAGTTCGTTTTTAGAAAGAAAAGGGCCTTATTTGAGTTCCACTTGAGGTCTCCCAGTTTTTGTTATTTCTCTTATGCCTGGACCCTGGATGATCCAAAGGCTTGCTGTACTTAAGTCTCAAGGTGTAAACAACTAGCATAACACCCCCAGCCCTAATAATAGCCCCCAACCTAAAATCAGAGGCAATGCCCAAACGCCAACTCAAAACCCTGCCCTTAACCTAGTACTTAGGCTGGCATAAGATCAGAAAAAGTTTTCTCCAAACTGCGATGCCAAAAGGATGGAAACAGAAATAAATCAGGTTAAAGCACTGCAATGTCACAAAATGTTTTTGAGGATCCGGAGGAATATCAGGCTATCCAAGTTGCATGCTCAACGTAATATCACCGGTCATCTTCGCCATCTCCAGCTCCAAGATTGCAGTGAGACGAAGTGGGTTAGTAATACGATATTTGTAAGAATAGGCCTCATTTGCGCGGACAATAAAAAATGGACATATCGGAAAAGTTTCCTGAGCTTTTCATTTATGTCATAAGGTTTGAAGAGCGATACCGCGTTAGATGGTGACACAGTAGGGATCACTTTCTGTCCAGTTTAATCAGTTATATCGGGACAGTGGGCTGGGAACAGACGACTAACTCGCCTGATGCCTAAAATTTAACTCGTGAAATGAAAAGAAAGCAGATGCGACGCTCCGAGTTTATGCATCTTCACGGAGAAACGGTAGATAATGAGCAAAGTCCCCCACGAAGCAAAAAGCTTAGCCGATGAGGAGTGTTTGCCCTTCGCAAAGTCCAGCTTTTGGGTAACCAGTCAGTCCACAAAACCGGCGAGAAGGCTGTCGACCGTTATCTTACCATCCCTGCGCACGCGACACGAGTTGTGAAACTAAATGATAAACCAGCCCTAGTTACTAGACCTTACCTCGTGTGGCTTTATACTAATTGTGAAGTTGGTCCGCCCGAGATGAAAGTAGTGACTTATGTGGCCAGGGCTAATTCCAAAAAAGCAGTAAGGAAGAGCTTCCGTTATCTTAGGATGAACTCAAATATGCATCTCGAACCTTGGAAAATATGCATGACAGTCGGCTCCCACGACCACCTGCACGGCCGCTTACTCATGCCGCCTCCAATTCGCTTAACGTCCCTTGTCAATCGATTACTTGGGCGGCACGAGACTCAGCACCAACATAGCGAGAATTCAAGGTCAACTGACGCTGCGTCATTCGCTGATTGGCCGCTGGAAGACAAGGCCCAGTCCACACATGCACTTCGAAATGAGGGCTAGAAAGCTCAACGACTGTCACCCGGCTGAATAGAACCCTTACCATTCCCGCCTCCCGATCGGCGTGGGAAATCACTAGCCTCGGTAAAGACTATCCATGTAGCTATCCTCCCTACTTCTTAATTTGGGGAGATTTCGCGATGCCGTCCATCCTACCTCGACAAATGCACAAGACTTGGTAAATATCAAATAACTAGCCGGACCCCGCCACGCGTTGCTGTGGCTCAATCTGATGAATTGGAAAATAAGGGAAAGAGGAAGGAGCACGTTCCCAATTAAGAAAAATGTAAGGGCTGCCGGTTGGCGGCACGTATTGTGTGCAAAACCCAGGATTGTCCTTCTAGCCGCTGTCGAAGGCAGGGCAATTATTTGCTGCACCCAGTCGCGCTCGAGAATCCCGGAGTAAGTGGTGACTGCTGGCATTTATTTCGTCCACCAGTGTCGATCGAGGCAGTGGTGGACTGAAGTCTCCTGCAAGCAGTAGCAGCGTATCGGAAATGGTCTGCTGTTTCCTCGCAAATCCTGCAGTGTTCGATAAAGGGCCTCGAGCGCTTTTATGCGCCATTGTGCATTCATTCCAAACAATAGGTTTGCATTTCTGCAGTATAATTTCCCATGCCGGATGCTTTGGAAATGTTACACGCGGGAGTTTCAATGAATTGCTCGTTCAAAGGCAATTTCGAAGCTGTATGAACGGGCTTTCTGTCAGGTAGTAGAGTTGCAGCTATTCCGGGGATACAAGTGCTAGGGCTATGTCATTTAGTGGATCGGATTGCCGTCAGAATCGGTCGTAGTAGGAACGTTTTGCCAGTCCCTCCTGGCGCATCTAAGAAGAAGATTCCTACGACCCCGTTACTGACATTCCGCAGTATTTGATAGTAAATGTAATTCTTCTTCAGTCTTAGCTTGTGAATGTTTGGTTGCAAGCATGACAGAAGTTGGACCGTGTTTCACTTTGCTCATGGCACCAATCCACATCAAACGAAGCAGCAGCAGATTGGTTTTGCGGTGACATTTCCAGTTGATTAAGAACTTTGTTCGCCAGTTTTACGTACATATGCTCAATCACTATTAACACCTCGCTGTAGATTCCTGCTATCCAAACCCCATTTGAATTTTCCTTGCATAGTAGACGGAAGATATGTTTAGCCATGTGCGATTTATATTCCTCCCTTAAATCTGTTGGAGATGAAGGAGAGAATGCGGTCAATATGACTGCAAACAATGCATGAATTTGATGTGGATGGGACGTGTTGCAGGCGTCATTAATGCATACGTCCCACTGTTGATCGTTCTCCAGTAACTGAAGAGCCGGAAACGCACAGCTGAAAGTGGCATTCGTAGCGCCGGTCCCGTTTTACAGGTGGCTGGGGTCTGTTTACTTCAGGTGGGGCTACATAACCACATCTGACCTTGTGAAGTATTTTTTGTAGTGACAAAGGCCAAGGAAAACTACAATGACCAAATCCGTTTTTTGTTGTCCTCGGGCACTCATTTCCCCGCGGCCTCTCAGGGTTTCACTGCGCTCTCATCCTTTCGCCCTGCAGTGTACGCCACTCTCATGCAACAAAACAAAAACTGTTTTCGATTTCATCTCGAAAGTCAAAACTCCCCCATTGGACCTGCTACCTCGTCAATCTCGTCACCGAATTCAATCTGAACTTGGAAGAAACCGGAGGCTTCATATAATAGTAACAAATATGATTTGAGAAAATGGCTTTCGATTAAGCACAATCTCAAATTTGGGCCAGATATTTTGGCCTGGACTAGTTGAAGTGAGAAATGTTGCTTGCTTCCCACAGTTCTCTCCTCTTTTGGGGTAGTCCGATTGGTGTAGGACGGTGTTCTGTCGCACTTCAAACATCCATCAAAATAAATTAACAATTAGTGGATAAGAGGTAGTCATGCTTTCGGCATTTGTTTAGCACCTGTTCCGTAACACGATCGGTGAGCGACCTCCTACCATTGTATGTAGTCGATCGAAATCGACGGGACGGCGAGCCCGTGACTCAGTGATTAGGGGCGTTGGACTTCTAACCAACAGGTCGCGGGATCGAGCCGCAGGTGTTCAACATTTCGGGGTTGGGTATGACTGGCTGACCACGGCTAATAAGCCGGAAATGGCCATCCCAGTCTCTCTTGTCTTTGTCGGTAATGCCATTTTGTCTATAGTGCGCGCGGCTGCTGATTGGGTTCAGCAGAGAGTTTCAAGGCCCAACGGGACGAATGAGTTCCATAACACGATCGGTCAGCGCCCTCCTACTATAGCACCTGTTTGGTTTTGGCTACTCTCCAGCCAGAATATGTTCCTTCCTGAAACCAAAGACCCTCGTCTCTGCACAAAGTGTTGTCAAAATCGAATCTTTCAAGCGACAGCTAAGCCTTTTCTGTGCACGCATATGTTCTGCGGCCCCCAACCTTGTCCCATCGATCGTCCCTACTTCATTTAAATCACGAAAGTGTAACTGGAAATGGTCTGAATTTCGGGCAAGTGGAAGCGAGCCTTTGATTACTTTAACGGAGGCAGTTCTGTTAGAGTTCGGAGGTTTTTGAAGCACGAGTGGATGAAATAAAACAAAGAAGTGCACATGTTACTATGCGGTCATTTAATTTCCGGAAATTACCATAATTCATTTAGACGGACGAATTTATGGAATGGGTGAGTATTCCTTCGTTAATATTCATGCCTGACTTTAGGCATTTAAGTATCTGCCAGCGTTGGGCATTCTGTCGCTCATCTTTTAAGGCACCGGCAGACATCAAAAAATCAGTTTGACGAAACACTAGTGTGACCTAAAAATACTCACCAAGTGGATTAACTGAAACTAGTAAAAACAGTCCCATTTCGTGCGGAATTCGGTCCTGAGCACCTTAGAAGGGATAATGTCAGCCAAAATCCCAACCGCGGTGACCAGGGGAACAAAACTACGCCCTCCAATAAATGCACGAGTGTGTGCTCTGCGGGATCAGCCAATAAATGACAAGGACACCTTTCATTGGTAAAGGACCGGACTTGGAGATGCATCTGATTGGGAGATGCAGGTCTTTATATGCTCGCTTTCATGGCCGTGCTTCATGTCCAGACGTCCAGCCTTTATGAACAGGTGTGGAGGGCAGTGGTGCTGTAGAGAAGGCAAGATTAATGTAGTGGCCACTTCTCCGTCGATGACAGCAAAAATTGCGGAGTCGCCAAACCCGATAAGTGAGTGCTAGACGAAGCCAAACGAGTGTTTTATGACTTTAAAAATTGGATCGCATCTATGACCGCCTATGGGTGATAGACAATCCGAAAATGTTAGACCACGAGGGTTTAAGCTGGCCGATTGCCAACAATAGGAATCTTCCACATTAGGCTTACTGCATACCGTGTATGCTTATTACACAGGCAAATGAATTTACCGCACTCCCTGCAAAGGTACTATGTATTAGATCGAAGTGTGGACGTCGATTTTCTGCGATTGCGTGAAGCAACTGTGAGGGGTTCGCCCAACCAATAGGTTTTATAGCAGTCCCTAGAGCTCGAACTGAAGCCTGTTTCTCGGGGGAACGGGATCGAAATATCCTTTCAAGTACTCGCTTGGTGGCAAACCACGTCTCCTACTATTTTTTAAATCAACGAAGGGATTAGTTTAGGTTTGTCGTTATGATATCCTCAAGGACCGTGAAATGTCCATTTAAATGAAATTGTATCTGTCCGTCTGTTATAGCGCCTTCTGGCATATACAACATGGTCTACAGGTATTTGCAAACAGTATGAGCTCCATATGATATCACCTTGATGGCGTCAAAGAGTTTATGATTTTTCTTGTGTAGAAGGTAGACTGTGAACCCTAAACTCAAATGTAACGGTAGATCGAGATCAAGATTATTTGTGAATTGAAAAGCCTTTTAAAACCTCTAATACATCTTTCCTTCAAGTTGCAGAAGACGTGATCCGCCGCCAAATGACCACGAGGAAGGATGGCTTTATGATGCTTTCTACCCATTATATCTTGATTAATAAGACATCGAGAATCAACAAACAATCGTACTACTTAAGCGGTCATTTTGACTGGGCGAGGTCTTTTCAGACGGCCGAAAAGGGGACATTCAGAAGCCGGCATCATGACGCGACTAAAATATATTAAGATTATGCCGCATGATGATCAACGTTACAACCTCACTTACTCGAAAATGCATTTCAGAATCTCATTCGACATTTCGTTACTATTCAGAGCAATCTAATATGTGTGATTTTAACTCAACAGGTAAATTTGTAAAGGAAAACGATACTGGCGACATGAGCCTGCCACAAGGACACAAGGGAGTATCCGATGAGACAATGAGCATTTTTTGTGCCCGACACCTCGGTAATCTTTTTAGTAAAACGGGGGATCAAGTGGATTTAGACCACATGCTACCGACGGCAGCTAAGTCGCACCGCTCTACAAACTGAATAAAAACATTCCCAACATTTTTTGTCGGTTTGTATTCGTGGGTCTCGACAGAAATGCGCTGATTTGCATGATCACCAGTAATACGGTCCCTAGTCACTTTTGATTACTGCTGTTCTGATAATTTTCTATGCATATATAGATTTGATGAAACTGCCATTGGTGTCTAAAAGGCCCTCCACCAAGAATACATGGGGGATTCTTTGACTCTTAGTGGGGAAAAATAACATTACGGACAAAAAAACAAGGGAGCCTGGAATGACAATTTCTGGCTTATTAGTCGTCATCAGTCAGCAATACCCAAACCCGGGCTTTGCAATCCCTGGGGTCTAAACTCGCATCCTGTTGGTAAGAAGTCCAACGACCTAGCTACTGTGCCAGGGGTAAAGGGGAGCGAGCTCCAATCACGTTACGGAACTGTCAGCTTCTGGTCTGGACAAATATTCTCCCACTATTGGTGATAATGACACCAACCCCCAATCCTACAGGAAAAGGATATAGATTTTTGAGGAGCAGTTGAAGGAGAAAACTAATGTAGTCAGTCCATTGTTAGGCAACTGATAAATAATCGCATATTGCAAAAGAAAGTGTCAGGAAGGGGTGCCGAGTCCAACCATGCTCATCGTTTAGAAGTGAGATGGGGAAATGGACAATGATTACTGCGTCCTTCGAATTTGAGTCGTATCCCCAGCTCTCCGAGTTTTCGTCGAATTTACTTGATAGTATAGGGCAGACTGAACGTCGCGTGGAAATAAATTGCGAACTGACGACGTATCCTTTGGATTTGGATTACAAGTAAACCAACTCGAAAGTTCTATCATTATTGGAATTTTCGGATCTCGACGTTATTTCCCACGGTATCAGGAGGAAGATTCTACCCGAATTCTTCAAGGAACAGCACCACTGATTAGTCTTCTCATTCGCACCGGTGAAGTATACCACAAATTCTCCATCAAAAGATATTTGCAATCGTCCGGCCATCTGTACAAGTCTCCCTACTTGACAACTTTTCTCCGAGATCTACGTCGAAAACTATAAACGGCTGAGTCGTTTCCTATTTTACTTCATAATTGGCAAATTCTTCATTCTAACAATTGTTGAAAACATCCTGCACTACTCTAGAACTGATTGAAGAGTTTGAAAATCATCAGCAATGAGCCAATTTGTTATAAAAAACTCGTTCACAAAAGTTGTGCAACCGGGATTTGAACTCGGTACCTGCGGTCTCGGAGGCCACAGTGTTAGCCACTGCGCTATCGATGAACAGTTTGGCGCTAGTCAGATATGTTTATCAACTACAAAAGAGCAGCTGAAAACGGTCTTTAATTCATTAGCAGTCTCTTGCGATAAAATGCCGCTGGAATCATTAGACTCCAGGGAGATTACGCACAATAGGCTCGGAGAGATAAGACAGGAAATAAGAACCGATGCACTGCCAAGAGGCCTCGAAAACTGTATGACAGACGGGACGGATTCTGCGCTTGTCGGTCGCTGTGTCGGCTGCAAGGAACTTGAGAAGCGGGTCCAGACGCTAGAAGAGAAGCAAGGCCTACTGACGGACATCATCATGGCTATTCTTAAGCACAGTAAGATAGAATTACCAAATAATCCGCCAAATTTCCGATCGATCGGCGACGAACATCCTACTAATAAAGGCGCTAGCGTGGAAAAGTCAAAGCCAGTCAGGAAGAGGAAGCGAGTTATGTCTCCAGAGGAAACTCTAGACAAATCAGTTCCGGTGGATAACGTGGCAGTCGACACTAATGCATTAAAAATAAGCCAGGTTCCATTACCTGCTATAGTAACAAAACCTGCCAAATCATCGAACAATAAAGTTGGGAAAGCCAGGATGACCCTCAGAAGATCTGTTAGGAACTACAAGGACTCGCCGTTATTCTTGGAAGGCAATGCTGTTACTCCACTTCTTCACAAGGCTAACTCATCTGGAAAGTGCCCTAACCATTCCGTTTATGGAAAAGGACACGATAAGCCTTCGTGCAGTACATTGCAACAGGGTAATGATTGTAAGACCTCCACTGCCGAAGCATGTACGTCACATGAAAATCCATGCCCTAAACTCCCTTCGCCGGCCGAAAATCATTCAAATGTCGAAGTGACAACAGCCGTCGGGAATACTACAGTAGCATTATATCGTCCTAGCGCGGACGGGACAGTAATGAGCTCTTCCATAAAT
>CACRXP010000700.1:110894-131466 GCA_902702965.1 Spirometra erinaceieuropaei | reverse complement strand
TTCGTTCCGGTCTTTGTGAATTTTTCAGTGCTGATGGCGCACCACACACAGAAGTGATCGGCGAGACAGGACTGCGGACCACACGTCTGCTAACTGCGCAGTACACCTACGTAAACATTACATGGAACCGTTATCGCCTCCTAAGCGTGGAAACCCCTGCCCACTTGAGAAACACGATCTCACGGCACCGCACGGCACGGCACTGCAGGGTAAAGTGCAGACCACAGACCGCCAGAACTTTGAAGTTGGAAAATCCGAATGCGTGAGGCATTGTTAAACAGAGTGTAGAAAAAGCTATACCTTCCGGTCAATTCAGTAAAGTTTTTGACAGCGTGGAGGGCCGGGTTTGCCAGGAAGGGGCCAGGATGGAGAAAGCCGGCGGTTGAATTGTTGATGTGAACGTCGACGGCAAATTTGCACGTCTTGTCGGTATTTATTGGTTAGAGTGAATAGGTGCTGTTGGCGGGAGAGAGAGAGAGAGAGAGAGAGAGAGAGAGAGAAGGGAAACGATCGGATGTGGGGAAACGCGTCGGGGTTCTGGCATTGACCTACAGAACCGTATCGGAACAATGGCCTGGACTCGCTAGGTTGAGACTGCCTGATAAAATCCATCTCGCTTTATGACAAGATGTCGGTAACTGCATTCCTCCTGCTGTGGCCATGCTAAGTGACGCAGAAAAAAACGATGGAGATTAAGTCGAGAGCACAGATTCCGAATGATTTATCTCATCCACTTCAGACATTTAAAACTCGATCACTTTGGGATCGCAAATAGTGCAATAGTTAAGAACATAGGCAGACTCAAGGCACGACCATCTCCGAGTCAGACGTCAAACCTTAGACGCCAGCAGGGAGGGCATTGTATTCCCAGCGATCGTGTCTCCTTCTTCAAGACTACTTCCTGGGACTCGTCTCTTCGCTTCTATTGGCAATGTATTTGGGTGCGGTGCTCTCCGATCGGCCCGGCGATGGGAAATATTCGCCCTTCGGGAGGCCTCTGCGTATTCGCAGATCTGGTTTCTGCACAGCTGTCTCGACAATAATGTGTTACCGAAATGTGTCTCATACAAGCTCCCGGTTAACACGGCTTTGGCGAGACAAGCAGTATTTCAGCATGGCAGAAGGATGATCCGAGTCCTCCTCCAAGATTGTCACGCGAGACTTCGCAAGTACCGTCAGAGGAGTGACCAAGAAAAGACCAGATGCTGTGAACTCATGGGCGAGATCGGTACAAATCTGCTCCTGCAGAGAGTGACTGAACAAGCCCGCGAACAGAGAGTGATACGCGACACAGCACTGGAAAACAAATTCCGAAGGCTGCCCAATCCAACGTCGCCCAGAAACGACAAACGGGTGCACAACCTATCATCAAAGGAGCTGACGAAGGATCAGATGCAGGTTTTACGGCACGAAGCTTCATTTAACACGGCTGATGCCGAACCTGTTAACACGATTGCAGCAGTGGAATCAAACCTTATTCAGTCGGAGGCAAGGGAGGAGACTAAGAGCCTCATCAAACACCAAGTGTCGTCTCTCCTAATGGCCCACAGGCCGTGGGCAGTGCTGCTCAAGGTCGAGCGTGGTGCGCTTAGAGAACTCAAGGTCGACAAGGACCTGGTCATCATTTCATATGGCTGCAGATCTTTAAAATCCTCCTGTTGGTTCCACTAGCGTTCCACTTCGCTCTTCCTTGAGCGAAGTAAAGGTGTCAAGGAGGCAATAGACGAGGATTAGATCCATTATATATTGATGCTTCAAGGGTTTTACTCATGCTGGAAGAAACATTTAATCACTCTCTATTGCAACCGACATGCTAACTAATAAAAGGCATTTCAAAGTCAAAGTGAGCGAACAGTAGTCAACACATCTCGGTCAGAATAGCATTATCGACAAATGCAAGGGAGACTGGGGTAACTATTTCTGGCCTATTGGCCGTCGTCAGCCAGTCGCACCCAACCCCAAGTTTAAGATGAAGGGCAACCAGCGGGAGGGGTTTATTCTGTGCAAAAGAGCGGGTGTTTCGGACAGCAGGGACGGTCGGTGGGGCCAGGACATGCGTGATCGGTGTTGAGTCATAAGCAAAGGGTATAAACTACGCTGTGTAAATCCCCGAAAACGAAATTTGGCGTCATTGCTTCAAAGCGAGCGCATACATCCCGCCATTCGAGTAAATGGTATGCTATGGACGCATCTTTAAGTCGCATCAGCCGTCGCGCCCAATCCCAGTTCTAGCTAGTCTGAACCGTACAAGCCACTCCTTGCTGGGAGAGGAGAGAGTGAGTGATTTGGAAGATTTCCAACAGGGAAGGTAAATCGGTCTCGTTCAGGGCTGTGGACCGCGATACAAGACCCCATTTTCAGCGTGCCCTCTCTAGCATCTACCGTGTTTTAAATATTCCAGACTCGCTCAGATGAGTTCTCGTAGACGTCGCCAGTGGCGCACGCAGACAGGCTTCCTAGCTTTGTGAGTTACTGCATTCACGCCAGTCTCTGATGGCCTTGACTTCGCGTCGTCGTTGGAAGACGGCGGGTTGGACGGAGAGAAGTGAGGTAGATGCAGCGAAAGTCTGGTGCGACACAAACAAGTTCGGAAGCATGTCACAGCTACGCCAAGCCTGTAGAGAAGCGGTCGACCTCTAAGGTCACGACACTCAAACTATGGTACGTTTTGACGCGCATAAAAAGGGGCTCAGTATCGGAGGCTTTCGCAGGGACAAATGAATGAAATTGAACAGGTTCACACCCAAGCGCCTATCAGTATGTCAGTACGCCTACCGAGAATATTGACCATGCATCGACACTAGTGTATATTTAGGTTTTGAAAAAAATTCTCAATTCCCGAATAATTTTGAGCCTGATCAGCCGTTTCATTGGTGTTTAGCGATTTCAGTCTATAAGGTGCATGCCTTCCACGTAAGGAAAATCATATATTCCCCTAGGTTTTTAAGAAGATATCATATAGAGTTCATAAAATTGTGTAATGGATGCGAACTATGTTTGTGCATTTCATGAGGAACGTTGGTAAACGGACAAGTGCGCTGCCGTATGTAACAACATCGCACGGTCTAAAAATTTCACAATTAGAAACTTTTTTAAAACCGACAGACAGCCTTTCTTAGGATATAAAATGTAAAGACAATGTGATTTTCTACCAAACGAGTAGAAGAAAGCATATTTTTTGTCCACGTTGCCTATAAAATATAGTTGAATTTATGAGACAATCGGAAATCAATGTGAGAAGTGTATGCTAATTAAACAGTCATGTTTTGCCGAATGCGGTTTCTACAAGAGGTCAAAAAGAAGTGCATTCAAGAGCCGACATCCTGGCGAGTCCGAAATACTTTGAGAATATGCCGCATGGCAATCAATATTACAGTCTAACCCAAGTACTCCTTCCTAATCGAAAACGCATTTCAGAATTTTGGCCAACATTTCATGAGAGCGGTCACTCACTGTAGACAGTTTGGACCCCCCCCCCCCCAAAGGCAGGTGGTATTGCGCCACCTCTATTACGGGTGGGTAGTTGCTATTCAGTGTCCTGCCCCTGAACATTTTGCAAAAGCTGTATGAGAAGGCAAACCACTTGCCCTCAAGCTGTCTTGGAAGGTTGCTGATGGTGAAGTTGGAGAGGGGAGGGGGAAGAGACGGATTTCGGAAAACCTTGATCTGACTGTCATACTGGCCAGCTGGGCCATATTGAGGTAGATCCACTTACGATGGAGTGGCCGAAACAAGCCCTCTATGGGGGTGTCGCTGAGAGCACCTGAAGACAAGATGGCCAAGGACCACTCGCCTGAGCGTCCCCAAGTGACCACGAGACCTTGGAAACCCGAGCAGAAGAGGTCAGAGCGAAACAGCAAAACTGCAATTCAACAGACCGATTTTGCTAACGCCCAAATCCCTGCCAGTATATCTCTACTGTAAACGTTCGTTCGAAAACCGGACTAGCCTCCTTGAGCGTGTTCGAATTCACGACAGTGTTAGCCTGACGAACCCACCACAGAGCAACGAAACGCTACCGTCACGGAGGAAGTCCCTCCGGCCTGCTCACACTTCATCATCAACATACCGACTCAGACACCCCCTGAAGACACCAAAACCAGTGCCTGCTCGTTCAAATTGTAATCGTTCAATGCTGCCACGCATCGGCACGGTTGGATACCTGCGAATCCATCGTAGCATGATTGGAGAACCAGTACCCACTTCTGCATTCAACCGCTGTATTAACCTTTTCAGTCATGTTCCTGAACAACAGCGTTCGCTAAAATATCGCCCATCAGTCATGTTCACCGTCTTTATGCCTTCGGTCAGTGTATAGACCTGTCCGGTTGTATCCGCGCATATTAAAACCACCCATCATTTATGTACCAACCCTGGCGTGATGTTTTCTAACACTGATGATGACGTCCGATCGCTTGTCTGGTATGCGATGGGCGGGTGTAGAAGGCATTCATCTAGGAGGTGCGCCATGTCGCAGTGAAAGATGGCTTCACAAGTCTGATGCACATGGCGGTCAGTTTGATCTTCCCCTAACTGGCATCCAGTTCCCATCTGTAGCTACGCGAAGCTGTGGTTTATTCCGTGGCGGCATTCCGGTATGCGCTTCGAGCAGCAAACTAAACCAGGTGAGCGTGTCCAATGTGTAGGCGTCGCCACACCTACCGCTCAACGTCCAACTTGTGACGCCGGTCGATATTCCCCTCGTTACTGATTGGCTGAAGCCGCGCAAAGTTCGGGCACATGCGTTTCGGCTGACAGTTGTTGGGTAAGCGTGTTAGCCGCAAATGCTTGCGGCGCTACTCCTACATTTCCTGCTTCAGTAAGGGTTTGTCCACCTGACTTCCATGTCTTCTGATTTAGGAATCCCGCTAGAGGACCTCAACTATCGTCGGCGTCTCGTGGCAGAACAAGCTCGTCAATGTCTTTATTGGCTACGCTGCCCTAATGACAAGCGCCATCGACGGGCAGCACATGTTCTACGGAGAACTGCAGGTCCACCTAGCGACTGTGTCGAGGACGGACAAATAGATAGTCCTGCTTAACTTCAGTGCCCGAATCGGCATAGACCACGCTACGTAAGAGGTAGTGCTGGATCAGTAACGCGTTGGCAGATGCAACTGTAATGGACTCATCATTTTCTTTCCTCTCTTTCACGGTGAGTTAAAAATTGGCGCAGCCAGATGCAACGGCGTCGGATTCGAGTTTTCCCAAGTGCTGCTCAGTACTTCTGGGATTGACGACGAAGTTCTTTGAGCCTCCGTAGATGGACTGTTTAAGCCCTTGGCTGCTGGCGTCGCACCCATCTCCTGTCCTCTTGACTAGACCTTGATAATCGGCAAGTGAGATAGGCGCCGTGCAAGTCTGCTCCACTATAAACACATTTGTGCGAAAGTCAACTCTACATTCTATCCGGACAGTGGTAGTCCCGCTAATTTAAGCGTTGAACTATCACGTTTACGGCCGTCTTTATGTGTCTGAGCAAGCGGCTTGAGGGGCACACGCCCAAGCGGGTGTACGTTGCGTCACGTTTGTCCGAGGGACTCTAGTTGTCTGGATGAGCCTGTCTGCCCACCTACGAGTCTCTCCGAATTTTTCGTTTGGACAGTGGATCCGCATATTCGTGGAAATTCGCAATGCGCAGGGTAAACTGGAAATCGCTGCGAAGCTCTGAGGAGAGGTGAGGGTCGGTGCAGTGCTGGGGGTCGATTGCGGACATTTTTTCCCAGTGTCCGATGAGAGACAGGTCAGGCTGGAACCACGCGTTATAGAGGTCAGGGTTCAAAGTAGGTCTGGCTGTCTGGCTGACGATGGGTGATACGTCAAAAACGTTTATTCTGTTCTACTATTTGCACTGCCACCTGTCGCTTTACAGTTGACTAGTCAAACGGAAGGAATATCTTCAGATGGGCGATGCACCGGTTTCAGGAGAGGCCCTTTTTATCAGCTTTCTCCGTCCTTCGTGTATCTTCCCGTTGTTACTGACCTAACTCAAATTTCAAAGTTGGTTTCTCTCTCTCTCGCAAAATGCTCAACTGCGGTAGTGTTCGTGAGGATTCTGTTAGGCGCTGTCCCCTGTCCTCTAGGAGAAAAGTAAGTGTTTTAGAGAGCAGCGGGGAATATCTCACCCAGTCGCAGCAACCATAACACCAAGTCGATTTCAAAGACCTTCATAAAATACGCCAAGGCAACCTCTCCCGCAATATGTGAGAAAACGGCGTTGACGAGGTTTGATGAATTAGCCATTACTTGAACCCTGACCCCCGATCAGTCATACAACTGTCGAATCAAATCAAGATCAATAGATCGACCGGGACAAGAGGACGAGGCATGACCTTATTTCGTAGCCGTACCTGTTAGGGGTTAGAGCTAAGGTTTCGGGGTGGGGGTTGGGGTTAGGATTAAACCCCCTATTACCACTGGTCCCGCATGAAAAGTAGCTGGGGCTTGTCCACTGCAGGTACGACTACGAAATAAGATCTGACCGAAGACGATTTATGGCCGACAGAAAATTGCGGCCTATAGGCTGAATTTGCAATTCGCCTGTGTTAGGCTTTTTGAGAATTCATCAACAAACGCGTATTTGCAGAGCAAAAAATGCCGCTGCGTTTTGAAAATCGCACTTAAGTGTAGATCAGAGAACCTGCTGTCAATTCTAGGCCTCCTTTCGAAAAACTGCCGGTCCATTTCCAACGAAACTCATGCTGTGTGCCTATCTCTGTTAGCAAAAGAACTCAATGAAACTAGAGTAATCTGGCCTTTGGAGACATGGCTGAACGATGATATCGATTCACGACTAATCACTCCTTGTCCTTCCGCCATTTGCGAAATGGTATAAAATCCTCATTCTGCAGCAGGGGGTTAAGGAGTGGCTAATTTTGTTGTGGCGGTCCGCGCCTTCCTGCTCTCCGCCACTTTGTCATACTGCCCTTCAGTCTGCCTCACTCTACATGTCGACTCGCTGCTGGGACCGCGCGAGTGCTCGGAGCCAATCAACGCTGCCCCTTCTTTGATTGGCTGGTGGTCACCGAGACAGAGCGAAGGGCGTACGCACGCGCTGGTGTAGCGGCCGAGGACGTCAAGGGTAGCGCACAACCACGTAACGGAATACCGAGGAGGAGATCCTGGCTTGTGTTGATCTGAATACGATTGTTAGCAGTTCACGATACTCATCCATACATAAAGGAAGAAGAAACGATCGGAGGACGAGAAGATATAATGAACAGAAAAGGGAATTGCAAAGGAGTATAATGACAGTTAAAAGTACACGCGAGATGAGTTACAACAGTCGAATGACCTGTCTGGGTGGAGAGGCGAGGCCAACATGCCAGCTGGACAACCGGTGGGGAGCGCAGCGCTGGGGGCAACTGCAGGGAAGGGCCGAGGGAGTTGCCGATGTAGTGAGGGCAGCGGTACGAACGTTACGACACGATACGGAGCGGGAGAGGGGATCGGCGGAAGAGAGTGGAAGGGACACCGGCCATCTTCACCAACATGCGGCTACGCCATCTCCATCCTAGGTCCGCGCGCCAAAAGTGCCACGGCATTCAAACAACCCTGTACAGATCACGGGACGTTACACTGGGGACTAATCACCACAACGGCGGACACGGAACAACTTGCGGCGACCGCTTGCAGTCTCTTGTACGCTCTTACGTGCCAGTAAAGGTTGTCCGACTCGAACCGGCTTCCCTGACTTCTAATTTGAGAAGCTTTGTCTTGTCGACTATACGATTCCGACATTGTCAATCAGAACTGGTGTAGAAACGACATGCCCTAGTAATTGCCGTCATATGGAGTCGACGTTTGTTAAATAATTGTAAAGGCGTTGTATTTGCTGGTGTTTATACTACCCCTTCTACCAGCGAAGGTGCTTTACCTCAATTTTCCGATTTTCGTTCAGAAAAACTGGTTTTATTATTTTTCAGCATCTGAGCCTTTTATACGACTATTTTTATAGCGCGAACCTGCACCCCTTTACCATTTTAGCTACAGAACTTGTTTTTTTCCATATCCGTGTCGAGGTCTCCTTTGTTAGTACTTTAACTAGCAAATCTAAGCTAGTTTGCTCTCAAAATAAAGCTCTACTATCTAGTTCAGACCCATCAGTGTTGTTGGGCCTTCTGCAAATCTACTCCACCAAGTATCTTCTGTCCTGTATTGTCGAAAGTGGTGTGGTCGACAAGACAAAGATTCCCAATCAAAAGTCAGGGAAGACGGTTTGAGTCGGACAACCTTTACTGTTTGGAAAGGGCGTACACAAAGGCTCTGTAGGCAGTCGCCGCGATCACGCTCCCCAGGCAGGTTGTTGTCTGAGTCCGCCTTCGAGATGCTGAGACCCAGCGCGTGCGTGCGCCTTTCGTTGTCTCCGCGTCTGCCAGCCAATCAGAGGGGGGACAGCGCTGATTGGCCTGGAGCACTTGCGAGGCTAGTGACAAACCTCGCGCGTCCCAGCAGCGTATCGACAAGGAGTGTGAGGCGGAGAGGAAGGCAGCGTGGCAAAGACGGAGAGCAAGGAGACGCGAACTGCCACAGTATCCGTGGTTGCAGTGGGAAACATTTTAAACGATTCCTATTTCTTCTGAAGTCGCGTCCGTCCGAGGCAAAGATGCCTGATGCTTGGCGTACCTCAAGAATCACACCTATTCCTTAAAAAATCCAGTAATTTTGGTCCTAAATCACTCCATCTATTCGGACATGTTCCTCCGCACTTCTTAGGCTCGCTGAACGAGTTGTCCCAGCTGTTTTAATCCCACTCTCCCCCAATTTCTCAGATTGCATAATTTACTTAAAAAGCTAAGAGTAGTACCTTGGGCACTGTGGCTCTTGTGATTCATTCTGCTTTAAGGGCTTTGGGCAGTGGTTGCCGTGTGTATTTCTTGATTGCTCCTCCGTTTTTAACACTGTTTCGTGCCATCTCTTTTAGTTCAGCATAGTTCAGTATATATGCGGGATAGAGGCAGAGCCTGGGAAAACCCTATTTACAGATAGACGTTTGAAAAAAACATGCAGATATTTACATAGCAGTTACGCCAGTCATTGATATCGTGTAAATGTTTGACCATCAAGCATAAATTTATCTAGTCTTCTTTTTAAGGTCTCAATGTTTTCCGCTAAGACGACGGAGTTCGGTAATTTGTCCCATCCTTAAATCAGCCGGTAGAGAAGAATTTGGCCCGCAATTCGAGTTTGGTATATTTTGACTTCAATTTCTATTGGTGCTCTCGAAGATTTGTCGTTCGCGCCAGTTCGAAGAAATCGTCAAACTGAAGAGCACAGTCTAGCCCTCTGACGATCCTGAAGGCCATGATCATATAGCCAGGCTTTCCCAGGCGTCTCTCATAAGGTAAGCTACTTAATCCGCCGACTAGCCTGGTCGCTCTAAGTTGTACGTTCTCCAGTACGGTGTAATCTTTTTTCGTCCAGGGACACCATGCCTGGACACAATATTCCAACAATGGTCGAACGCATGCGCCAAATACTCGGCCGAACAGTTCTTCATCAAAATTGACGAATGATCTTCTAATTGGGCCTAGAATACCCATAGCTTTCTTTGATACCTTGGCGCAGTGAGACGATGGTTTGAGAGTTGACGTCATCCACACACCGAGGTTTCTTAACTCGTTGACTGATTTGAGTTGGTGATCTCCTATGAAGTACTGAGATCCAAATCTCAACGGCCTGCTGTTGCTCGATCGTAATCGGATAAGTTGACATTTGTTACGATTGAGGCTAAGACACCACTCATCACACCATTTTTGCAAGCGACTCAGATTGTCTTGTAACTGTACAGAGTCTTCCGGCTTCTCTATTGATTTCCACAATTTGAGATCGTCGGCAAACGTTACTCGTTCGCAGTTCAGACAGTCCAGGCAGTCGTTCACATATATTAGGAACAGAATTGAACCCAGAACGCTTCCCTGTGGAACGCCACTGTGCACGGATGCCCATTCCGATTTAGCATTTCCGATACACACACGCTGAGATCTGCCCGTGAGAAATCAGATGGATCGTCTCCTGATTTGTAGACTTATTTTCGTTGCGTACTCAGTCTGAGCAGTCTGGAAATCCGGAAATCTTCCCCCCTTTCAAACAACTATGGAGCGCCTCGAGGTTGCATTTTATCCCCTCAACTTCAAACTGATTACCTGATATCACCCAAAGGCTGTCGTTATGGTAAATATCCTGACGATATGGTTGTTGGTCATGCCATTAAAAATGAGGCTCATCACCAGTTTCAGACAGATGCTTTGGATCAGGTCTCTGCATGGTCGTTAGAAAATGGTCTTCTGGTCAACAATCAAAAATGTGATTAAACTCGCGTCGTCCGGCGGGACCTCGTAGCTCAAGTGGTTAGAGCGTTGGCTGTACTAAAGCCTTCCCCTTACTGCGTGGGATCGAATCCCACCGAGGCGCCGAGTTTTTCACAGTTGGGTCAACATGAAATCAGAGACCTTTCCACTGTTTGTTTCGACTGCGGCCGTCTCCCATCCCTGAATCCTTAGGCGCTTATCCTGACGTTCCTACATAGCCACTAGTCCGGCGATTTCGCTTTTCTGTTTTGTTTAAGAAACTATTTTTATTTTGAGACGCGTCTTCTGAATGTTTTCTCACGCTTTCAGCGTTTCTTATTTTTTATGTGATAACATTGTGAGACGGCACTTCATAACTGCTATGCGATTTTCTGATCGAATTCTGCCCGATGTTGTTAATCACCGTCAGTTTGAATTAACCGCTGCGAGGTCTTTGCGTCCCATCCACCCCGCCACATATTGGGCACATCAACGATCCGAATTGCCATTTCCAGCCCGATATCTTACTTCCGATGAGACTTGAAGTGTCACTATGGTAATTATACAGTTTCATGTGAACGCCTTTACTCTCACATTGTTTACTTATTTGTATTAGGTCCACGATGAAGAAAAAGTGTTTGCTCTGAGAATCTTGGAATTTATTTCTCAAAAAAGCCTACAGATATATATATCCTCGTCACTTGGAGCGAATGACGACAAAAGTCCAGATAGACTTAACGGGTGCCACTGATGTACGATGGCCGACAACAAGAAGTTTCCCTCATCAAAAGTCAGGTGGATAGAAGCAGTCAAACATACCTATTTCGTCAGCAATTACCCAGCTAACCGGAGGGCTAATCGTTGTTTCCGAGCTCGCGGTGTGGGCGTGCGTCTGAGCTCGACTGTGAACAATCGATGAAGACCAAAATATCGATCGTCGTCACGGTGCCTCCAAGACGATTGATTCGTCATACCCATCATGAGCATTCAACTGGAGAAGGGGGCCCAGTGGTCGCCTCCAACGAATGTGAACTGACATGGTCTTTGGAATAAGAAGCACTGTTTAAGCCCATGCTGTCCACTGAAGACTGCCTCAGTAGCCCAGCATAGGTGGCGATGTATTTGGCGTCCCCGATCTGTAATTAGAACAAGTGATTTGGCGGAAACACGAGGTTGTGCACCGAGCCAATTTTCCTGTCGCATACCTGATCAGTATTTCGCACAGATGTGCGATAACATCACTGGATTTTTAGCAAGATTTCGTTAGGCCCAGGCAATTAAAGAAGCCTCCCTCGGTATCGCGGTTCTCCCAAATGCTGGCGAACAGATACATCAAGAAGCGAGCATGTTGCGACTTGTAACCGACTGGGCGAGGTGTCGCTCCAATGCGACTTGAAATACTCCTGGAGACCTTTGGCAGAACAAAGCCCGATGGTTCAAATTGTGGTGTGCGACGCAAAATTTCGACGATCAGCTGAGCTGGATCCGACTCCTAAGTCTATTAGTCTTCGGTTTGAGACACGACTGATTACATCAAATAAGTTAGAAGAGGACACTAGTTCCACTCGTACTTTTCGGTGCTTTTGTCGGCATCTTTTAAGTCCCGCGAAGTCAGGTGGGACTGACTTATGTGGCCCCCCCTAAGCAGGACATAGGAATGACTACTTAAGTAGCATGCATTTTTCCTATTGATTTTCGATGGTCCTATAAATTCAAATATATTGTTTAGAAAACATGCACAAACTATTCTTTCTTTTACTCCTTTGGTAGAAACTCGCATTGTCCTCATATTTTGTACCCAAAGAAAGTGTATATTTAGGTTTTGAAAAAGTTTCCCAGTTCTCGAAAAATTTTGACTCTGATCTGCCTTTGCATCAGTGTTCAGCGATTAACAGTCTACAAGATGCATGCTTTCCGCGTAAGGAAGGTCATATATTCCTCTATGCCTTTAAGAAGATACCACGTAGAGTTCATAAAATTTCGCAGTGGATCCGAACTGTGTTGTACATTTCAGGAGGAGCAGTGGCAAACGGACAGGTGCGGTCCTGTATTCATGGTCTTAAAAATCTCATAGTTAGAAACTTTTTGAAACCTTAATATACACTTTCTTCGTGCATAAAATGCAAAGACAGTGTTATTTTCTACCAACTGAGTAAGAGGAAGCATATTTTTGTGCACGTTTTCTATAAAATATATTTGAATTTATAAGATCATCGAAAATCCATAGGAAAAATGCATGCTACTTAAGTAGTCATTTTTTACCGATTGCGGTTTCGGTGGGAGGTCAAGAAGGAGTGCATCCAAAATACGACATCCTGACGAGTCCGAAATGCTATAGGATTATGCCGCATGCTAATCAATACTACAACCCACCTAAGTAATCCGTCCTAATCGAAAACGAATTTCGGAATTTCGGCCAACATTTCATGAGATCGGTCACACACACTGTAAGCCGTTGCCTTAATATTGACCCTGATCCTTCCCAAAACCCTACAGTCAATACTAGCCCTAAACTTGATCGTGAATTACCTTGCCGTTAACTATAAAGCTAGCCTTAAACCTATTCCTTAACCAAACTCTAATTTTACTGGAGTTTGGCTCAAGGCCACCTGTATGGCAGTCGGTTCCTGTTCTCGTGTCCTGTTTAGGGGGCTCCATATGTCAGTCCTACTTCAGGCTCTGTCGAGGCGCCTCACCAGTTTCAGAAAAGTGGTTTGGATCATGTCTCTCTGCATGGTCGTTGGAAAATGGTCTTCTGGTCAACAACCAGAAATCTGTCCAGCGTATGTTCCGACTGCGGCCGTCTCCTATTCCTGAATGCTTTGACATTCTTCCCGGCGTAGTGCCATCTCTCCGATACCAGGGTGTTACGATGTCTGCCTACCCGCTTTGTTTTAAGACGTGTTCTTGAATTCCCCCCTCTGCTGCTGGTGTTTCGTATGCTTTTAAAGTTGATGTATTGACACAACGGCATTTCAAAACGGTTAAGCAATTTTTTAATCGAATTCTGAATGAAGTTGTCCTTCCCTTTCTCCCTAAATTATTTTCCAGGGCGTCTTCCCGCCTCATGAGCTGTGGCTTCCGGCATATCGCTCGCCGTACACTGGCATGTGAACGTTTCGTATTATTATTTCTGGCGCGATATCTTACGCGTAAAGACGGAAAGGTAAGGATATCGCATGTAACCCCCCTTAGGGAGACCGTAGAAGGCTACAAACTTAACGCCAACCACGGCAATGCCTTCAGTGGGGAATCTCCAACCTGTATGCATTTAAGGAAGCCGGACGTAACCATAGCTACAAGCCAAGCCCTAACCCTAGCCTCAATCCCAAATTCGAACCATAGCCCAAGCCTGGAAACCCTATTTCAAAGAATAACCCAGCTAACACCAATTTTAGCTAGATCGCAGTTGGTAGCCCGGACCCGCATTACAGGTGGCGGGGGGTTTGTTTACTGGGGTTATTTTGTGGGGTTCCATAATAACATCTGACGCATTTGGCTTCCGTTTTACTTTTGAGATTAGGACTAGGGTTCCGGTTAATGGTTTCCGATTTTCCGGTTAGGGTTATGCATTTAGGCTTAGGTTTTCGGGTTATGGTTAGGGTTTGAGCGTACGAATAGGTTCCAGTATTACGGTTAGACGTCTCAGTTACGGCTATGTCTAAGGGCTACGGTTACGTTTACGATTTCGGCTAGGGTTAGAGTTGCCGTTAGGGTTAACGGTAACGGTTGAGGTTAGGGTTAGGGTTAAGGTCGTCGTCCGCTTCCCATTGGGGGCTACCAACTGCGATCTAGCCCCAATTTTAACCGTTCTCGAAACCCTAACCTAGAGCCCAAAACGGGCAACTTTAATGTCGATAATGCTATTGGAGGTCAAAATCGCTTCCCACATAACCCGTTTCACGACCTACCGCCGCGCAAACTATTATGAAGCAAACCGACCATCCAGAGGGGTTACATACCCTTGCCCAGTGGCGTTTGAGGGTGCACGGGATTCCTCAGGATCATCCCCACCAACAAATGCAGCCACCAATCAGTGCGATGCGCCATCGTCTGTGGCGCAAGTGATTATTACGGCCACTCCTGCACGCAGACAGAAAATCAATACTGGTTAATCATCAGTGGATGCGCTTGTTCTAATTAAATAAAAATTAATTATCGTCTCGAGGCAAGTGAGGTTACGGAGCTTAAATCGCAACACGTCGGACTATTGCGGCTGGCCGAATACAAGCAGTGGTGTTCGGTATTCAACGGGAACGCTTCCGAAGCCTCCCATGCATCATCTTCAAGGAATGCCTGGAAAAAAAGCCTAAAAGTAGCGTCCAGACCGGCAAATGCGGAACGCTTGCTGCCAAGGCACAATAAATGCAGAGTTTTCTTCAATTTTCGACACACGGAACCAAGTAGTTCGTAGAAGCCAATGGTACTCAGCTAAAATCAAACGCAATACAGTGCATGACCGATCTCATGAAATGTTAGCCAAAATTCTGGAATGCGTTTCCGATTAGGAAGGATTACTTAAGTGAGGGTTTTATACTGATTATCATGCTGCATAACCCTATAACATTTCGGACTTGCCAGGATGTCGGCTTTTGAGTGCACTTCATTTTGACCTCCTGCAGAAAACACACTCGGTAAAAGTGACTACTTAGGTAGCATGCATTTTTCCTATTGATTTTCGATGAAATATATTTTACAGGAAGCATGCATAAAAATATGCTTTCCTTTGCTCGTTTAGAGGGAAATCACATTATCTTCATATTTTGTGCCCGAAGAAAGTGTATATTTAGGTTTTAAAAAAAGTTTTCCAATTCCCGAATAATTTTCATCCTGATCTGGCATTGCATCAGCATTTGGCCATTACAGTCTACAAAGTGCATGCTTTTCGCGTAGGGAAAATCATATATTCCTCTATGCCTTTAAGAAGGTACCAGATAGAGATTATGAAATTTTGCAATGGACTTGGACTGTGTTGTACATTTTATGAAAAGCATTATTAAACGGACATGTGCGGTCTTGCGTGCATGGACATCGCACGGTCTTAAAAATTTCATAATTAGAAACTTTTTTAAAACCTAAATATACACTTTCTTCGGGCATAAAATATGAAGATAATGTGATTTCCCTCTAAACGAGCAAAGGAAAGCTTATGTTTATGCATGCTTTCTGTAAAATATATTTGAATTTATAAGACCATCGAAAATCAATAGGAAAAATTCATGCTACATAAGTAGTCATTTTTTACCGAGTGCGGTTTCTGCAGTAGGTCAAAAGGGAATGCACTCAAAAGCCAACATCCTGGCAAGTCCGAAATGTTATAGGGTTATGCTGCATGATAATCAGTATAAAACCTCCCACCTAAGTAATCCTTCCTAATCGGAAACGCATTCCAGAATTTTGGCCAACATTTCATGAGATCGGTCACACTCTGTAGCTGTGGATTACGCAATATTATATGAGGACTCCCCTCCCATCCTTACCCAACGACTAACAAAATGCCATTTATTTCATCGTGCCGTATTTTAGACATAGAAACCGTGGTCGGACAGTCGTCTTTTGTTCGGCAGCCGAAAGCCGTCATCGCGCCGGCCACCTTTGTTTCGGAGTCTTCAAGGTCACCCACCGGCGTCACAAAGGTGTCTTTACCACTTTACCCTGTCTCAGACGTGCCTACTTGCAGCCAGTCACCTGAATTCGGCTCGCATACGCGTCCATCCAGACATTCACAGCTGTTCAAGTCTCACTTGACACACCACTCGGACGGATGCGAAGCAAGATTGTTTCGGAGTCCTCAAGGTCACCCACCGGCGTCACAAAGGTGTCTTTACCACCTCGGGGAAGGCAATGCACACACCCTGGGCAGAGGCCGTGTAGACCTGTCGCCAAGGCACATATACAGGCACCCGACACCACAGACACGCACACACACTCTCTCAGACATTTTGTAGTCTGATCTATATGTTAACCAACATTTAGGCGAAACAGTGGTCTGCAGACATTGCAACTCGTTTTACGCGATAACAAGGTAGGTGGACTGACGCTATGCGAAAGTCAGAAAGACCTCAGTGCAGAGTGGGTCGGTTGGTTAGGGCAAACTCAAGTCCTGCCCTGAACTAAGGGACTCACGTCCTATTCGCCGCATTTGCAAATCTGTTCCGAAAGTTTCCAAGTTCAAACAGTGTAAGAGAGATTTGACACCATGTTGTCTGATAGTTCAGTAGCCGAGTTAAATTTCTCCAGCCTAGGATCAGGGACGAAACAGGATGAATGAACTCATGACAACACGCTCGCAAGTACCAGAATCCATCCGGAGGCTCCGGCTCCAGAGAATGCAACCACCAGTGAAGGTCCAACTTGAGTAAGATTGACGTCGCTCGCTGATTCGTCTTCATTGGTCGACTCTCAGGCGACCACCTGGCAGTTGTCATGCACTTACTTTACGCCTCCGTTTGCTACTAGCCAGCTATGCCCTCCGTCTCCACAAGACTATCCATTCGACTCTCTCTCTTCAACTTCCGAGTCGGGAGATCGCGTGCAACATGGGCAGTTGTGCGGCCAGGTTAGATTGCTGAGTGTATGCGAGAGGCTAATTTGTAACGGTGACCGCAGAAAGAAGTAAAACGAAAGGTGGCCTGTCCAACGATGACTCACTGAGTGGAAAATTTAGTCAAAACGTTCCCCCTACCGTGCGCTAATATATCGTTTTGTTGCCCAACTGGGACACAATTTGAGATTAGCAAGCCCTTGTAAAGAGGAATTTTCTCTCTGAGGGAACGTAATGGAGAAAGGTCTGCTGGCTACACCATTTTGCAAATGTAACTTTGTACAGCCAATCAATCGAATTGGACATACGCCTAGCTCAAAGTTCGACAATTTGTTTACTTTGTTCGTGTTCCAAAGAAATCGCTGGTTATTATTCATGCGTGTCAGTAGGGCTACCTAATAGGCATACCGAACGTTATCCTTTTTCTATGAAACGGGTTCTGAATGGCGCATTCGTCAAACATGTAAAAAGAACAGCTAAGAACCGCTCAGTGCACCGACAGAATTGCAATGAGTAAGCAGGTTACCCACGCTCCTAACAAATTCATCCGTTCAAACAATGAGTATGACCACTGTCGCAACCATGACGAAGTACTTGCTTGTGCTTGCATTTGCTTATGTCGCGGCAGACTTTCACTGCACCTACAGTAGGTGGTCTAACTCATGAAATGTTAACCGAAATTCCGAAATGCGTTGTCGTTTTGAAAAGATTAATTAAGTAGGATTGTAAAACTAGTCAGCATGCCATATACTTCTATAATGATCCAGTTACCCCAGGATGCCGGCTTTCGAATGAACTTCCTTTCGGCTGCATGTAAAGACTACACTCTGCAAAAATGACTATTTATTTTACATGCAATTTTCTCATTGATTTTCTATGCCTCTAACAGTCCAATTATATTTCATAGAAAACATGCATAAAAATATTCATTCTTTTGCTATTACGGTAGAAAATTACGTCTTCTTCTAATTGTATACTCGAAGGAGGGATATAATTCGGTTGTAAAAAAGTTTCTTATTGTGGGACTTTTAGGTACCGTGAAATGGCCGTTCATAAATCGTCATGTCTCTGCATTTACCAATGTAGCTTGTGAAGTTAACAATATGGATCAAATCCACTGTTTAATTTGATGAACCCTATATGGTCCCCCTTTAGTACCGTAGAGAAATGTGTGGTTTTCCGTACGCGGAAAATATACGACTTGTAGTTTGGAAACCCCGAATCCAAGTCTGACGGTAGAGGGGGTTCAAAACTATTCGGGAGTCGGAAGAGTTTTTGAAAACAGAATTATACCCTTCCTTCGATTATAAAATTGGAATAAGACGTAATTGTCTACCGAATGAGCAAAAGAATGAATATTTTTATGCATGGTTTCCAGGAACTATATTTGAATTGATAAGGCCATCGAAAGTCAATGAGAAAAACGCATGCTACATAAGTAGTCATTTTTTACAGAGCATAGTTTTTGCACGCAGGCGGAAAAAAGTTCCTTCGAAAGCCGGAATCCTGAGGTAAGTAAATTATTATAGAATTATGTTGCAGGCCGACGAGTTTTACAACTCTACTTAATTAATCTTTTCGAAACGAAAACGCATTTCGGAATTTCGGTTGACATTTCATGAGTTTGCCCGCCTACTGTACTTCGCTCCCCACTGCCTACACTCGTCAAATACCGACGGCAGGAAAACGCCGAGACGATCGGACCTGGGCGTGGGCTCATTGGCTGACAAAGCTAACCAGAGCCTCTACGCGTGCCAAACACACAACTTGGTCTCTGACTCTGCGTCTACTAGGCTTCCTTTAGGGGCGTCCCCGACCTCGCACAAACGAGTGCCATAGGTGTTACACTGAGGCACTGCGGCCTAGCACATCAGTTGGCAACCATTTAGGCCACGGTTGTCGGCGTTTCGTGGTAGTTGCATAGCACGTCTGGTTGTTTATAGTGTCCTCTCTTACCTTTCTCGTGTCTCAGTGGCCCGTCTGGGTCAAGCCGGCTGCGGATGAGACTGGACGCGTTGGTTGACTTAACGCAAGACATCAGTCTACGCGTGCCACATGAAAGACCCATAAACCACTTCAGCAGATATGCTTTTGCCGAGTACTTAGTTTCAGGCGAGGGAAGTGTTTGGAGTGCGAAACATAGCTATGGCTCCGGTCAAATGGGGTTGTTAACTGACGGGATAATTCGGTCGACATATGAGTATTTTAAAGTGACTGAAGGTTTATCTACAGTGACTCCTTGGTGCAGCCTTTGTGAAATTCCCACCCATCTAAGACCTGAGTTCGGTAGTCATGACGGGGAGACCAGGTCGTGTGCATGGCACGCGTAGAGAGGCTGTCGAACCTTGTCAGCCAATGCGCCCACACCCGCGTCCCCTCGTCACCGCTGCGGAGCCCTCCTCGTGGGGTATGGAGGTAGTCGTTTGTGAAGGTCTAATTGCCAGGATTCCAGTCTGTCAGTTACTGACTTAACGGCGACTAAAGACGCGGGAGTACTTTCGTAAACGCGCCGCAACAAGTCGGATTACAATGCAGGCAGGTATTCCACAGAGAAACTGCAAAAAAACTTCTGGAGAATTAATACCGAAATTATGTTCGGTGTCGTCTGTCGCGTGTGGAGAAAGGGGGACATAGTACGCCAAAACCGTCAGGACTACAGCAACACGCGAGCCAGGTACGTTTCAGCTGAATGCACACTCAGCACTTAAAAGTTCTCATCGGCCTTCGGTCAGCAAAATACGATACCAAGGAGAGTGGAGTGGCAAAGCATGATAGCTGTGTATTTTCCGCCCCACTGTGGGAGAATATGATCGGAATTTCAATGAGATAACATGACGGTGCTTCTCCGGAGACATCAATCAGAAAGCCTACGAACCATGCAAGGGAGTCCACAGTCAGAAAACGTTCCTGCTTTAGAGGGACTCTGATTGCGAACCTTCCCACTCAATGCGCCGACAGTCACCGTAGTCGGGCCTGTAGACTCCGTAAATTAACAGGCATTGCGCTGCATGCCATAGGGAAATTTCTTTGCGAAGATTGTACACAGCGTCACCGTTGCAAACATATCTTAAGGGGATTTTTATAACGCGCAACATGTGTTCCGAAACGCCTAATCCAAGTTGCTCCAAGCTTCCTGCATAAGCAAACATGCTGCAAACCATATGAAGGCTAATTCCCCATCCCAAATCTCCACCCATGGCCGTCCGCTACAGACTAGTGGTGCGCACCATACTACTGAAATCGTGCAAACTATATCCGGGATTTCGTCCAAAGGGGAGCATGTGCAATTACTGATATTAGGGTGAATTTGGCAGGAAGGTTCCTAACCAAGGCTCAGGTCGCATCCGTAAACCTGGACTCTACATCAGCCGCCCTCGGGAGTACTTCTCAGCTCAAGAATGAACCCATCTGCGCCCGACTAGCTAAAAATATCCAAATTCCATTTTGGAGGCTTACTGCCTTTCGACGTCCTACTAGGATTTACTTCTAGAGTAACAAGTTACTCGTTCAACCCGCAGAGAATGCCTTTGTCTCTGTGAATACTTGATCTGATATCCGCAACAAAACGGGGCTTGTTACATCGTGCGGCCCAAAGTGCTGCCCGAAATTACGTCTTGCAGAGCGAAGACAGCGATTATGGGCAGAATCGAGACGGTACGGTTCAGGCGCTCTAAGTCTTCACCGGTTTTGCCTCCCAACCGGGTCAAGGCACTTCGCAGCAAGCGGCCAATTAGCGACA
>CACRXP010000700.1:84994-103760 GCA_902702965.1 Spirometra erinaceieuropaei | reverse complement strand
AGGCAATTAAAGGTCACATAGGCACCCAACGGAGTGTGCATTGGACGCGCAACTGATAAATTGCCGTCAGACCAGCTCACTTATGTGGTAAAGGGGTCGATGAAAAAGATGCGTGAAGTACGCTTCCCAAAGTGGCAACCAGGAACATTTGGTTATCATTTGGACGACGACAATTCATGATACCAAGGAATTACTGCAGCTATTCAATGAACAGGGGTTTAGACCAAAAAACGCCTACAGACAGCATGGCAGTTCAAGTGGCTACCGAACTCAATGCTCACACAATTGGTAGGATGAGTAATCTAGGGGAGGCAAGAACGTTACAGTTCGCTGGTCGTATTCAACATGGGTCAATGTACCCCAGGCAGCCAACAGCGACTCGCGCATAATTTGAATTATGATGAGGGAAATTTACGGAGCATCACCTCACTACTTGTAGTTGGTACGACTGCGATCACGCCTGATCTAGCCGGCCTCGATGATGTCCCGAACTGTAACTCTCCAAGGGTGATGATCCGCAGCAGCAGACCTGGACACTTCAAACCATTCTCTTCGCCAATGACGAAGACCGAGTACCGAAGGTCTATGTATTGACGAACTGTGTCGAGCCACTTTTTGAGTTGACCCCCTCCTCAACGCCTCAAATGGGGTAACGGTACCGGATCGAGGGCAGTAACACTGAACTCCTGAGGTGGACGACGAAGGACATGCCAAAACCACCTCAGTCGCCTTTCTTGGATGGCCTGGGTTACCCTTGCGAAACTCGCAGCGAGCGCGGACTGTCTCACTTGAGACGACGTCGGTGTACTTCACTCGAGGGATGGTCCTCAGGCAGTGGTGGTCAAACATCTCCGGTTTTCGCTCGTCCTCCACGCGCACGGCCCAGCGCATTCACAACCATGGAGGACACACTCGGATGGATGCACCGTACACGCGAATTTTAGTGGCGATGGAGAGGCCGCGTCGGATCCATAGGCATTTTCTAAGGCTTGAGAAAACCCGTCAGGCAGCCCCAATTCGGGAGACAATGTCACCCTTACTCTGCCCATTCGGCAGCCGCCTCGCTCCAAGGTACTTAAAACTCTTCTTCTTCAATCCCGAGAGGTGTCTTCTCCTGATCAGGGATGCAGCTTGGAAATACTCCAATCTTCCCAGCGTTTATGGATAAACCGATCGATTTAGCGATCACGTTCACCCGTGACACCATAGACTGCAGATAACCAAAATTTGAAGCAAGTAAGGCAATATCATCGACAAGTTTCCATATCAAGTCAGAGGCTGGGGAGCGGCGGCTGATCTCGTATAAAGCACCCGTCTCGTGCATGCCACGCACCTACAGGAATCCGACCGCACACATCGATGGGACCTGTCATATATAGGACAAATTAAGAAGGAACCATTGCGGCCAGGTCCCTCAATGGTTCGTGGGAGGGTTGGATTATTCGGCCAGCTGCAAAGTTTAGCGCTTACCAGAGGTCGTGTAGGACCGGTCTCATCCCAAATATGAGTCACTAGAAATTCGCAGTTGGACCGAGTGGGGGTTAGATCAGGTGCAAAGACAGATGTGGCATAAAGCCCCTGTCTCTCATGCGCCACAAACAAACGCACAGTTTTGACTCTGAGAAGGAGAAAGGGTGGCGAGATTGGCAGACCGTTAAGAAGAATAGTAAGGAGCACATGCAGTAGAAGACTGCTGACGTTGACATCGTCTTAGCCTACTTAGACGATGGGCTGGACGATATCTCATTAACGCGCTGAAGGACGTCCAATTACCCGGCCTTCGAAGAGGAGTCTAGTGCAAGGAAAATCGGAGTCTGCGACCAAAATCGAGCAACGATGCGAAGACACCCCTCCCAGTTTCCTGATAAATGATCCGACGCTACATCACGAAAAGCGATTCCCACAGGGGGGTTACAGTGGGGCCTTCGTGTAGAGCAGCGAACCGCCGATATTCGCCACCCAACAAAACTGTCAGGAAATGCACGCCACAGCCCCCCTACACCGCGTCTACCTACTCATCTGGCAAAAGCCCCCAAGGCAGAGAATGACGTGGAGTGTTACCAGAAACAAGAACCACCTCAGACACTCTCGTAAAGATAAACGCAGTGAGGCGGGGTTGCGCAACCATCGCAACCCCCCTTCAGTCTTCACAATGTTCCCCAGCTCCAGCACCGACTGGGGGCTGTCGGGATTCAGGCGTCGAGGTACTGCTGACAAGGGTCAGGGAGGCCAGTTTTGGCCTATTACCCGTCATCTGGTCCTGTCGCGCAGCACTGTAGCGGTGTTTGGAATTCTTCGTCGTCGCGTAGACGACAACGCCTGTCATATGTAGCAGCCTGCGCCAAGGGGCTGCGTTAGCAATCCTTGTCAGTGGACGTCACCTCGCTGCTGCGGACAAAACTGTCTTTCCAGGAAATGAGGTCCTGGGCAACATCATTGTCGCCGACCACCTGAAGATTGTGGGGTTTATGGCACGTTTTGATCCCTCGAGTGGGATAACCGTAACCCCCTACTTTTCCACAAAGCTGCAGCTTCGATGCATAACTGGCTGGGATGACGAACGGCATAGCTGCTGGTGAGATTCAGGGCGGAGACGTGAAAGGTGAGAGTGGATGGAGCTAAGAGGATAGGTGGATGTAACTGTATTCGATGACACCTTTGATTTCCTGTGGAAATGTTAATGCCCGCCGCAGAGTCGTGGAGCAGGGGCGGGGGGGGGGAATAAACGCTTCATAAGGCAACGTACTTTGGTAGTAAACGCAGAATTGGAGGTCACCGGTCTCGCCCGTTTATTCTAATATTATACGGAAAACTCAATGTGTTAGAGGCGTCCCCACAATTGTAACGAAAGTTGGGAAAAAGAGACGGTCTTGCCAAGTCTAATCGACTGTGCTTCTTCTCCCGAGTAGTTTAAATTTCTTAAGTGTCTGCGCATCGGGCAGAAAGAATACCGACAAAGACGGGTGAGGCTGGAATGGCAGTCTCCGGTTTATTTGGCATTGCGGCGTCTAAACGGTGAGCGTACTCAAGGCTCTACAATCAGCAGGCAAAATATCGTGTTGTAGGAAAGGACTGAGGTCACCAGAATGAGGGGTTTATCGCACACACAGAACCCGCGGTTGTCTTCTCAGGCAGCAGTGGTCGCTTGCGAAGGCAGGATTAGTGTTGACTGTGCCCACTCATGCCTGAGAGTCCTCTAGACAGTGTTGGCGGCCACTCCTGTAGGTTTGTGGGACAATGGAGTGGTGTCCGATTGGTGTGTGTGTGTTGCGCTAGCCGAGGGGTGGCGTTTAAGTGGTTTACGTTGAGTCCGCAGGGGGGTGGTGTGTTCAAGTGGCGCATAGGCAGCTGCGACTCTGTAGACGCATGAGCGTCCGAGTCGACGTCGGTCGCGTGACTGCGGGCCAGCGCGTCTGGAACCGCCCCTCTGCGAGGGTGAGTGACGCAGCGGGCCTTGAACAAGAACGCCGGATATGGTTGTCAGCAACACCGCCATCAGGCGCGCAGCAAAGGTCCAAGATCGAAAGCACGGTCCGTCTGATCATCTGAATTGGGGATCCTAGTCATTGGTGACACTCAGAGTCATATCAGGTGGATGTGACAATTCGCCGATCATCGATGTAATGCGAAGAGGAGGCCTACTAGAGGGGCTGGTTCTGGCTTATTTGTCGTCGTCAACCGCTTCTTATGTCTAATGAACTGAGTTGCCCGTTAGCCTAGCTGCTGGCTACCCAGCGCGTCCACAGGTGGTGGATAGTGCGACGACCTTCAGTGAAGGTTATCTGCGAAATAAGCAGACCCAGGTCTGACGAATAGGCAGTCGCGGACCAGCAGCGACATTGCTACCAGGATGCGGTGGGTTGAAGTCTGGCACGCTGAAAGCCTTATAAAAGCCGCAAAGCCCAATGACGGCATTGTGACATGGCAACCGTAAACCGTCATTAAATAAGTTTGCTTGCCACCGCTGCCTTGTGGTTAGGCTCTTTTAAGCCAAAGCGCTAGAGGAGACAACCTCGAACAAACAATCCGAGCGGCTGTTGTGGACCCGCCCGTATCCGAAATTCCCAAGAAACCTCATGAAATATGTCCGATCACTAGTTCGTGACATCATCGAGGCCGGCTAGATCAGGCATGACCGCAGTCGTATCAAGTACAAGTAAATATATTCATAAAGGTCTGCATATACCGGTCAGTTTCTCTGGCAGGTCCTTTTCTACGATCCTGAAGGGTGGGTCATGCGTGTGTGGGAGATGAGCGAGAACGACAGGTTTCACAGAACTGCCTCTTTAGTCTCATCCTCCGCGTGAAGGGTACAAACCTCCCACACAGATGAGACAATCAGCCGTCATAGCGATGGCCACGTGACGGGAGGCTCGAAGGAGACGGGGATTAGGAGCTTAGCGCTGTTGCACCTGTTGCTGACACCTGCGACTGTGAGGTATGGCCCCGTTGTGTCAAGGTCACCAGCCTTCGCGGTTCCAGACGCGCTGGCCCGCAGTCACACGACCGATTTCAACTCGATCGCACACGCGTCTACAGCGTCGCAGCTGCCTATGCGCCACTTGAACAAACCGCCGCCCCCCTCCCTGCGGACACAACCTAAGCCATTTAAACGCCATCCCCCGGCTAGTGCAACACACACCAATCGGACATCACTTCACCTACAGAAGTGGCCGCCAACACTATCTAAAGGACTCTCAGGCATGACTGGATGCAGTCAACACTAACCCTGCCTTCGCAAGCGACCACTGCTGCCTGAGAAGACAACCGCGGGTTCTGTGTGTACGATAAACCCCTCATTCTGATGACCTCAGTACTTCCCTACAACACGATATTTTGCCTGCTGATTGTGGCGTTCTGGGTACACTCCTACTGCTTGGCTACTACACACCCAGTCCAATTATGGATGGACACACACGTTAAGCGACGCCGCGGCGGCCAAACGAAGACCCGACTCGGTAACAATCGGGAGATGGCACCCAAAAAATCCGCCTAACCAAAGCAACCTGTCTTACGGGACAGGTGGTAATAGGGGTTTTATGGGTGATGGCTGGTCGGGATGTATGATACAAGCCGACGCAAAGCCTTACTTGAACAGGTGAATGATCGATGTTGGCCCGCTCTCCGTTCCGTTATTACAAAATGGGTCGCCAAAGGTAGTATAGTAGTAACGGACGAGTGGAAGGTTATCTGCATTCCTCTGTTAACCACACAAAGAACTTCAAGGACCCTACCACCGGATGGCACGCCAATGCCATTGAGGCATACTGGAGTAGACTGAAAAGGAAACTCTACGAGGGAGGCCCTGTATGTGATCGAGCTGTGTGGGCTCACATGGACGAAGTACAGTATCGTATTTGATTTGGCCTCAATGCCATGTCTTTGACAGATGCCTGGAAACTGTTGCTGTCCCGTGTTGTGCAGACTTATCCTATTTAAAAGTGATTTTGTTTTGTAATAAACTGCCATAATGCGAATGTATGCCGTATATTCAGGTGTACGTGTGTAACAATGGGGAAGGTTGGGTAACAGCGACCATCGTCCATGTAACCTCCTGCGATGTTCGTTCGGCCAGCCCATGTTAGGCCGTCGGGCAAAGTCCAAGTAGTGCGTGAAAGTCGGCCTGCAACCGCTGATATAGCCTGCAGGCGTTTGAGTCCACTGTTAAAGATATTATTTCTAGGTAACGGATTTTTTGGGTGCCATCTCCCGATTGTTACCTCCGGCTCCAGGAGTTAGGGTCGGTGGGCCTTCCGTATTTGGTTTTCGTGGCTAGATCGAGTACGTCAGGTGATGTACTGTCATCAATAAGGCACGTATGGAGACAACCCTGCGGTTCATCATCGAGGTCGATTAAAGCAATGGCAATCGCAATTATGTCGAACAAACGATGGAAAGTTGGCGGGGCGAACGGGCGTAGGTGTGTGTGCGTACGCAACAGGTGAAGTTGGCGGTCAAAGTCGGCGGTTATTCAAGCCAAGGCTGATGACGAGGACAGAGAACGGCAGAATGTAGCGTCAGAGCGTGAGCTCCACACGAAACTCAACGTTATTGCTCCAATATTTGGGATCTCCTGCGCTCACATGGTATGGATAGCCGTTCGAGGGAGGGGGGGGGGAACCTCGATCCAACAAGACGCCAGTTGGTGGACATCGCGCACAGATCTCTGCACTGAGCACATTTACAAAGCAGGGACTGAGGAACAACAACTACACCATATCTTGCACAATATGATGAGGTCAACGATCGCTGGCGGAAAGGCAAACCAACTATGAAACAAATGTATGCACGGCAGGAATTCTCCAACTTTGTGCTATAATAACGCACACCAACACCGAGAGTGAAGACGTGGAAACAAACGAAGGAGACAACTGGCACATCAAGTCTTCTTTGCTGATCACGCAAAAGGGAGTAGGCTGCAGACAAAACAGCCGGAAGAACGACCTGCTGGCTAACGTTATAACCCCGACAAAACAATCTCTCCCCTCCCCCTAGGCAAGCACTATTTTTGGATCCATACACGCGTCAGCAGGCTTGTGGTAAGCGGCGATCGTAAAAATTTAGCCATTTTTGCTGGGTAGGAAAATAGCTCTGATGGGAATGCCGAACAAATGCGGCGAGTCTATAGTAGACGACAAGGCAAAAGGAGCGGCGTACACGGATCCTGGGTTCACATCGTACCCTCCTCCCCCTCCCCCACTCCCACGTCGGAGCCGTAGGTACTGCACAGGCAGGCGGGTCAGCTAGGGAGTCTCACTGAGAGCTTAGTTGTGGCCGCGGCCAAGATGGGTTAACAGAGGGTTTTGATTCTCGGCGATTGTTTGAAGACTTACAGTATGTTTTCCTGTTCAGAGGGGCAGTGAGTTGTGGACGTTGGCGATTGCAAATGGCCAGGCAGTCAAGTAATGTCGCTCAGGCTTTGCTACCGCTTCCAAATTATCAGCATATGTTGGGGGTTGTAGAAAGTAGCCCTGCGCAAGTTCTAGTTAGGGGCTGTGGTATGCAAGGGCTTCCAATGGGTAAGTACTCACAGGCCCTAGCACCAATGTCGTATTTACCGCAGGCATCTTGGTCAGAGCGGAGGTAGGGACTGGCGACCACTCTGAGTGCAGTACTTCTCCACACCCTCCGTAGACGCTTCGCAGGCGACTGTGGCATACTGAGATGATTTGGATGATGTTTCGAATAAGTGCCTAGGCGGCAGCAGCATATTGCCAACGCATGCCCCTCTCCCTGTGCCTCAGCGAGTTTTCAACGCACGTCAATTCTGCTGCCTGGTTGCCGGTTACCCTACAGTGACCAGAACCACGGGTACCGGCGTGAGCGTCCCGACATCGTTTCAATGATGTGGGTTTTTTGGGGACCGGAAACCTACTTATATCGACACATACTCTGCTTGGGTGTAAATCCTTCAAACTTTTTTGACCGCTTTACCCTTCGTAACCACACGAACGGATAATATCTGGGAAATTTCTGCCACCTCACGACGCACAGCCTCCAACCAGGCCCTGGTTGGAGGAAGATCACCAGTCTAAGGGGAGGTTAAATCCATTCCCGGTATTCGCGTCTCTGGAAGAATCAGCAGCTATCAGGACCCCAGAGGAGGCGAGGGGTGTAGCCTACTAAACTCCGTCGTTGTGTTGGGATCGTTTCTTGGATGGTGAGCTTTACTTCGTCAGTGGATGTGTGAGGCCCAGTACCCATCTTCCGGTGCACTACGCTGAGATGCAGCTTGACCCAGCGGCCTTCTCATTGGCCGCCTGGTAAAGTGACCCGAAGGCAATAACCTTTTGGTGGCCACTGACGAATAACAGTAATTTTCTTGCGATTACTTTTGCTGCGTCAGGTCGTTTTCCTTTAGATTTCTCATTTAGGATTTTCATATCTCATTAGCTACCCTAAGTAGGGGGTGTATCCCATGAAATGTTAGCCGAAATTGCGAAGGATTACTCAGGTGGGATGCAAATAATGATTATTATGCAACACAATCCAGAGATACTTCAGTCACATCATGAAGACGGTTTTAAATGAGCTTTTTTCAGGTAGCCTGTGCAAATAACACTGGGAAAAATTGCTACTTAAGTAGCATAACATTTTACCATTGAGTTTAGATTCCCTCACAAATTGAGCTGTATGTAATATACGACATTCACAAAAAACATTCTTTCGTGTACTCACTCGGTAGAAAATCAAGCTCTCTCCAAATTTTGTACTAGAAGAAGGGTATCTTCCGACTGATTTCGGATCCACTCTGCGTTTAATGCTTTCAAACTACATGCTGTATACTCTTCATGTAAGGTACATTATACAGTCTTATGAGCCATTAAGGAGGTACAATATAGGTTTCATGAAAGTTTGAGATAGATGTGGACTAGCCTGTACACTTTGTATAGAGCAACAATAAAAGGAAAAACGTGGTGCTATTTGAATGGACATTTGACGGCCTCAAAAAGTCTCATAATTACAATGCATTTTGCCTAATGCCTTTTCACTACCAAAAGGAGCACAAAACAGGGTATTTTCGTGCACGTATTCAATGAAATATGCTTAAATCTATAAGGACGTCGAAAATCGACGAAAAATCCACACTACTTAAGTAGTCGTCGCGTGACTGAAATATTTTGGGATTATGCCGCACGATAAGCAATATTTCAAACCCACATAGGCAATCCTTTCGGGTCTAAAACACGATTCAGAGCTTCTGGTAGCACTTCATGAGACATGCCACCTACTGTACAGCAATTTCAGCCGCCAGACGTTGAGCATCTTCTGCTTAACAAGGACTTTGACCTGAGGTCGCCCTTCTTCGAACTCATTTGAGGCGAATCCACTTTTCGCTATCACCGTGCCTCCATTCTGCCTCCGTTTTGCCACGTTGCCGTCTTTAGGCAAATCGGCCCACGAGTCACAGAAAAAATAGACTTGGCTCTTCTCTGGCGTCTTAGATTATGTGGTGAGTGTTCTGGGGACTTTTGGATGGAAATGAGCCGGTGCTGTCTCCCGTGAGAATAGCGACAGTGTAGCTTCTTACAATCCCAAGTCTATCAAAATGAACGGTGGCCTGACGATGGAACGACCCGAAAACGCCTGCCAGTGTTTCCCGAGTGATCGCTACGTCCGGCGTGCCAAACTTCTTGATACTTGTGCGCGAACCACCGCTGAGGAAGACTTCATTCGAGTCAAGAGATGATTAGTCGAGGTCTCGGTCGCGCTCGTTTGGACGAACCACTCATCCCAGGGGTTGTCATGAGAGGTGGGATCTGCCATGGGGAATTTGTTTCCGTCGACCGCTACGGTGAGATGCCTTTCGAAGGGGCTAATTCCTCGGAGACGGGGGGATGTTAACGATGGGAGACATATGTTCGTGATGAAAAAAAATAATGGCAAGGGACTACAACCTTTTACAGCGCGTAACAGTGGTGCAGGTTTTCTAAGAAAGAACCAAAAAGACTCCCATCAGAGAGGCATAGATCGCTCGTTTGTGAGTGTCGACCATTCACAAAAATTCCCAACGTTAACGGCTACATTTTCTGGGCAACCTCATTATAGCCTCACCAAAGATGCTAGTTTATCTCAAGTTTGGGCGCCGGCAGATACAGCTACGGTGCCAGACCCCGCCTACCTCGAGCGGTGCGAAATGCGAGACAATGGAGACTCAATTTTAACAGATTTCAGGCGGGTGACCCTTCACAGAAGCCAACAAAATACTATATATATAAAAATGAGAGCGGCCTAAAGACTGGCGGACTAACCTACAACCTCGGCTGCTCAGGGGTCAGGAATAGTAAGAACTGGCTACGAACATAAATTTCGGCATGTCCATGTTGCCAAATGTTAAGTAACGAAAAAGTCCTCTGTCAAACGCACCGGTGTGGCAAAACGGCCGGGAATAATTGGTGAAAATTGAGTAAAATCAGTACTCTGTAAGGCTGGGAAAATGAAAGCTGACTCTGTCCACGTGACTCACTGGAACTAAACTCACAAGGCACACTGTGACAGTTAGGTCATGATGCGAAAAGTGGCCTGAACAGATTGGATGGAAGCAGCTTCGACTAGCTAGAACCAAGAAACAAAACCCCAAGAATCGGTCGACCGACTATCCGTGCGTCGAAGGTAAAAGACTGTAACACCTTGTTCCCCGAAATGCTAATGCATTGTAGTATTGGCTAGGATTTGGCAAATAACATTGTCCTGTTCATAAGAAGCAAGTGTAAAATACTAGTATGCTGTCAGAACTGTCATCAAACTTGTAAAACTCAAAGTGGCTCCTATGATAAGGGGAAACCAACGTCAATGTACGCAGAGGGATCTTGTCGTTTTAAAGGTTTGGACCGGGGGACTTTAAAAGGGGAACGAGAGGGAGAGAGAGACCTAAAGAACTCGAGGTCGCTAAGGTATGTACGAAAGTTCAACCGCTGCATACGACGTCTACCGCGTGTACCACAGAATGCGCGTAGTGCTGACGCACTGGCTGAGGTCAAACACCCCGTCTGGGCGTGCCACACATGCGACCTGGTCCCAACTGCATGTTCCATGGGAGCTCGGACCTCACATAAGTGAGAGTGCCATAAGGTCCACGTTAAAAAAGGAGCCAATGCAGTCCTTCAGTCGCTGCAAAATATCCCTAGGACGGAATTACCCCGTCAGTTGACAACCTCCCTCACCAGGACTCCTAGCCTGTCGTGATAGATTTGAGCGTGTCGGAGTTATGATAGTGAGGAATGCGCTCATTGCCAATAGAAACGAAGAAACGAGTTCCCAGGAAGCAGTCTTGAAGAAGGAGACACGACCGCTGGGACAGGAGCTTTATTAGCCTGACGTTTCGGATTCCTGCTCGAACCCACCATCAGAGACAAAGCAGATATCCGTATCTGCTTCTTGGGACTCGTCTCTTAGCTTCTATTGGCAATCCTTATGTACTATCATAAATCTGAAGAGTTGTTGAGCCAGAACGGCGCACTGAGAAGTTCTCAGCTGATGGGATAACTCAGACCTCCAGACTAAGAATCCAGTCATGATGGTTCCTCAGCGTCCGATTTATGATAGCGAGGAATGCGCTCACTTCTGTACATATAGAAGAGCTGTCAGAATACACACCAGATGTTTTTGAACATACCCCTGACCACCCCAGGCCTGCAATGTGTATTTCAAGGCCTCTGCCGAGATCCTCATTCCCGCCGAATCCTTCGAGTAAACTGGGTTTAAGGGTCTAGTTTCAAACTACTGAGATGACGCCTACCGATGGAAAAAAATACCGGATCTAAGGTCCAACTCTAAAAAGGTGGCAAAGGGACGTCCAGTGATATCTTCGTCAACGAGACGATGCGGCAAACGGCGGTTCAGTGCAAACTGGTTTCACTGTCTAAAAAACTTCCTCGACAGTTCAATGACTAACAGTTAGATCGCTCCAAGATGGCAATATATTGGTGTAAGGACAAAAAAAACTGGGAAAACGATTTTGTCGTTTTCTAACCAGAAAAAGGGCTGCATTACGGCAATGTTGGTATGCAATCAGAAAACTGGTGATATCCGTAAGCAGACAGCGGGCCTGATAGAGGAAAGAGTATGTGGATGGTATAAGGCACAAACTCTGAGAATAACAATTATTGTATCACAAGGAAGTGCGAATACGCACTTTTACACTAAATGCTTTTGAAGCCTTTCAGCGATTTTTATAACTATCTAGTGCAGGGCCTAAGCATGCCCACAAAAAGTCAGTTCCTCAAAACAGGGGGAAAATCTACAGAACCGAGGTTAAGATTTCAAGCATTTCATGGGGACAAGGCATTAAGTCGTTTTAAAGATAGTCGGGAAGTACGCCGAATTATTTAGAATCGCTGTTCTAAAAGGTAATGTAGTCATACTTAAGTGCTAAAAGCTTTATGCGAAAATCGCGAGAACTCGCTCTTAAAAACACAGCTGTGTGGACCTTAAAACGCTGCTAAAGCAAAAAATGCCAACAGGGGAGTATTTAGTGTTGATTACAAAGGCTCGTCGGCTAGGTTTTCTTCTTAAACCTATCAACGGCCAAATAAACTGCTGTACATGGTCTAATCTCAGTGAACAGTTAAGTGCTTACGGCTGCGGATAGATACTAATCTCAATCCAATAGCGCGTTTTTTCTGGAAGATGCAGAGATGGCACTGCGTATCGCACTTTTGCAGGGATGATTGGAGCGACTGCCATTCTTTAAGAAGGTATCAGGCTACAAAAGGGATCCCGAAAAGAGACCTGTCCTTTTTGTCTGGTTACGCGCCACCAATCGAGTGCACGCGTGGCGAGTAGCAGAACTGCCTTCAGTAACGACTAATTACGAAATACGCAAACTAAGGAGTCTGGCAAATAGGAAACCATAAGACAAACAGCGGTAGCACCACCAGGTGTGACGAAGCACCGATCGGGCATATCAGTTAACGGCAAAAAACGTCACAAGTCCAGGCGATATTGCGGTATGGCCTATGTTGCCCGCCATACAACAAGATTTTCCCCGTCGCCGTCATCTTATGGATTCGACTCCCATCCACAGGTCGGGCGGGACATGCGGGCTGCCATGTATCATATCCCGTGAATTGCCACAACGATGCATGGTCTATGGTTAGGCCAGGAATGGCACTAAATGAAACAAGTAGCTGCGGCAGTGTAGACCGTGATGACACCTCTTGCTAGCAAAGATACTGGTATTACTTAAATATAGGGCAGTGCCCTTTAAACTAATTTACCTGTGAAAACCTATAGCCATTTTCGTTAAATGTTACAACAACATATATCTACCTGGACGAGAAACCTTTTTGAGAACCTTCTCTCCGCAAAAAAAATTCATTTTTTCAATCGAACGGATGTAATAATGTCCGGCTTGGGTGAGATATTAAATTCTGGGAACGTCTCCAAAAGCATGCTGTAAATAGGGAAAAATGTGGACAACTTTTCCAATAAAAAGTGCACAATAAAAGAACCAAGCACGAAAGTAAGACTCACCGGAAACTGCACAGTTCCGCCACAGGGAACGCCATGGGACCCCGGCTGCTGATTTAAGGGCATGTACTGAGGGGGCGGAGGAGCCCCCTGTTGAGATCCACTGCCGGGACCGCCGTGAAGCATCGAGTTTGGTGGACCACCGCCCCCGCCATTGCCTGATGGACCGGGCTGTTGCTGTTGCTGCATGGAAGGTGGCATGATAAGGCCGTCGGGTGGTATTTGAGGTCCTCCAAAATTCCCCCCTCCAGCGCCGCCGCCGCCGCCGCCGCCCCCGTACTCTGAAGGAGGGCCAGATAAGAGGAGACCTGCTCCGTTAGGGCCACCACTTCCACTGCCACCACCGCCTGGACCCATCATATCACCCGGGTGACCAGAATGGATAGGGGACATCTTCATATCACCTGCGTACGAGCCCGGATTTGGGGTACCGCCAGGCATGCCGCAGCTACCGTATTCGGGAGGAGGGGGTGGCATCATGGAATTTCGTCCCGAATTTCCACCGCCGGGACCACCACCACCGCTCCCATTAATCATTCCGTCAGGAGGCCCAACACAAAACGGACTGTCCATTTGAGTTTGAGATGGACAACCGCCGGGACCGCCACCGAGGACAAGCTGGTTATTTGACCGGACAGAGAATACTGCATCTGCAGAGCCCAATCCAGAAGAGGCGGGAGGAGTCTGTTGTTGTTGGGCATAATGAGGTGGGGTTGGATGATGTGGATGTCCAGATGGGTGTGGTGCTTCGTTAAGGCTGCCTGGAAGACCCCCAGGGTTGCCGTTGTTACTGGGACTCTGTGCAGCAACTTGTGTTGCGCCGCTGCCAGGAGTGCCCGGATGTCCAGGACTGGGGGCAATCCCACCCGCGGAAGAGGTCTGTGGCGGCATAGGACCAATACCACTGCAAACGACTGGATGGCCACCACTGCCACCGCCGCCGCCGCTGCCCTGAGATCCAGGGCCCTGAGGACCGCCAGAACAGGGTCCCATCCAACGCGCCCTGGACGGTGGTGGCCCATGACCAATATTTGCTCCAGATGGATGAAGATGATGTGAGAGAGGAACACCGTGAATAGGATGACCTGGTTGACCAGGAGGAAGGCCACCGGGGTGTTGTGGCCCGGTTAGCATACCACCAGGGACGGGACCGTACTGTCCAGCACCTGGCTGATGGAAACGCATGGATGGATGCATGGGCTGAGAGTTGGGGCCAAGGCCAGCCCCTGAGCCGGGACCGCCAACTCCGACATTGGGCAGCATTGGGGGAATGGAGGGTCGTTGCCGCATTCCGCCGGAATCCGGACCTAGTGGGCCTAAGGAGGGTGCCATGTTGTTAAGTCCACTGCCAGGCGGCCCACCACTGACGGGCCCCTGAAGGCCAGGATGCCCAGATTGCGGAACACGATGCAAAAAGGTGTTCGACAAGGGACGAGGCGGCATACAGTGTTCCTAAAGGAGTTATACTGTGGTTGAGTAAAAGTTTCAAAAACTGGCTAGGGTAGGATAGATATAAACGATCAAACCAAAGGATGATGTCCTAATATCGGGGGTATTGACACCAACAGACGCATGCAAGTCATGTAAAAAAGCCTGAGAATTGCAAGACTAGAACTCCACAATTACGTACTGATACAAAATGTTACACGAAAGGAACTGGCAATCAAGTAACAGCTTTGGTCGGCCTGTCGCTCACCGGAGCTTATTAGGTAACAACCAAGACGGGTACACTAAGAATATGGGCGGCCACACAAGTTAGGCAAAACACGACCGCCATACATGATAGAGGATGTGCCTAACTCGACGACATCTAGATCATGACATGGAAAACATCCGATGATCGAACTAACATCAATAAAAAGTCGATCGGTGTGGAGGAATGAAACACGAAGCGATGTCATAGCAAGGGGGGTTTTCGCACAAAACCTGCGACGTGATAGGTGAAAATTTCGATATCGAAACTAAGCAACAGTGACGAGTATACCGGACTTACATGTAAAAGACCATTCGGATAGCCAGAAGGCACAAAACCCTATAAGTCGAACAAGTAAACCAGGAAGTAAATGAGCATACGTAATCGTGGAAAGCCTTAGCTTCATTTGAATGCTCGTGTGTGTCACGCCGTTCAGGGGCAGCACTGTACAGATCCCAGAACACACTGAAAAATTAATAATAACAGCAAACTACAAACCTCCACCACGAATGAAGAAAACCGGGTGGGTCGCCGACCGTTATGGATTTGTCCCACCGAATCTTGAAATTTACGGTATTGAGTTATAAACTTAAGCGAATACCTCCTGAAGAAACGAATTTGCCGTTTTCTGAGCTCCCATATGTATGAGGTACTCATACACATACATAGCGAGCCTATACAATGACAAGGATAAAGGGCGACTTACTTTTCTTTAGACTGAACATCCGATGGACCACCAATTAGTTTCCCCTTCCCATACATTGCAATTTAATCGAAAAGGCAAGGCATAGCAAAACGAGCGAACAAAACACTAAGGCGCCGCCCGGAAAATTGGTGTGTCAAATGACTAAATAGCTCACTTAAAGAAAGGTACAGCATCATGTCTCATTACTACTGAACTCTACGACACCATAAAATTAGTTTCCTGAATGTTAACGCGGCTATTATGCCAGCTTGTGCACGGGTATGTGGCTCCGAAGTAAATAATACCTGAGACTTTAACGCGGAATGGTACCTCAACAACTCAGGGCACAACCGTTTCAGTGATATGAGAATAGTACGGGTAAGACTTCCAGTTTATAAATGTTATTAAAAGGCATCCCCTGTCTAAGGAAGCGAACGGCGTCTTAGGGGAAATGGAAGACTGTCTGACTGCACATGTACTGTGGATGACAGCCCACCAGAGTATAGAGAAAAAGGGCCAGCGTCAACACTGATTTCAGTTTAAGTCAGTTTATTTAGGGAATGAGACGTTCACCCTTGAGCTCCCTTTTCATATCGATAGACCGAAATAGAATCACCAATTACATCAGCAAATGCGGAAATTCAAAAGTCAGCGGTAAGTGTGAGCCAGGCGCAAACTGCCGCCGCTAAAACAATCGTGATTATATGTACAGTAGTCTCTCAGCAAATGAGCTTCTAGTGTTCACTTAAAAGGATCCAACAGTTTCGGAAAGAACCACCGCATCAGGGAGTCCGTTCCATGCCCCAATGATCGTGTGAGAGAAGGCGTTCCGTCGGACGTCCGAATGAGCCAGCTTCTGCAGTTTGAAGGGATGACCACGCAGTCCACTTCAGTCAATTGAGGGAAATAGGCGTGAGCCTTTGTATATCATATTTTGCACAGTAAAATTGGTGCGTTACATGGAGAAATCATGTGGGCCGAAATAATTCAAATGGGCATATAATAGTTTGACTAATTGGACGCGATTCCCGGGGTTTGAGTTCGATCCCCATTACTCTTGTTCCTTTCGGAAAGTGAATATGTCAAGATCCCTGTTGGGAATGCCTACACTCCCAAAAACAAGAGCCAGCCAATCCCTGGAGGACACGGGCGTTTTCTCTACAGCGCTGTCATCTTAATCGTGGCAACTGCAATGCTGTGTGTCGTTTCGCGGTACCAGAATCACTGCGATCTGTTACATCAAGTCTGATCTAAACCTACATGGTCTCAACTGGATTGAACAACTCGGTTTGGCCGATATGCCGGTCCGCGTCGTTCGCAGTCAGGTGCAGATTTCTGCTCTACTTGCAGATTAAGCCAAGGACAGTCTCCAACGGCTGTGTTCCAAGACAGCCTGGGTTGTTGCGCATATACTCAAGCCGTGCTACATCTGTCTCCTGGAAGTCAACGAGTTTTCCGTCCACAGCGACCAGTCCCATATGCAGTCCTACCATTTGTCGAGGCTGAAGTGAAGCGTCTGGAGGAACTGGGAGTTCTGGTTCCTGTATCCTACTCCGTCTGGGCCTCCCCAATCGTTGTGGTTAAGAGGCCCAATGGCTTGAGCCGCATTTGTGCTGACTTCTCCACCGGTCTCAATGCCGCACTGACGCCGAACTGCCATCCACTGTCCGTTGCGGCTGATCTTTTCACCCTGCTGAATGGTGGTACTTGCTTTGCCAAGTTAGATCTCGCTGATGCGTATCTGCAGATCGAGGTCGTCCCAGAGTCGCACGAATTGTTGACCATCAACATCCACCGCGGTCTCTTCCAATACACCAAGCTGCCCTTTGGTGTCAAGACCGCCCCGGCCCTATTCCGACAAACGATGAACGCAATGCTCTCCGGCATCCCTGGCACAGCTGGGTACCTGGAAGACATCATCATCGTGGGTCGCTCCCCTGCCGAGCTTCAAGACCGAGTTTGCGCAGTACTCGAACGCGGGCAGGAATATGGGTTCAGCCTGCCGTCCGACATGTGTCAATTCTTCCTCATCTTCATCAAGTACCTCGGATTCGTTTTTGACGTCACTGGCCGCCATCCAGGTCCTGAAAATATTCGGGCTATCCAACGGATGCCTGCACCCAAGAGTGTATTGCAACTTCGTTCGTTCCTTGGCGTGATCAGCTACTATAGCGCCTTCCTACCATCGCTGCATGACGTACGGGACCCGCTCGACCGTCTGCTGCAGAAGGATGCTTCCTGGTGCTGGTCCCCCGACTGCGAAAAGGCCTTCGCCCAGTTAAAGTCGATGCTGAGTTCAGATCTGCAGTTCACGCACTACGACCCGATGTTGCCGATCGTTGTTGCTGCAGATGCTTCCAACCACGGAGTTGGTACCGTCATCTCACATACTTTTCCTGACGGATCTGAAAAGGCGATCATGCTTGCATCTCGCACGCTAACTCCTGCGGAGAAGAACTACGGGCAGATAGAGTAAGAGGCTCTAGCTCTCGTGTTTGCCGTCAAGAAATTTCACAAACGTTTTACGGTCGTCACTTTACGTTGTTGGCGGATCACAAACCATTGCTGTCAATCTTCGGTTCGAAGAAGGGCATTCCTGCTTATTCAGCCAGTCGACTTCAGCGATGGGCAACTATCCTTCTTGGCTACGATCTCGATATTAGTTACTGTCGCACTGCAGACTTTGGATGGCTGACGCCCTTTCTCGCCTAATCAACAATCATCGGGAACCTGAGGAAGACACCGTGTTTGCCGCCATTTCGATTGAGGACGATGTGCGCCGTTAGCCATCAGACGCCCTACGAGGTATCCCTGTCACTGTCGCGGACATCCGAAATGCTACTGAACAGGATCCTGTCCTCCTTCAGGCCAACCAATGCTCTCGCTGGCGATCTTCGCCAGCTCTTCCTCCGCCGAGCATCACTATCTGTGGTTGACTCCTGCCTCATGTTTTCAAACCGTGTGGTGATCCCATCTTCCCTCCGACCTACGGTACTACGCTAGTTCCATGCCGCTCATCCTGGTACCAGCCGAATGAAGTGTATCGCTCGCAGTTTTGCTTACTGGCCGGGTATCGACGGCGACAATGACGACCTGGTTCGACGCTGTTTTCGATGTCAGCAAGCTGCCAAGATGTCGCATCGTCAACCGCCAATACCCTGGTAACCACCGGAGAGGCCTTGGTCACGCGTTCATATCGAATTCGCTGGCCCACATAACGGAGTCACGTACCTAATCTTGGTTCTATATGTATATGTATATATTGAAGGGTTACAGGCAGAGCCCTTGATGACCCTAGTTATGTACGGTGCTTTCGCAGATTCGTAATCGAAAATAAAATTGCAGGCATTTACAATGTGATCGGGACACAGTTCAGTCGAAATCATAAGGTAGTGCATAGGGTCACTGTAAATTAG
>CACRXP010000700.1:55388-73770 GCA_902702965.1 Spirometra erinaceieuropaei | reverse complement strand
GGGAGGTGTGCTACATCGTCCAGTTCTGGGCCGCCCACGGAGCAAACGGTCCGGATGCAACCATCCGGTTCTGCAAAAAATTTTGTGGCATCAAAAAATTCTGACGTGGATAAAAAGGGGTAGGACTTGGGGGAGGGAATGGAATACAGTAAATAACTTAGATAGGAGTATTGGAGTATATGTCATATGCTTCAGAATACGTGGGGGATTTTGTCCGTCCCATAAGAGTTGGCGTTGGATCAGTATCAGTATCAGTTTATTAAGGGAAATATAGGCGAGCGCCTTTGAACTCCCTATTGGTTACAAGTCGTCGGAGAAAAACAATGATATGTGGGAAGTTGAAAAAGGGATTTTGTACATACTCGCGGACAGCTGACAGCTAGTCGAAAATAGTAATCATTAACGGTTTCTTACTAATTACAAGTAGTATAAACACGTAGACGTTGTGCCTGATTATGTGAGTGGATGTGAGGACGGTAATTGGGAAGCTTGATGCGCGCCAAGTCTACACTTGAAGGAATTCACACAGGAGGAGATTACAACATCGGTAGGGAGGGCATTCCACGCTGCATCCACTCTGTTGCTGAAAAAGAACTTTCGTCCATCGATTCTTGATTTCCCTGCGCGTAGTTTTAGGGGATGACCGCGCAAAGTGGGCGTGTTAGCTTGGGTGAAATAATCAGTGGGATCTAAGCAACAGTCTACGCCATTGATAATGCGAAATGTTAGTATAAGGTCGCCACTTAATTGCCTGTAGGAAAGGGGAAACAGGTTGAGAGGTGACAGTCTGGTTTCGTAGGGCAGTGCTCCCAGACCTTGTGTCATTTTGGTCGTTTGTCTCTGGACCTTCTCCAAGACGGTATAATCCTTGGCAGTCCAAGGTCTCCACGCCTGTATGTCGTATTCTAGATGTGGTCGCACGAAGGTGCCAAATATTTTGGAAAAGCAGTCAGGGTCGAATCCTACGAATGCTCGCCTAATAAGTTGCAATGTGACCGTCGCCGATTTAGCCGCCTTTGCGCAGTGCAGTGTTGGTTTGAGTGAAGATGTAATCCATACACCCAGATCCTTCTGACTATCAACCTGTTGCAGTGGTGTGCTGTGTAGAAAGTAAGTCCTGGGGGTGGAGGCTCTGAAGCTGCCGAGTTGAAGAAAGTTGCACTTGCTTACATTGAAGGGCATAAGCCAGCGCTTCGACCAGTCTTCGAGCCTGTTAAAGTTTGCTTGCAGGTGGTCTACGCATTGTGAATAACTTTCCACAATTTTATGTCGTCAGCAAACAGGATGACATCACAGTCTAGGTCATTAACGCAGTCATTTATGGAAATGAGGAATAATGTGGGACCTAAGACTGAGCCCAGTGGGACGCCACTCACCACGCTTACATTTGAGGACTGTTGACGTCCGACCTGCACTCTTTGGGACCGTCCAGCCAAAAGGCTCTGGATCTATACAAGAAGGCGTCCACGAATTCCAGCGTTGCGCAGTTTGTACAAGAGACGTTGGTGAGGAACGCTGTCGAAAGCCTTTTTGAAGTCGATGTAGACGGCGTGCACCACATTGCCTTCATCGCGCGCTTTGGTTCAGCGTTCGAGCGTAAAGAGCAGATTCGTGAGACAGGACCGACCACTTCGAAAGCCGTGTTGTGCATCAGAGAGGAGGTGGTGCTGCTCGAGGAACTGCATCAAGGCCTTCTTAATGATCTTCTCCATGATTTTGCAACAGATGGAGGTAAGACTCACTGGCCTATAGTTATTTGCAGACGCACGTCTTCCACTCTTAAAAAGCGGAGTGATGGTAGCGGACTTCCAGTCAGAGGGCAGGCATCCAGTAAGAAATGACGTTTGGAAGATTAAGGCTAACGGCTTAAACATTTCGGGAGCTAGCTCCTTCAGCAGCTTGGTCGGAATTGCATCAGGGCCTGGGGAGGTCGATTCTTTCAGGTTTAGTAACTCATTCGGAACGATTGTTTCGGTGAAGAAGACGGCTTCGAGGGTAAGCGTTTCTTCGTCTTCATAAGCGGGTGAGAAAAAATCAGGTTCACTTGTCACGACTGACCGAAAGAACTGAGAGAGATGTTCAGCCTTATCCTTGTCATCGGAGATTTCCGCACCCTCAGCCGTTCGCAGCAGTGGGACGGGATCTTTGTTCCGTGTGCTCTGTCTTATGTAGCCGTAAAGGATTTTGGGATTAACCATGGCACGGTCCAAAGGATTCTTTTCAAAGGCTTTCCGATCTCTGGCGATAAGAGTTTTAACACGATTTCTCTGTAACTTATAACTGCTTAGGTATTCTGGTGTCCGGTCCGTCAGAGATCTTTTCCATAGCTTTCTCTTCTTGTTAACTTCCTTCTTTAAGGACGGAGTCAACCAGCGAGGTCTATTTGTTAGTCTTCTGCGCATGATTGGGCAGTGGTTGGAGACGAGGTTGTGGACTAACTCTTTGAAATGACACCAAGCCTCTTCGACATCGCCGGAGAGAGTGGATGCCCATTCGATAGGACTAAGATCCTTTTTCATCTGTCCGAAATCGCCGCGCCAAATATTAGGTCGGGAATCGAGCGGTTGTGCAGGCAGGGAGAATAAGGTGTATTCCCACATGAGAACTACATGGTCACTCTGACTCAACGGGGGGAGGCAATTCACAACGTTGATGTTGTCAGACGACTTGGTAAACACAAGATCTAGGTAGTTCATTTGTTGGCCCTCTCGAACTCTCGTTGGAAACATTACGTGTTGGGTGAGAAGCAGGTTGTCGGAGGTACGCAGTAGCTGCTGGTCAAATGTTGTTTCAGAACAGTCGGCTGAGGCCGGGCTCCAGTCGATGTGAGGTGCATTAAAATCTCCAACGATGAGAGTAGTCGGCCGCGTTGAAAATAATCTGAGCTCCTCTAGCAGTTGGGCATCAGCGTCAGGGTCATTTCTCGGGAGGCGATATACTGTCAAGATATCGAGACTTTGGGAGCCCGGTGCCCTTATGGTCAGCCATAATGCTTGGGTACTACAAGTCAGTTGGGCAGTTTTTTCCGAAACGTGCAAGCCATTCTTAACAAATGTTACTGTGTCTCCACCCCTTTTGTTTTCTCTGTCTCGGCGGAACAGTTGAAATCCAGGGAGCATGAGCTCTCTATCATCAACATGGTCGGACAACCATGTTTCTTTTATTGAGATAACGTCTGGATGGAGGTCGTAGGTATGGATACGGAGTTCGTCCAGTTTTGAAAGTACACTTCGCGCGTTGGTATATATGAATATGAGTTTCGAGTTCATGCGAGATTTGTTTTCAACCCCGACACGGGCTACTAGGGTAGCTGTGCAGTCATCCGGATCGGCTTGATCCAGAGGGGAGCGGAATGTCGTTTGACAATCCGGTCTTTGTAGATTTTCAAGTTTTTTCTCCGTTGGTTTGCCGCGTTCTCATTTCTAAGACAAGTTAGCGGCGTTTCATTCTCTCGGCAGGTGAGAAGTCCGGCTGAAAAATGGTTACTCTAGCAGTTTCTTCACTAAAACGGATCTCACTAAGGATGCGTTCTGTCATTTCGGTCAGCTGGGTGGTTATTGCCTCCTCGACTGTGTAGTTAGTTGACAAGTATTTGTTGAATGCGTTTGCCATTTGGTTATCATAAATAAATTAAATAAATTTTAATTTAATGCCAGTTTACAGGCATTGTCAAGGGAAGCGATTAAAGACAAATCCGACCGGCAGTGAAAAAAAACTCCTGAGCTTAAGGCATAAAAATATAGTTGATGGTGGTTTTTGTGGTTTGGAGGGCTCAGGAGAAAAAAACTGTCGGCGGTGGTAGAATATCGGCCGTCAAGAAGGGGGGAGGTTGCACGGTATCGGAGATTATCGGACGTCAAATTCCTTTCATGAAGTTGGGGATAGTCAAAGTAGAGGCGTCGAGGAACAGCTGGTGAGACCGGCCATAGTGTTCAGAGACCACAAACGCCATCGCTACGGTACAGTCGATCAGTAGATTCAGCACCCAAAATTTGTGGGAGCTTTGCTGAATGCAAAAATCGAGTAATAGTTCTCTTAAATAAAGTAAAATTTTGCAGAGTTTTCACACTCATGGGTAGTTTATTCCAAATAGCAATTGCATTTACAGAAAAGAACCGACGATATTTAACAGTACGTGCCAGAGGCAGAAATAAGAAGACCTCACGGTGACTGTTACGTCGTGGGTGGATATGATGTCTTAAAGAGGTGAGCGGGTTAAATGTGTGATTATATAAGAGTTTAAATAGCAAAAATAGTCCCTATCATGTGTTATAACTTGTCCTAATTCATCAATAATAGTTCGTGGTCCTGACTGTCGATGATTATTCATTTGTTTCTTGAACATCTGAGCTGTTCGTCCAGGGGATTCTAATGCCCGATATTCTGCTGCTATGGTGTTTTGTGTTTCCATTTTCGTAACTAGGTCTTGAATTTCCCTAATTCATCGAAGTGTAGATAAATAACTTACAGAGGGGTTGTGTAGGTGTTTTTTTTAGTTTTTCTAGCTTAGTCGAAAGGAAGTGTGGGATTAGTGGTTTCTTGTACGGGAGTCTTTCGTCTATAAAGGTATCTCGAATTATAAATAGGATAGAGTACAATAGGTTAACTGCTTCCATAGGGGATGTTGTTAGAAGATATGGGTTCCAGTCCAATGACATAATATAGTCGTTCATGGAGTCTTTGTCAAGTTTTTTTTGGTTTAGGCGGGTGTTACTAAAATGGGGTGCCAGTTTCGCATTTATGGGGAGTGTTGATATTATGGCTTCGTGGTCACTTTCAAAGGTTACGCAGTCGTAGTGCATATAGAGGGGCCAGATTTCGTTGGTGAAAATAACGTCTAGTATATTGTTTCCTCGGGTGGGTTTGTCAACTATTTGTGTCCAGTTATTACAAATAATCGAAGATAACAATTCTTCGTGCCTGGCAGGTGCCCATAATTCGACCCAGTTTATTTCTGGACGGTTTAGGTCGCCTGCGATTATCTTATATTCAGTTTTTATGTTAGCTATATCGTTTATTATGTGGTTGAGGGTTGTGTCATCATTACTACATTCTGGAGGGGAGTAGAGGCATTCGACTGGTACGTTTTCTTGGGAATGAGATTTTGTTATGGTAAAACACGCTTCTCCAGCAAAGGCTTCGGCTGGGACATGAATACCACTTTGTCAAATGCTAGTTTTGATGTAGATAAGACAACCTCCACCTCGTTTACTAACACGGTCCTGTCGATAGAAGTTATAATTTGTGATATATAGCGAAGCACTCGATATAAGTCCATTTGCCCATGTTTCTGTGATGCAAATTATATCGGGGTTATAGATTTCAACAAAAGTTCTAAGTTGGGATATTTTATTGACAATCGGTCTGGAATTTATAACAGTTATCTTTAAGATGTCGGATATGGAAGAGGTGGGCTGTGGTGAAAAAAGGATTTCTGAGGGTACTTTGATTGAATGATGGACTAAATGGAGATAAGTGTGTGGTTCTTGGAGGATATGGTGATGCGTATGGCTAGATTTGAGTGCATGGGTTAGTGTGTATGGATTGAGTTTACATATGGGGAGGTGGGTTAACTAGTTGGTAATTGTACCTAAATGGAGCTTCAGTTGGAGAGGTGTAAAAGCCGAAGTAAGTTGTGGGGTTGTCATTAGGTGGTAGGAAATTTGGAATTCTAGAATTATTTGGCTTATTCCCATGCCATGCCAGTGGATTTTGGGGAGTTTAAGTACAGTTATAGAAGCTGATTTCTTTCTGGTTAGAGTTTGGAGACCTTATATTTGTTATATCTATATATTTAGGCCGTTTTGGTTGTGCTGGTGTGCTTAATAAGGCCCTTTGGTATGTGTGTATTGTTCGGCAGTCGATTTCTAGTAGAGGTTGATCGTTTTTTGGGGGCGTAGCAAAACTTATATTGCTATCTAGTGGTGTCACCTGACTGGGTCCGGGATCAACGTCATCGTTCTGTTCTAGTTGAACGGTGTTGTTTTGTTGTGCCCCCTTGTTTCTTTCTGTCCAGCATTCCTAACTGCTTTTGCAGTTAGGCGTTTCTTGTCCTGAGAAGTAGACTCCGAAGTACTTGCTGGAGGTCCATCCATGGGGGCTGTGAGTTTATTTAGCGAGATCACAGAACTCTCAACAAAACTTCAAGAGTGGGTGAGTTCAACTGGCCAAATCGGAGTGTTGCGAACGTAAAAATAAACTGCTGCTAACGCATTCCATATGTTATTAGCTGACACGCGCACCTTTATACATGCAAAAGAATTTTCTCTAAGATAACTAAACAAGCTCTATGATAATGGAACGCTTAATCATGTGGGCAGAGGGCGGCACGCTACATGATAGTAAGAAATGTCCAAAATTTGCCAACTTAAACCTTCCCTTGTGATTTGATGTACTGTAAAATTTATTTTAAGAACTGACGCATATCTGATTTAGAGAGATCGAAGCGTACAACTTTAGAAAAGTAGTTTACCACGTCTGTCAGCTACGTAGGTAACTTATTTAATATGCCATAACGGCCTTATGTATTTGTAAATGTCTGGTATTGTTATTCAATAAAATTGTATAGCCGTCATGTCGTCTGCAAATTTTTTTCGACTGACCTACCTTACGGTTATTACTCGGGTGCGACCAAATACTTCCCTAATCATTTTCCTAGTAAATCGGTTGGTTACTTCATTAGCCAGTGTGTAGGCTGGTTAGGAGTGAGCGTGATCATCTTTTTAAAATGCGCACATTATACAGTCTCCGCTAACTCTTTCCTAAGGTTCGATATGCCTCCCAATACAGCATACTACATTCCCGTCCTACCTGTTCAAAGCCACACTACAGTTGGCCAACTTATCTTACCTAATCTACCTCTTCCCACCCTTGCTCGGCCCTCCGTCATGGAAATCGTATGCGTACGGTGGACGGCACAATGGCGTCCTTTGACCATAACCACCATCGCGCACCCGATGTCTCCCTGCCCTGACCTTTTTCAGAAAAGACGGCTAAACCTCAGCCATGAACTTCCTCCCGCACAGCGCGAACAATACACGCATTCACACCTGCCGATTGGTTGGCAAGCAGGCCAATACGCTTTCCGTCCTAACCCCACCAATAGCGTTAACGCATGATGTGCCATGTCATTTGCAGCCTTCCCATAGGCTGCGATCCCAGTCTGCAGGTCATTTATGAGGTTCTTTTGATGCATTTAAACAAATTTTGGCGTGAATGTAATTTTTTTACTTATAGGGCATTCTATTCCCTGCTGTTTGGCGCGTTTTAGATGCTCCACCCGTACAATCCCTCCTACCACCGTTCCCGTAAGACAGGTAGACGGGGAAAAAGTGTTCTTAAGTGTTGCGACAATGTATTCACGTCGGAAAAGGATATAAGGAATTTAAGAATTGAGATGGAGAGGCTGATGAAACTTCCTCACCGTTCACTCGAAAAGAGAGGGATGGCGATGTCGGAAATTCAGAAGATGACCAGAAAAACTGCCAATACGACTTTATTAGCTGTATTAGCCCCTGAAAAAAGACAGCCCGTCTACGAACCTAATCACAGCCGAGAAGCTGTCTCACGTGCGAGAGAAAAATGACCGAAGGACATCTCAAAAAACGAGGAGACGTCTCAAAGCATCCCGAAAAGACCAAGTAGGTCAGAACGTCAGCAGGAGAGAGCAGAGTCCACACAGAATGCAAGCAAATGCCTCACTGCCGAAAGAGGTACCACATGGGCAAGAAAACCCGATAAACGAGGAACCCTGCGGTAGCTATACCATCATCACTATCTCTGAATTGGACATTGATGACAACAAAAATTTTCGCGATGCAGACTCTGCGTATAAAAATAAACGACAACGACCTATTGATAGCAATAAATGCATCATCGTAAAGGGTATGCCTGAATCTTCTTCAGACATCCCAAAGAACAGAATGAACCACGACATAGAATAATTCCAGCAATACCTCAAATCCCTATTACCAGAGAACGAGAACATCACCGTCTTGAAAGCTTTCAAAAAGGACCAATAAAGGATTTGAAGGGAGAGTCGGGCCATCATAGACCATTAAAAATTATTCTCGAATTACTGCTGAAAATGAGACCAGCACTGTGAGATGCCCACCCAACAATTATGTTCTGGGGGATTTCTCACCGGCCGAACGGGAGAAATGGAGGGAACTCAAGACCGGACTCCTCAGAATATACACTTCCGGTGAGAGAAACCAAAGAATGTTGAATGGGAAAATCGTAAATGTTCGGAGCTCATTCCTCTGGAGACAACCAATAACACTGAGCATAATGAATGTATGTATATATTTTTTGAAGGTAAGAGGCAGAGCCCTTGATGACCCTAGTTATGTACGGTGCTTTCGCAGATTCGTAATCGAAAATAAAATTGCAGGCATTTACAATGTGATCGGGACACAGTTCAGTCGAAATCATAAGGTAGTGCATAGGGTCACTGTAAATTAGTGCGGAAGATTGTATATGACAGATTTTGCAAAACTGGCTGTGCATGGTCATGCTGTACAAGCCGGTTTCTGTGGAAAACTAGACGGGCAAGTTTTCTTTTAAACACACAAACTGTATCAGCCGTCACCATCTCGCTTCGAAGCGAGTTCCACGGTCTGAAAACCCTCTGACTGAATGAAAATTGTCGTCGGTCTAAACGCGTGCGCTCATTCCCGACTTTGTATGCATGGCCGCGTAGTTGGTTTGTACGGGCGAACTCAAAGAAGTCCTCTGCTCTTAATGAGCAACCCTGGCCGCGAACAATCCGGAATGTCCAGAGTAGACTGCAGTTTAGATGTCTATAAGAGAGAGAGAATAGGCCAAGCAAATTCAGCCTCTCCTGATAAGACAAATGTTTTAGACCGTCGACCATCTTTGTCGCTCTGCGTTGCACCTGTTCGAGTAAGTCGATATCCTTCCTCATCCATGGTGAAGCTGCTGGTGTTCCATACTCGAGATGAGGTCTTACAAAGACACCAAAGAGGGGGTTTCGAACAGTTTGGAAGGGAATATTTTAAATGCACGCCTGATCCAGTGTAGAGAACTAGTTGCCTTCTGGACCATCTTTCTACAGTCTTCTGATGGCGATAGATGTGTGGTCGTCCATACACCGAGATCTCTGTGTCTTTCCACAGTTTCTAACCTCGTTCCGTCAATATAGTACTGGTGTTTGGGAGAGGCATTGCGGCCGGTGTTCAGGTGCAAAACCACGCATTTGGACACGTTAAACTTCAAAAGCCATCTGTTCGACCAAGCACACAGTTTGTTGATGTTCGACTGCAACTTCTCTGCGTCATCATCACACTTGACTTCACTCCATATTTTTATGTCATCGGCGAACATGAGAGCCTCGCAATGCACTTCGCTAATGCAGTCATTAACATAAATCAGGAAGAGTACTGGGCCTAAGACAGAACCCTGTGGGACGCCAATTTCCACCTTTGCCCATCCCGAGGTAGAGTCGCCAACGACGACTCTTTGTAGTCTGGAGGACAGAAAACTCCTGATCTACTTAAACATTCTTCCTTGAATTCCTACATCCCAGATCTTCTGTAAAAGAAGCCTGTGTAGGACACTGTAAAAGGCCTTCTTGAAGTCAAAAAATATGACATCTACTGGAAAACCCTTATCGGTAGCTCGTGTCCATTTCTCGTGCGAGTAAAGAACACCCGTTAGGCAGGAGCGCCCTGGACGAAAGCCATGTTGGGCATCACACAATATTTTGTTCTGTTTCAGGTATTTCATCAAGTGTCTTTTGATAATGCGTTCCATTATTTTACACGCGATGCAAGTAAGACTGACAGGACGATAATTTCCGCAGTCAAGTCTTGAGCCTCCTTTATGGATCGGAGTAATGAGTGCGCACTTCCATTCTTCCGGGAGCTCGCCGTCTTCAAATGACTTTTGAAATATTGCGGATAAGGGTTTGCACAGTTCATTAGCAAGTTCACGAAGTGCTAGTGCGGGAATTCTATCTGGGCCAGGCGATTTGGCAGGTTTCAGCCGGAGTAGCTCGGCCCTAACTATAGTAGATGAGAAGAGTGGTTGATCGATTAAGGAGGGTAGGGAGGGGATAGGAGGGGGAGGGGTACTAGGAGGAGAGGTTGGTTGGCGAACGGATGGATGGGCAAATATAGAACTAAGTTCTCGGGTGAAGACGGAGTGAAAGAAGTCGGAAAGGAGGGACGCTTTAACCTGGCCATCAGTCTCCACTTTTCCAGCTGCAGACCAAAGGTCAGGGATCAGCTCCTGAGTCCGTTGAGTACTTCGTATATAACCATATAGAATTTTCGGATGCTCCAACGAATTTCGGAGTATGTTCAGTTCAAACTTCTTTCGCAGCTTTGAGGCCTCACGTTTACAAACGTTTCGTTGCCGCTTATATTCCTGTAAGTGTTCTTCGGAGCCAGTTAGTCTGTAACGCCTCCACAGACGATTCCTTTTTCTGAAAGAGGTCTTCAAGTCCGGGTTTATCCATTTTGGGCGGTTTGTGATTGTCTTTCTTCTGAGAGGACAATTGGAATAAACAATCTCTTTCAGTAAGGAATTGAAAGTATTCCAGTTGTCGTTTGTCCTACCATGCAGTTCAGTCTCCTATGATACAGATGCCGCTTCCAACCTCATGAAAAAATAATCCCCTTTCCAAATGTTTCTCTCCCACCTATCGGGTTGGACGGGTTTGGAAAACATTGAGTACTCGAATTAGAGCGTGATGTGTTCGCTTAACCCTAATGACGGTCGGTCCTGCAGGTCTAACACCTTTTCCCCCTCTCGGGTAAAAATAAGATCAAGGCAGTTCGACTGCTGTCCTTCCCTGGCCCGTGTTCCAAAGGTAGCATTCTAGCAGAAAATTTTGTCCGTTGCGCATTATAGTAGCTTGTGATTTAAGCTGTCTTGCGGCCCTTGTGCAGTCCACGTTAGCCAATCAATGCTAGGAGCGTTAAAATCCCCAAAGATAACGATATCTTTCTTCCCACTGACTTAGTAAAGTTCAGTTACGAGCATGAGATCTTGGTCGGAAGTATGGTTAGGTGAACGGTATACAGCCGAAAGCGTCAATGATCGGACATTCTTAGCAGATATGGTAACACTTAGCAGTTCCACATCCCGTACCAGACTACGTACATCAGCCATAACGCTGAGCTTGCAAGTGACATAAATTATGACACCTCCTCGGCTTATTCTGTCTCTCCTAAATTGCTGCGTCTGCGATATCTTCAGTAAGCCACGTTTCTGTGAATGCCATAATGTCTGGCTTAAATTCATCAACTAAGTCTCTTAGTTCGTCTAGTTAGTTGAAAAGTCTTTGCACATTTGCGGAGATAACCTTCAATGACTGTTTCGTTGGAGAGGCCCGGCCTTCATTGTGACAGGTTCTGACCACAGGAAAGACCCCTTTGTCTGGACTATTTGTGCATTTTTGATCTTCAGCTCATTCTCTCCTCTGTCAATTCTCCCCTTCAGTTCTGATCTCAGTTCTCTCATTTTCAGTCTTTCCCTCGATTCGTAGTCTGGTTGAAAAAACACTTCCTTGTGCGAGTTGCGTAAGGTCGTTATACTTTCTGATAGAAGCGGTGCTTGGGCTTCGTTTTCCAAAATAACCTTTAAGAGTCTTGGGGATGTTTTTAGGTCACGATCTGGGTCCGATTTGCCTAGTCGGAGAGCTTTTTTAACGGTGAATATTTCCCCATCCTGCAGGACGGCACTGGCGTACTGATGAAGAAGGTCTAGGTCGTGCGTCATTGTTTCTTCGAAATGCAGGACGTGGACTCTGGGGCGCCTCTTATGACAGTATTTTGCTTAAGATTTATAGAAGAGCTCATTACTGTCCCGTCCGCGCTAGGACGATATAATGCTACTGTAGTATTCCCGACGGATGTTGGCACTCCGACATTTGAGTGATTTTTGGCCGGCAAAGGGGGTATAGGGCATGGATTTTTATGTGACGTACTTGCTCCGGCAATGGAGCTTTTACAATCATTACCATGTTCCCATGTACTACACGAAGGCTTATCGTGTGCTTTTCCATAAACGGAATGGTAAGGGCACTTTCCAGATGAGTTAGCCCTGTGATGAAGTGGAGTAACAGCGTTACCTTCCAAGAATAACGGCGAGTCCTTGTAGTTTCTAGCAGATCTTCTGAGGGTCACCCTGAATTTCACAACTTTAGTTTTCGCTGGTTTGGCAGGTTTAGTTACTATAACAGGCAATGAAACCTGACTTAATTTTAATGCATTAGCGTCGACCGCCACGTTATCCACCGGAACTGATTTGTCTGGAGTTTGCCAGGGAGACATAACTCGCTTCCTCTTCCTGACCGGCTTCGAGTTTTCCGCACCAGTGCCTTTATAAGTAAAATGTTCGTCGCTTATCGATCGGAAATGTTGCGGATTATCTAGTAATTTTATTTTACTGTGCTTCAGAATAGCCATGATGATGTCCGTCAGTAGGCTCCGCTTCTCTTCTAGCGTCTCGACTCGCTTTTCAAGTTCCTCACAGCCGACACAGCTACCGACAAACAGAGAATCTGTCCCGTCTGTCATACAGTTATCAAAGCCTCTTTGCAGTGCATCGGTTCTTACTTCCTGTCTTGTCTCGTGGAGCCTATTGTGCTTAAGCCCCCTGGCCTCTAACGATTCCAACGGCATTTTATAGCAAGAGACTACTAATGAATTAAAGACCGTTCTCAGCTGCTCTTCTGTAGTTAACAAACTTACCTGACCAGCGTCAGACCGCTCATCGGTAGTGTGGTGGTTAACACTCTGGCCTCCGGGTCCTCAGGTAACGAGTCCAAAACCCGGTTGTGCAACTTTTGTGAACGCGTTTTTAATAACTGATTGGCTCATTGTTGATGGTTTTCAAACTCGTCAATCAGTTTTTGCCAATTATGAAGTTAAATAAGAAACGACTCATCCGTCTATAGTTTTTGATGTAGATCTCGGAGAAAAGTCGTCAAGTAGGGAGCCTTGTACAGATGGGTGGACGATTGAAAATAGCTGCTGATGGAGAATTTGTGGTATACTTCACCGGCGCGAATGAGAGGACTAATCAGTGTTTCGGGTAGAATCTTCCTCCTGATACCGTGACCTAACGTCGAGATCCGAAAGTTCCAAGAAAGGTAGAACTTTCGAGTTGGTGTACTCAAAATCCAAATCCAAGGGATACGTTGTCAGTTAGCAATTTATTTGCACGCGACGTTCAGTCTGCCCTATACTAGCAAATAAAATCGACGAAAACTCGGAGAGCTGGGGATTCGACTGAAATTCGAAGGACACGCGTTGCTTGAACAACCAAATAATAATGAAATAAAGCTTCTATTTGCCAAACCTACCAGAGAAAACTACGGCAGTAGACTCGGAAGGGGACGATTGACCCGAAAACTCACACTAAATATCCAACAACTTTGACCCCAAATCGTTCGAGAATCTACCCGGGCTAAGCTCCGCTTTCTTTATACAAATGATCAGAGTTTGTTCCAAAAGCTAGATGAGCTGAAAGTGTGGATATCAGATACGCAGCCGGGTTTCATTTCTATCACGGAGACATGGTTCCTGACTGAAGTCTTGGATGCCGAAAGCACACTCGAAGAATACCAAATTTTTCCTCGGGACAGACTGCATAAAAAAGGAGGGGGACTAGCGGTCTACGTCAAGAGACGAATCATTGCATCAGAGCACAAAACCAATTGCTCCCGCGACTGTGAAGCAATGTGGTTAAAACTGAGGATGCGTGGCGCACATAATCTGAATTTCCTGACCGTATACAGGCCGTCCAGTCAAATTGCTGAGGCAGACGAGGCGATGTTTGGGTTAATTAAAGGGGTGTCACAAAACCAAGAGGTACTGATAACCGGAGACTTCAACGCACCAATGTTCGACTGGAACAATTTATTAGTAAATGGTTCGCGAAATTTCTTTGATTCCGGGCTCTTGAAGTTAACGGCTAATCCCCTTCTGGTACAAAAGGCCACTTTCCCAACCAGAAGAAGAGAGGACCAAAGAGCAAGTTGTCTGGACCTCGTCCTTACAAAAGACCCAATTAGTCCTGGCGAACTGAGGTCCATAACACCGCTCGGTAAGGGTGACCATGTCATGCTGTTTTGGGAATACCGCCTATGCAGCCAACAAGTGAATACGACTGAGCCTCGGCTGAATTTCTGGCGAGGAGATTTTGCCGCCATGAGTAGGGAATTATCGGCAGTGGACTGGAATGATGTTCTTTCCGGTCATCCAGACGTTGATTGGAACACTCTTAAAGGAGTTGTAACCGACATAATGCATCGAAACTGTCCGACAAAGAGAGTCAAAAAGAATAATCGTCCTGCCTTAACAACGCGGGATATAAAGAAGGAAGTAAACCGGAAGAAAAGACTATGGAGAAGGTATGCAACAACAAAACAACCATCTCATTTCGAGCAGTTTCGTCGGCAGCGAAACGAGGTAAGGTCGGCTATCCGCATGTCGCGGAAGGAGTATGAAACGCGAGTTATGGAACGGGTCATCGATAAGCCAAAAGTGCTCTTCAGTTACATCAACAGTAGGTTAAAGAACAAGGAGACGGTCTTAGTGTTGAAAGGAGAAAACAATGAGGATATCATCGAAAATGACGCTAAGGCAGAACATCTTGGCCGGTTTTTCGTATCGGTTTTCCCGATGAAACGGACTTTGACGAGGTTGGATTGCCTACTAGAAAAACCTACAAAATAGTATAAAACATCGACTTCACGGAGGAAGGCGTGAGGAAGGAACTTCTGGCGCTTAAGGAGGGTAAGTCTCCGGGTCCAGACCAAATTCTGGCAAAAGTTCTGAAGGAGTTGGCTTGCGAACTCGCCAGACCGCTTTTGTAAATTTCCGGATAAGATAAGATAATTTTTTATTAAAGACCCTTCGGGGTCCCATCAAAGCAAGTTGAAATAAATTAACATGTGAATTTTAGACGACGTAGGCAGAATCTTTACAAAATGCAATTCATAGTTTCTAAATTAGTTGTCCACTGAGAAATATGATTAGTGAGGGGTGAAAAAAACTCCATACAAAAAGTTAAAAATGATTGGATTAATTTTACAGGTCGTCCTTTGACCGAGGCATTCTTCCCTCTGATTGCAAAGTGGCGAACATATACCCCATTCGCAAGGGTGGATCTAGAACATGTGCAAACACTTACCGACCGGTGAGCCTAACGTGCATTTGTTGTAAAGTCATGGAGAGAATAGTAAAAAAAGCTACAATGAAGTTCCTTGAAGAAAATAATTTCATTGCTAGTTCCCAACATGGCTTTCGACGAAATCACCCCTGCCAAATTAATATGCTCTATTCAACGGAACAGTGGTCTTGCTCGTTAGACGAAGGAACAAGGGTCGATATCGTTTACATCGATTTTAAGAAAGCTTTTGATAGTGTTCCACACCACCGGTTACTTTACAAGGTACGAGAGTCAGGGATAAGAGGAAACCTACTAAACGGGGTAAAGGACTTTCTGACTGGTCGATCGCAGTCTGTGTGTATTGGTAGTGCGAAGTCAACGCCAGTGCCAGTTGTGAGTGGAGTTCCCCAGGGCTCTGTACTCGGACCAGTGCTATTTTTAAGTTTTGTCAACTACTGTATGAATGGACTGGACTGTATTGGAGTCATGTTTGCCGATGACATCAAGTTATGGCGAGCGATCAACGGAGAAAATGATGAACGGACCCTGCAAGAAGGACTGAACCGCCTATGCGGATGGTCTGATAAATGGCTGTTGAAGTTTAACCTTGAGAAGTGCGTCGCGCTGCGACTCAAAACGACTGGAAGAGCCGACGGAGAGGATCACCATTACCTGCTTGGTGGAAGGTGCCTTTCAATTGTGACCGAACAAAAAGATCTTGAGATCAACATTTTGTCGACTCTTAAGCCTTCCTCTCAGTGCGTTAGGGCGGCCAAAAGAGCAACCAGTGTTTTCTTTGCCATTAAACAAACTTTCGAAGACATAGACAAAGAGCTATTTAGAAAAGTATACGGAGCGTTCATTCGTTCGCATCTGGAATATGGAATCCAAGCGTGGCGCCCGTGGCTAAAAAGACTATAAGTTGCTAGAAAGAGTTCAGAGGAGAGCGACAAAAATTGTGAAAGGCCTCAGGACTCTACCTTACGACTGCCGACTTAGTGAACTTAAACTCTTTCCTCTTGAGTACAGGAAGATTCGAGGAGATCTCATACAGGCGTATTTGGAATAAACTACCCATGAGTGTAAAAACTCTGCAAAATTATCCTTTATTTAAGAGAACTATTACTCGATTTTTGCATTCAGAAAAGCTCCCACAAATTTTGGGTGCTGAATTCACTGATCGACTCTACCGTAGCGATGGCGTTTGTGGTCTCTGAACACTATGGCCGGTCTCACCAGCTGTTCCTCAACGCCTCTACTTTGACTATCCCCAACTTCATGAATGGACTTGACGTCCAAAAATCTCCGATACCGTGCAACCCCCTTCTTGACGGTCAAAAGTCTGCCGCCAGCAGTTTTTTCGCCTGAACCCTTCAAACCATAAAAACCACCATCAACTATATTTTCATTCCTTTTCCACAGGAGTTTTTTTCCCTGCTGGTAGGATTTGCGTTTAATCGCTTCCCTTGACAATGCCTGTAAACTGCAATTAAATAAAAATTATTAATATTATTATCGGATATTGAGGAACCAGGACTGTGCCCTAAACCTCGATGATTTCTTCACCCTGGCCACAACAACAAACCTCCGTGGGAACTCTCTAAAACTTAGAAGTTAGATAATTTTTATTAAAGACCCGTCGGGGTCCCATCAAAGCAAGTTAAAATAAATTTGCATGCCAGTTTTAGACGAGGTAGGCTGAATCTTTACAAAATGCAATTCATCGTTTCTGAATTAGAAGTCCATTGAGAAACATGGTGATTGAAGGGTGAAAAAAACTCCTCGGAAAAAGTTAAAAATGATTGGATTAATTTTACAGGAGAAAAAAAACCCCTATTTAAAAATAATAACAGAAAAATGCGAGCAGGACTGGCCTGTAGGTGGCGGTATATAACGGAATGTTTTCGGTCATCGTCAGGGTATCAATAAATGTCCGCCTTGATGGGTACGAATGTGGGTCAGACAGGACTGGCTTGCAAGTGGCATTGTATACGGGATTCACAATTGAGATCGTCTGGGCCAGATTGGTACGCCGCGTCAAAGAGGCCAGACGAGAGGAACCGAGATGCAATCGGCCACAGCACGCTTCGAGCTCAGCCGAGCAGTGAGGAAGGGAGGTACGACCGAACTACTAGTAGACAGTGAATACTGAGGGTTCCGCCGTGAGCGTCGACAGATCGCATGAGGTCGGAATGCGGGGGATGACATCAAAAACCGCGAAAATTGTCGCTATGGGGGAAGGATAGCGATGGATTTAGAAACCAATTGAAAACAGGGGTTTCTAATGATATAATTAAGAGTTACCACTTAATCTACCACTAAATCCCAGGAGGACCCTTCTCGACGTCAAGAATCTGAGTGTTTGGGAATGAGACCGTTAACAGTGCCTTTATGCTTTCCGGTGTAAGATGGTTGCGTAATTTAGACTTGAATATCAGTAACCTAGGCGATAATCTAATTTCAGGCGGAAGATTATTCCAAAGGAAGGCATATTTGGAAGCAAAGAAGAGGGAGCGCTTAGATGTAGTACAAAGAGGCGGCGGAATCACCATGCAGGAGTTGCGCGTGGCATAAGACCGATCTCTCGGAGTGAGAGTGTCAATGTGCGGAAGACTGGCGCTATAGTTGATGCGAAAAAGGAAGCAAAGGCCAGCTTCGAGTCTTCTAACCCACAAAAACTTCATGTTCGCCAGCTGACATCTCTGAGTATAAGAAATACTGGACGAAGCTTGAGAGAACAGTTTCCGAGTGAAAACCCTCTGAACATTTTCGATTTTATTACGGTCGCAGGCGCTCATTAGACCGAAGAAAGGACAGAAATATTCGAGGACTGGAAGAACAAACATTTGATAAAGTCTTAGCTTCATTTCCGGAAGGAAAAAATTATGCGATATGAATCCACATATCTGCGCGGCTTTGGCAGAGATTCTATCTGCATGAGGTGATAAAGCAAGTTTATTTGTATAATTTAGACCTAGGTCCTTTATGATGTGGCATTCTGAGAGTGGGTTATTCTGAAAAATTATGGGACCAGGAAGTTTGGTAGGACCAAAAGACATGAAACTACACTTGGATGATGAAAATTCCATCTGCCATTTCGAACCCCATCTGCTTAAGCGCAGTAAATCGGCATTAATTTTTTCAACACAAACATTTGCGGTGTCCTTAGAGTATGAGTAAACACACTTGAGGTCATCGGCATAAGTAAAAGTTTGCGAATTTCCGAGTTCAGTCGAAA
>CACRXP010000700.1:22237-40370 GCA_902702965.1 Spirometra erinaceieuropaei | reverse complement strand
TGGGTGTCATTCCTATCAAGCTCTAGCGACCTACTATTTTCTTTCTCCTCCGTCGACACAGCCGAGGAAGCCGTGTTTGCGTATGTTCGCTCGCTTTCATTCTCTTTGGATGAATAGCGAGGGAGATTCCTCAGCTCCTCCATCTCCACTTTAAGGCCCTTTTTCTCCCTCTCCATTTCCGCAAATTTTTGAAGGAGTCCGAAACATGTCGTACAGACTTCGTCTTCGTATTTGGTATCCAAACAGCTTACTAGGCTCCTTGCTCGTTTAGCGGGAGGTTACTTGACAGCGATATATACAGAGTTGCAGTCATTTGTACTACGAATAATGTTTACTCCTCTATTTATTTCAGTCCATTCGCCGTGCGCCGTTAGTGTAGTGGCGATCACGCTGCTCACCCCACGACGGGACCTGGGTTCGTATTCCACTTGGGGCGAGTTTTTTGCACATTGTCCTGATGGTGTTTTGTCGACTCCCATTATTAATTCGAAGGATATGCAAGGTATTCTAAGTACGGCACGAAGTATTTAAAGGTGTATGAGAGGCTTTTTAACCAAGCCAACAATATGAAGCAAATAGCAAACGACTCAGCCGCTCTTGGATCAGGAGATTCCTGGGGTGCTGTTGGCAGAGAATTGATAAGAAGGAGTATGGTCGTTGTCTTATTTAAAAGGCTTTGAAAGGAATAATCAACACAACTAATATTTTGCACATTTGACTGAGAACACTGAAGACTGTAAAGTATTCACAGGCCTTTCAAGGAAACCTGAAAGTCAGCAGACTCCGATGTCAATAATGTTTTACATATTTAAATAGGAACCCACTTAAATCTTTTAAAATCCCTTGTTTTCGATTGGCTGTTGAGTCCACTGCTATCACTCCTCCCCTACGGCGATGATTTTTACGGATTTTAATGTCATCTCCTCATTTGGATCCCAAGCAATCTGTTGACGATCCCGGTGGATTCCTCTGGTTTTGCTACCTGTTAGTAGTTTGGTTGGTCAGCAAAGAAGTACTATGACTGCATCTTCCCGCGCCTTGATGACCCTCCCAGCTATTGATGTCCCTTCTCGCTCGGACTCTAAGCGGATTGTGACCAATCGTGTTGGGCTCCTTCCGTCTCGCCACCTCGACGGCTTATTCTGCTGTCCTCCCAAGAATATTATTATCACATCTGCAGCGAGTGGCCTCATCCTGTTCAGGAATTCTACCTTCACGAGGAACGTACCGAACCCTTATATAATCTCACCTGCAGGGGGGACATGTCCCACCCGCACACTTACCTCCCCATGAGCAAAAATTTCTCCTCCTTAAAAGCTGGTCAAATTCCGTTTATTTTCCCTTTTTCAAAAAATCTGAAGATGTTTTCCATTGTTCGCCAGCCGCTTTTCAAATCAGAGTGCCTACTTTATGAACAAACTGAACGCTATAGAGTCTTTGCCTACTTCTTCTTAAATTCACCCGAGAATGAATTGTCACTTACCACGAAAGTACCCTTGTGGTGTTAAATAAACAGTTTGCCCGTTTATTGTAAACACTGTAAGTTATCGTATGCATGAAACTTTCTCGCTACGGAACAACTCATATAATTATGGTTTCAGCTAGTGACTCACGATTTTGTAGACAGTGTTTCTTTGTAAAAATCGTTTGTTTCTGAGACGTCCTTATCTGCAAAATAAGGCTTAATCCTCTCTGCCGTCGTCAAGTGCGCCTTGATCAGGGCAAAGAGGAAAAAATACAAAAACCGTTTTGTTTCAACCGTTTTGCAACCTGTAATCAAACAACAGGCTGTTGCCTAAATGCTACATTTATTATTACTCCAATTCTTGTAGGATACTTTGGTTCAAAATGCTTAATGAAACCAATTTAGCGTATTGTTGTTCTTAAGCGGTTTCGCGCCTTCATTTTGTTTTCGCAAACAAGCTTATATGTACGTCAAAAACCAGTTTGGTCATTCGACACGAATTCCCATAATTTTGACATTTAATCTTTGCTTATAAAAATTCATATTTTCAATCAAATACCTATTGTTAAACATGTTTCCTTTCTGTGTAAATATTACGGAGGCTATGTATTATGGATTCGGGGTTTTGGCCGATGCGCTTGAGCCTGTTTCCGATTGATCAGAGAGTACTCGTTTAGCTATATACGCTTTATAAATGACCGTAACAAACGACAATACGTATTATTGCTCTTCAAGGCCGACTAGGAAGCTTCAATGTATTGCGGAGGACTGACGTTGAATTTGCTTCATTCTCTCCTGCCACACCCGTTGTCATCTGGTAACAGAAAGGTGGGATAAAATTTAAACGGTCCACACATGCTTGCCATACGTGAATATGTGGCTGTCCGCACTCTTGGCTGGCGATGTGTTACTGCCGTTCTGTCCACACTACGCTCCTCGCCAGTTCACTGCCCGGAAAAAGCAAGACTTTTCACTAACCTCGCGAGGGCTTGAAGCCAGTCGATGCACACATGTGATTATATCGCAGCGCTGCACAAGAAAGGATATCCTGAGTAATGGCCGCATGGCCTTATCGTAGCCAATTCCACAAAACTGCAAAAGGTTTACTACAGGGAAGAACAGTGGTGGGCGTAAACTATTTCCATAGCTGATGCCCAATTAACCGCTGATAGTTTCAATGCTTTCCCATCCAGAACGTCCATTAAAAACTCAACCACTCCGCTTCCGACCATCCGGGCATTGGCCGGGACAATTCTAGAAACTATAACGTTCACTCTATGGGATGCGACTGTTGCGATTCGGCGTTTTCGTCAATCTCATGACGCTGGACCTGATGGTGTCCCAGTAAGCATTTTAAAAGCTGATGCAAATACGATTTTCCCATCCCTCTTATGCAAGATATTTAATCTTGCTCTTGAAAGTGAAACCAATCCTACTCTATGGAAGGAAACACACATTTTGCCCATTCCCAAGCATGGCCAATCTACGTCATCTGATGACTTTCGGCCAATAACCACCCTCCTGGCAGTTAAGAAGATCTTAGATATATTGACCAAAGATAAGATGATATGTCACTTAACAGAGAATAATCTGTAGGTTATTACTGACAAAGAGCCCGTAAGTCACAACAGAATGAGTGAATTCCGAAAGAACGATCGGTGAGCTCCCCCTACCAGAGAATAACCTACTGAGCGCTGCACAGCATGGATTCCTCAAAGCTCGGTCTTGTGACACCTGTCAGCTCTCTTTCTTTGACCATGTTCTCCAATCTAGGGACAATGGTTTTGAACTTAACACAGTATATTTCGATTTCACTGAGCCTTTTGATCGTGCTAACCATGTTCTTTTATTTTTTGAAACTTTCCTCTTTCGGAATAGGTGGAAAACTTATCAATTTGATATTCTCTTACCTGGGTGCTCGCACACAACGAGTTAAGATTTCCAATGCTATCCCCAACCCCGCATGCGTGAGGAGTGGAGTCATTCAGGGTAGTGTACTCGGCCCGCTTTTATTTTGCCTTTTTGGTAACGATGTACCAGATTTATTTCAGAATGGCAAGCCCTTGATGCATGCCGATGATCGGAAGGTTGCATACAGGTATAAGCAGGCAGGTCGGATTTGTGTTTAACTCTTCCCTTGACAATGCCTGTAAACTGGCATTAAATAAAATTATCAAATAAAATCAAATCGTGCATGAGCTCCTAAAAAGCGAACTGCAGGCCTTTGCCCAGTGGTGCCGCGCATGGCGCCTTTCTCTTTCTTGGCATAAATGCTCAGTCATGGTGGCTGACGACGACCACCAACCCTAACTCAGTATTGACGGTCACGCCTTAAATGTGCCTGGGATTATTAAGGATCTGGGTGTATCATACTCCAACAGTCTCAATCTTTTGGAGCACTGTGCCTTGATAGTCTCCAAAGCACGTAGAGCGACCGGGTTTATCCTGCGAAACTTTAAAGCTAGGGACATAAGAATGCGCATATATAACATGCACGTTAGACCTGGCCTGGAATACTGATTGTTTTTACTTAGACTCATGCGTGCTCCTGAGAGGAAGAAAATAGAATCCGTTCAACTCTTTTTTTACCAAGAGAGTTTTAACCCCGGAACACCGACATTTGTCTTACCAAGAACGTTACCGTCTTACAGGCCTTGATCCTTTATGGTTTCGTAGATTAAGAAAAGAGAGTATTTTTACTATTTAAGCGTTTACGTAATCGTACCTTTAAACCACTCACTATTTGGAATAAACTACGCAGGAGTGTGAAAAGTCTGCAAAATTATTCTGTTTAAAAGAACTATTACTCGAGTCTTGCATTCAGAAAAACTCGTACGAATTTTGGGTGCTGAATCCACTGATCGACTATACCCTAGTGATGGCGTTCGTAGTCTCCGATCTCTATGGCCGGTCGCACCAAGAACCATTTCTTTGGCCAACAGCGACAGCTGTTCTTTGGCACTTCTGTTTGGACCAGTCCCAACTTCATGAAAAGAATTGGCGACTGGTAATACCCGATACAGTGCTACCCCTCCCTTTCTAGACTGTTGGAATTTGATGGGTAGCAGTTTTTTTTCTACTGAACCCTCTAAACTATAAAAAACCACCACCAGCTTTATTTTTATTCCTTTTCGACAGGAGTTTTTTCACTGCTGGCCGGATTTGATTTCAACGTTTTCCTGACAATGCCTGTAAACTGGCACCAAAAACAATTATTATCATTATTGTTATTATTATTATTATTATTATTATTATTATTATAAGACGAGATGGCAGCCTAGAGGAAATTGTCACTTTCACCTTGGTATTGGTACTCGTGCTACTCTCTGAAGCCACGTACGTCCTCCGTCGCTCTTAGTGTATTTATCGTCATAATTTATGATGCTTGGACAAAGCAAATTGGACAAAGGCAGTTTAAACCCACGGGCATCTAGACCTGTTTACTCACTGCCTACGTTGTTTGATGCAAACTTAAATACTTTACAACTATCCTGCTAAATTAGTCTTCCTGCCTGCCTCTTTCGAATGAATTATCCAAAGACTGCTTTAACCATACGGATTTGACTATACAGTTATCCATCTTTTGACAAACAGATGGTTGACGTTATAAAAGAAACCGAAAAACTCGAGAAGGCAGAGAAGGTCTCAACCTCAATACCTTGCCCAAGTACAGCCCTTCGTTTTGTCAACTTCCAGTCTTAGAGGAGGCATTCGTAAATAAAATTTCATACCCCTCTTTCACACACGACTTCATATAAAAGAATTAACCATATGGGGATCTTCAGTCGAATCATTAGTTTGTTTATTCGTTTAGACGAAAATATAAAAGGACGCTAGTGTGACATTAGGTTACCCATCAAGCGCACAGTTCGACTCTAGCGATAACTCATCCGGATAGCCATGCCTGCTACTAACATTGTTGAACCCCCATTCTTCGAGATGGTGGGCATGTTCTTCGACGAAGCACTTCCTCACGTCGAAAAGAAGCTTATTGAGCAGCTTCCATATAAAGGCAGTGCTGAGGAAAAGACCGCATACGTAAAGGGCATCCTGAGCACCATCAAAGCCTGTGACAACGTCTACGAATTCTCCTTCCCCATCAGACTCGATAACGGAACCTACGAAATATTCCAAGGTTGGAGAGCTCAGCACTCCCACCACCTCACTCCATGTAAAGGTGGAATCCGTTTTGCCCCCGACGTCGATCGAGGTGAAGTCATGGCTCTTGCAAGCTTAATGACCGTCAAATGCTCACTTGTCGATGTTCCGTTTGGTGGTGGCAAGGCCGCTTTGAAAATCAACACCCGCAACTACTCCCTTAGCGAACTCGAGAGAATCACCCGACGATTTGCACTCGAGCTGTGCAAGAAAAATTTCATCGGCCCATCTATCGATGTGCCTGCCCCCGATGTCGGTACTGGCGAACGCGAAATGGCCTGGATTGCTGATACATACGCCAATACTACGGGTAAGCCAATATCATCTTATTTAATCCCATATCCACACAAGGGTCCTTAATACCATTGTTTCTGATTCGAATTCATGGCTGACTAATCGCAACCACTGCAGGAGATCAAATAAATTTATTATTTTATTGCAGGCTATGGTGATCTGAATGCTCTTGGATGCGTCACTGGCAAGCCCATTGCACAGGGTGGCGTTGAGGGTCGTACCCCAGCTACTGGCAAGGTACTAACTTAACACATTATTTACTGATCACATATTCAGTTTCTAATTTATGCAGATTGCCACATTGCTCCCTTGGAAAAATGCAACCAATTGCATGGTTCATATACTTTTGCTTTTTTAGGGTGTCTACTTCGGCATCAAGAACTTCGTGGATAGCGAGAAGAACTGCCGGGCTTGCGGCCTCTCCTCCACTGGCATCCGTGGAAAGACGTGTATTGTACAGGGCTTTGGCAATGTTGGCATGTACTCCTCACTCTTCCTCCACGAAGGTGGTGCCAAAATAATTGGTATCATTGAAATCGACTGCGGACTTTACAATAAGGATGGCATTGATATTCCTGCTCTCATCCAATTCCGAGAGGTAGGTTAATTTTACGATTACCCGTTGACGGCTAATGAAGTAGTTGAGGAGAGAAATACTCCTACATCAAACTATGCTATAATTCTGTTGCATTTTGTAGAAAAATGGAACTCTCAAGGGATTCCCCGGAGCTAAAGATTTTGACCGCGTTGAGCTGATGTATGAGCAATGTGACATCCTCTTGGTCGCTGCTATGCAACGCGTGATTACGGCCAAGAATGTTGATAAGATCAAAGCAAAGGTCGTTGCTGAGGGTGCCAATGGCCCAACCACGCCATATGCGCACAAGGAACTGCTCAAGAGGCATGTTATGGTCATCCCTGATCTGTTCTTGAACGCCGGTGGTGTGACGGTCTCCTATTTCGAATGGATCAAGAATCTTAATCACATCAGCTATGGCCGATTGACATTCAAGTATGAAAAGGAGTCGAATATGCTTTTGCTAGGTAGGCAAACCAATCGTATATTCGGAGGATGTCTTTGAATAATGTTGACTATATTTCAAGTGCGCTTAAATGGATTTTTTCCATTACAGACAGCATCAAGCATACTCTGGAGAAGTCTTCTGGAAAGAGCACTACTGTTGAGCCTTCAAAGAAATTCAGTGAATTCATGGAGGTAAATTTGCGATCCGCTTTCATGGTGTTTGCGATTTGTCTTACATAACGGTCGTCAAATCCATCCTTAATATGCATTGTGATAAATTTAGAACGCATCCGAACTCGATATCGTCAACTCTGGCTTGGAGTTCACCATGGAAAAGGCTGCAAAGGTAATTCTGATGAATGTTTAATTTAACCTCAGGTATCTTATCCTTGACACATGTCATTATTTAAAATTTTGATTATTCTGCAGGCGATGATGGAGGTTGCCGACCGATACAATCTTGGTCTGGACTTCCGTACGGCAGCGTACATCTGTGCCATTGAGAAGGTCTTCCACACTACTCGTCTATCTGGCAATATCTTCTAATCTGAACTGGACAACCCCACTTCCATAGTTACGGTGATACGTGAAGCATCAGCACCCATCTTGCCAAAAGATCTTTATTAATATTCCAAATGCAACCTTATACCCGGACGGGTATATATGTATAGTTCAAATAAATATATGTAGTTTTACACATCATTTTGCTTCTCTTTGTGAAAAACAATACGTAATTTAGTCATTGTTTGGATTAATTATTCTGGACGGTCAACATTTAGAATTTCCCCTATTTGCCTGATGAAGCCATACTTTTATTGAGGCTGCAAAATGGACAGTATGACGTTTTTTACATGAACGATATTTTCAGTTAACTAGCAGAGGGGCATCCGACTTGTACTTAGGTTCCGATTTACGAACACTTAGATGAATCCTTTGTGAGTTCAGGCAAATTCAGATTGACAGTTGAGCAGCGTCACACCAGCACGAGAAGATGTGAAAGTCTTAGTTTACGTGGCTACGTTTAGCATGGTGACCACGCATGAGGTTTCGCCGCTACAAGCTGGCAAACTCGTCAGAGACGCATACTGGTCGCTTGCAATCAAACCTGGCTGGGTTGTTTAGTCATGCTCATATGCATGTGGCAGGGAGGAAGACGGTGGGGGGGGGGGAAACGGCGGAACAACGACAAATTAAGTATGAAGTGGAGCATTCTAAGATAGAACTGCATAGAATATCTAGGTAATCTAAAAGGCATGGTGGTTGGACGGCTCCTGAAGGAAACGCAATGCCATGTGAGACGACCGAGTTCAAAGCACGGACGGAAGGATCCTGTTCGTATCAATCATCAGCAATAAAAAAGCAGCAGTAAGTACGTGTAATTATGCGTCGGCGCTGGTATTTGACCAACTGGAACGGAATCCCAATCAGCGTCACACCTACGAAGTCGGCATGCTCTGATGAAAAATTTAAAGGCGTCGTTTGCTATAGCAACACGAGTATGCCTCTAATGTACTCTAAATGCAGTAACCACTAACTTTATAATTTTTAAAACCAGATACAGAGATTAGGGAGCTGGGTGTAAGAGGAAGAGTAACGCCTCATTGAACGTGATGCAGTCGCAGTACGTCGACCTAGAGCAGGTGCGCAAAGATTGTGGCTAATAGTTGGTGCTAAATTGGCCTTAAGAAGTGCAAAAGTTGTTGAAGTTCGGTCTTAAAGCAGGAAAAGAGGCTGCATGTTCCTTCCAGACACTTGAAATGGCCCAATTCTGATGAGTAAGTGGGAGTTCAAATGCTACGTTGTAAGTACTCAAGGAGAAGAGGCTGTGGAGATGTGGGAGAACTACGCACTGATTCCCAAACATTTGCAATCAAAGACGTATACCTCGATTATAGAGGAGGAGAAGGAGGAGGAGGAGGAGGAGGAGAAGGAGGAGGAGGATGAGGAGGAGGAAAAGAAGCAGCCACACTTGTTCGAATGAACTCGGTCCATCGTGTGTAGGGAAACGTTACAACAAATTCTACTGTAGTGATATAATCATACGAGGGAGAGACAGTTCGACCGTCGATTTCGACGATGTCCACCGTGTGCCCCACAACTGTGGCAGCGGTGGGAGCGGGGACGGTGACTTGCGCAGGGGTTTATAGTGCGGGTAGACTTGCGCTGCATCTACCTACACTATCTCCTCCTCCCCCGCCTGGGCCCGGTGTCAAGACAGAGTCAAGAAGACCGGAGACGAGGGAGGCCATACGAGGTAGCAGATGCGTTAACAAGGCGGTCTAAATCGATGATTAAAATAATTCTAAAAAGCCAACGCTAAAGTACATGCACACGTTGGCAGTTCTCGCAGCTGAAACGCTTTTGTGGGAATCTCATCCAAGCGCTCCGGACTGTGCTTCATAAGACCACCTCTTGCGCATCCTACGGCAGAAATTCGGCAAGTATGCACACCGATGTCATTAGTTCCGGTTCTCACACTACCCTGGCCTGATTGGTGCACATGTTCGTGCCAACGTTCGGCCGATAATTTATCTGCCCTGCACAAGGAACACCGTCAAGGCAGTGCTGACTTGGGCGTGTGCAGTGAGAGGGCCACTTGATGGCCGTCGACTCCACCTTCACTGGCCACACCCACCCTACTCCAACTGCAAGACAAACTGAGAGAAAATGAGCGTATTAGCTGTCGTGGCGCAAAGCATTATTCTGTACACCGCACACATGTGCCGGTCACTCAGCCCTCAATAATCAGAGATCATACTAGCGAGAATTGTCGTACAAGAAACTTGTCTAGTACGACACGGGTCGTAAGGGTGCGGGTCAACTTATTTGGCGACGTTTCGAGTTTCAATCCCCTTTTAGTTCTATCTCACCCTCGAAACCTGCAGGGGATGAATGATGGCGAAACCGGAAACAGGGCTGCAGTAGAATGCTCGCATATTTATCGCTACGCAGTCTACTACCATTAGCCTTCACGTTCTGTTGAAATTTTTCAGAATCTTATCGTCAGTGGTTTGTGTGTCCGCTAACCCTTCAAGAATAAGTGCATAGCCCCTGTGTACGTATATGTATATACACGAAAATATTATGACATACTCCCGACAAAGATACTAGCTAAAAGCACAGACTCGTGTTTCGCGAATATTCTGTCGCTGCGTGACACAGTTGCGAGGGTTTCTTCTCCTCAATGGGTCCCCAGCGTTCTCTATGTGGTCTTTTTCATATAAATATATAATGTGCATAATTATATATAATGGTAGGGGCGCTCACCGATTTTATAAGATAATATGTTTACGATCGATGAGCGGCCCTTTGCCATTGTTTATTCCCGATCGAAACCGACAAGGCAACGGGCTCGTGGCGCAGTGGTTAGAGGCGTGGACTTCTAACTAACAGGTCGCGAGTTCGAGCCTCGGGTGTTCCACACTTCGGGGTTGGGTATGACTGGCTGACGACAGCTAACAAGCCAGAAATGGCCATTGCAGTATCCTTTGTTTTTGTCGATAATAACATGCTGCCTATATCAAGCACCGCTGTGAGGCTGCTGGTTGGGCATGAGAGAAAGCCCGTAAGGCACAACGGGACGATTGAGTTCCGTAAAACGATTGGTTAGCGCCCCTCTACCATTACACACGTATATATATATATATGGCAAAGGTATTATACCACACCCCCAACATAGGTACTAGTTAAGAGCCCAGACAAGTGTTTCGCCGATATTCTACCACTGCATGATACAGCTGCGAGGAGTTCGGCTCCTCAGTGGACCTCTTATGGTTCTCTATGAACTTCAGATAATATATGTGTATTCGAAATACTTCGGGTACAAAATAACTCATATTGCATATATTTTCGAGACTAGTTCCCCTGTCCGACATCAAACTTGTGGGTCATGTTCAAAAACAATCAAACATCTGGCGATGACCTTCAGGATCCTGTTACAATGCACGTCAATCGTGTTTTGTCATCCCCTAAGCATTGATTGCGCTCGCTTCCGTTTGTCCTTGAGAAATTCATACATGACACCCAGATTGGTATGCCAATTGATGCATGCCTCATCTGAGTGCATTGCTTCCAGGAATTTGTAACAATGAGGGTTAGTTTGTTCCCAAAGAATCTCACTTATTTTAAATTACACTTCGCGGGATGGCCGCGTTTCAATTTTTATACTTACATACGACGGCTCGACCGTATGCTCCATGGCAAGCTAAAACAAGCACGGCGACTTGCACGTGAATTAGTTTAGTGATAGTAGGCTTGTACAGCATCTGCCGCACTCCCTCCTCCTACCCGACCGGTTTCAGGACAGAGTCAAGAAGGCCGGAGACGGGGGGGGGGGAGGCGAAGGTCGCTGGCACGGCGTAAACGCACACTAAGGTACACCAAAACACCTCCTGGTCCACAACAAACACCTGACTAGGATCTTCAAAAACAACAGAACTAGGGGGACGGCCGAGGCCATTATGTGCGCATTCCGATAACGCCTGACAGAATCCGATATGGCCCCCGTGTTGGTCCCGGGCATCTACCACGTGGCCCGTTTGGGGGGCACTATACTTATATACGTATTTGTAGAATAACAATTCTGAAAAAGACAAGGGAGACTGGGGTACCCATTTCTGGCTTATAAGCCGTCATCCGCCGGTCATACTCAACCCCGTGATGTAGAACACCTGGAGCTGGATTCCACGACCTGTTGCTTAGAAGTCCAACGCCACTAACCACTGAGCCACGGGCTTGATTGTTCCGATCAGGCGCCAAAACCAAAATATTGCCGAACGCTTTCTTACATCAATAATGCATGTGAACTCGTTGAAAGACACCTGAGAAAGCACAAAATACAAGTGGCCCACAAACTATGCTACGCAACCAGCTTGTATATCTTAGGGATATGGTCGGCTATTTGGATAAAAAAGTAGTTCATAAGGTTCCGCGTTGCATTTGTAATGCGGTATATTTTAGTCAAACCACTCCAGACGCCTATATGAACACCAGTTGGCAGTAAAGAGAGGCGACCACTTATCCCAAGTCGTCATGTGCACTCTTGAAACTGGGAACAAATTTGTTTGGGATACAACACGCACTGCCGGTTGCTGCCCACATAAGAAAGGCCGAGAATTCCTAGAGGCCATTCACTCTGATGAGTCGTGCATCAACCGACACATTGGTCTTGACGCCATGTACACAAATCTCAAAGAAAAATGGAAAAGGTAATAGCCAATCAGAACGGGACATCAGCCCACAGCATTGACCCATCCTCAGCACTGACAAAGCAGTATCGATTTTTCGGGCATGTTTAAGTTTTAATTGTTTTTTCGCACTTGCTACACGTCTGACGACGACGACCTGGGGAACCAGCGTCGAAAATTTACGAAACTAAGTTTGTTAAATTTTCCAAAGGACTCATTTTTCTTCGCGTCTCTGCGTCTGGCCTGTTGCACTCTTAGCGAGCTGTCTATGTAGCATAATGTATATATATATATATATATGTAGTTCAGATGGGGTATGCAGAATGGGGTATGTAGAATGTTAAGTATTTGGGTTAAAGCACTCTTGCCAGGGGCCAGCTGGTTCTGCACAACTTCCATATCGCTGACGGCTTTTCAGACTGGGTTGTCAATCCGACCCTCAAGCCAATCGAATACGCCCAGGCCAACCCACCGACACACCCATCATATGCACTCTCTACTCCTTCAGCTGGCACCAGGATCCATTCCGGGAGGAGTAACGACAGGCACCACAGTTCTGACAGTTAAGTCGACTTTTGCTGATCAGTGCTATAAATCACGACGGGTGTGGCGCAGTCCGTGTCGCCATACCACCTCTTCAATCAGTCTGCTTTCTCTAGCTATGAGCCATCCTCGCCAACCGCCTCATGAAATGAAATACTGGCTTTTGATGGCATATCGGGAGGGTCTTTAACAATATCTTCCATTAATGTTTGCAGGGCCAATTAAATGTGCATTTTCTATTCAAATCTACTCTGATATACGGAGAGCTTTTGTTTGTGAAGAATATTAACAGACTAGTACTGAACGTTCGTCTGGAGGGATGCTACCTTATGATGTCTAGGTTTGTACGGTCGCAGTGCCTTTGGTTATAAAATCTTGTGTCCGGTAATCTTCGGTCGTGTGGTTTACCAAACGAACTCCCGGGTTCCTGTTGCGTTCACCCGGTGCGCAAATTATACTTACAATTTACGAAATATTCATCTGTAGCAGTTTAAAATTATTCATAAGTAGTATCTGCGGAGCATTTTTTTGGCCTGACTGTTTTGGGACCTTATGCGTACACGATTCTACTGGCCAAAACTCCGAAAACATCAAGATTTCGCTATTTTTGTCGGCCCTGCCTGTGTCCAGTATCCGCGTATGCACGGCAACCTGAAACGGGCGATCTGGTCTCTTTGCTGCAGGCACCTAGAGGTATATGTGTGCAAGTAATTTTCTCAGTCTTACCACAGTAAACTGCATTCCAGGGATCGCCTGCATCTCCGTAACCAACCCAGTCATTGGGATGTACAAAGTAAGTGCATAATACAGTCGGTTGTTTGTCCGTCACTAGTATTTTCGATGTTTCCCCGATTGATTTTTAACAGGTCCATGTGAATCCCTAATCGGGGGAGTGGTTAGCCGGGTAGATGGTGCGGTTGCCTATCTAGAACTACCTATTTCCCCCTCATCTGAATTGTGTTGTTTATGGCATAGACATAGGACATTTCTTGTCTACCCACAGTGACCGTATCATTTGAACAGTCAATTTAGTTCAGTTTTATTGCTTTGATTTTCATGTCTGTAGGTTTCGGGCCAGTGTAGCTGGCTGTTAGTGGCATTCTGTGGCTCTCACCAGCTTCCGAAACTTGGCACGCGGGCCGGATTAGGTCCCGGCATACGTACGCGCATCCCACAACAAATGCCACACAAATGGGGGAGAGGGATGTGATGGCGTGAGGGGGTGTGATGTGTGAGCCACTTGCTCCCAATTCCAGCATCAGATGGATAAGAGGCCCGGACAGCGGTCTCGGAGGGGAGGAGAGGGTGGGATCGACTTTGGGGACACTTTAGCCCATTCATCACGGTAAACAATCCGAGGCGCTTAAAACTATCACGATGGAATCCAACTAAAGCACTACCCCATCTGTGGCGATTATTGTTTCCTCATTCGTTAAGTATCTGAAGTTGGGTTTCATGATTCACAGGTGGATGCTTTACGGTAGAGGTGCTGGACAAACACTTAGGGACTACATCGGATTCTGGCAGGCGTTATCGAGAATCTACACCCAAAACAAATGCCAACATTCAGGGTGCGGTGGCAGGCCCAGTTGCAGGCTCACGCCGCGCCAGTTGGGATCCTTGCCGTTCCCCCATATTTGCTGCCGTTGTGGTTGAAAACCCTGCTGCCATTGCAACTCATACTACAGCTGTCACTGCTCAAGTGATTGTCGTGAGCGAGGTGGTGTCTTGGTACGCACAAGTGTGAGTTTTCGCCGTGTCAGCCACCAGCGGCCTCTCCAGCCGCCGGCTTTCTTGACTCTATTTCGACACCGGGCCCATATGGGGGGGGGGGGGAGGAGGAGGTGAGAATGCGGTAGATGCAGTGCAAATCCATTATCAGTATAAACTAATTATCGCGCAAACCACCGTCCCTGCTTTCGCCGGCGTGATCTCTGAACGATCAAGTATTGATTAGAAGTGGTTGAGTGGCCGGCGCATGTGTACGGTGCGCAGATTACTGCTTTGGGCCGCGTTAGCCAATACACTCATGCCCAGCTCCGATTTCTTCTCACTTTGTCCTGCAATTGGAGCAGGATGGGTGTGGCCAGTGCAGGTGATACTGATACACCCAGAGGCATGTGTGTGCAGATAAATTTTCCCGGTCTTGCCACAGTAAATTGCATCGCAGTGATCGCACGGACGACATCCTTCTAATCGCCGTGATCAACCTAATTATTTTGATGTACAAAGTGTTTACCCAATGTAGTGGTCTGCCTGTTCGTCAGTAGTGTTTTTCCATGCTTCCCCGATTGATTATGAACAGGTCCGTGTGCATCCCAATCGGGAGATACTGCGGTTGCCTATTTAGAACTACCTAGTTCCTGCCCATCTGAATTCTGTTGTCTGTGCCATCGACATACGCAATTTCTTGTCTATCCACGGCAGCAATATCATCTGAACTGTCGCTTGAGTTCAGCTCGATTTCTTTCATTTTCATGTCTGTAGGATTTTGGCCAGTGCATTTGGCTGTTAGTGACATTACGTGGCTCTGGCTTTATCAGGGCACGCGGGAGATGTCTTGAACTAACACGTGGGCCGGACGTTGCCCGGACTGTGTAGCGTACTTACATACCACAGTAAGTGCCACACAAATGGGGGAAGCGCGTATGATGGCAAGGCTATGCGCAGTGTATTGCAGCGCCACCCACTTACTCCCACTTTCCACCATCAGATGGCTAACCAAATGGGGCGGTATGCATAAGTGCGGGTTTTAGCCGCGCCAGCCTCCTGTGGCCCCTCCAGTCTCCGGTCTTCACGACTCTATCTTGACACCCGGCCCAGGTGGGGGGGGGGGCGAAGTGAGAATGCTGTATATGCAGCACAAGTCTATTATCAATAAAAACTAATTAAAGCGCAAACCACCGTCCCTGCTCTCGTCGGTGTGATCTCTGAACGAGCAAGTTTTGATTAGAAGGGGCAGAGTGACCGGCACATGTGTGCGATGCATAGAATAAGGCTTTGGGCCACGACAGCCAATACGCTCATGTCTAGGTACGATTTTCTTGAATTTGTTCCGCAATTGGAGTACGGTGGGTGTGGCCAGTGAAGGTGGAGTCGACGGCCATCAAGTGGTCCCCTCACTGCACACGCCCAAGTCAGCACTGACTCGCCGCTGTTCCTTGTGCAGGGCAGATAAATTATCGGCCGAAAGTTGGCACGAACATGTGCACAAATCAGGCCACAGCAGTGTGCGAACCGGAACTAATGACATCGGTGTGCGTACTTGCCGAATTTCTGCCGTAGGATGCGCAAGAGGCGTGTCTTATGAAACACAGTCCGGGGCGCTTGGATGTGATTCCTACAAAAGAGCTGCAGCTGCGGAAGCTGCCAACGTGTGCACGTACTTTAGCGATGACTTTTTAGAATTACTTAGACCGCCTTGTTAACGCATCTGCTCCCTCGTATGATTACATGACTGCAGCAGGATTTGTTGTAACGCGTACCTGCATACGATAGGCCGAGCTCCTTCGAACAAGTGCAGCTACGCCTACCCTACTTCTTCTTCTTTCTCCCTCCTCCTCCTCCTCCTCCTCCTCCTCCTCCTCCTCCTCCTCTAATTTCTGATTGCAGATATTTGGGAGTCAGCGCGTAATGCAACTAAACTTCGGTTTTGGAGTGCTTGTATTGCCATTTCAACCTCATCCTCCCTTGTGACGTTTCACCCTAGCCGGCGTCGCGAGTTCGCTGACTTCAGCAGCAGTGCTTTCAATTTCTAAATTGCCCTGTCAACACACGTACTGATATGTTTTTCCTGACCTAGGGCTAGAGAGTTCTCGATTGGATGCTAACCTTGCTTTTGTTCTACCACAATCAAGGCAGTACATCTGTCCATTTACATGGAATGATCACTGATCGCCTTTTCAACGAATCCCCTGATATTCGCGCAAACCCCATCTTTGGTCAATAATAGTGCGCTGCATGTAACACTAGACTATCCAATCAGGGGGTGGGCGTATTTCGCATGACCGGTCATCAGTCCGGAAGTGATACGCCATTGCGGCCTCGAGTAGACTTCGTATGCGCATCATATGGCGGCTTTCGTCCTCGGACAGTCATTTCTATCTGAAGAATTGGCCGGCGTTTAGGCCCGTGCTCGGCGATTATGATGTTTCCTAATTCGGTCAGAAATTAAAAAAACATCGGAAGTTGGGTTTCGCGATTCACAAGTGGATGCTTTACGTTAGCGGAGCTGGACAACCACTTAGAGACTACATCGGATTCTCGCAGGCGTTATCGAGAATGTACACCCACAACAAATGCCAGCATTCAGGGTGCGGGGCGCAGACCCACTTGCAGGCTCACACCGCACCAAGTGGGGTCCTTGCCGCTCCCCCATATTTGTTGTTGTTTTGTTTGAAAACCCTGCTGCCATTGCAAATCATACTACAGCCGTTACTGCTCAAATGTTTGTTGTGGACGAAGGGTGTGGTGGTACGCAGAAGTGTGCGTTTTCGCCGTGTCAGTCACCAGCGGCCTCTCTGGCCGCTGGCTTTCTGGCCTCTATCTTGACACCGGGCCCAGAGAGGGGTGGGGGATGAGGTGAGAATACGGCAGATGCAGCGCATGTCTATTATCAATATAAACTAATTATCAAGCGAGCCACCGTTCCTGCCCTCACCATCGTGATCTCTGAACGATCAAGTATTGATTAGTAGAGGTTGAGTGGCCGGCACCTGTGTGCGATGTACAGAATAATGCTTTGAGCCACGACAGCCAATACGCTCATGTGTAGCGCCGATTTTACTTCACTTTGTCCTGCAATTGGGGCAAGGTGGGTGTGGCCAGTGAAGGTGGAGTCAACGGCCATCAAGTGGTCCCCTCACCGCACACGCCCAATTCACAACTGCTTTACCGGTGGTCCTTGCAGAGGGCGAATAAATTCTCGTGCCGAAAGTTGGCTTGAACGAGGGGTTCGCATGTGCGCAGATTTCGGCCACAGCAGTGCACGAAACGGAACCAATGACATCGGTTTGTTTAATTTGAAAATTTTGCGAAGCGACGAAAGGAGGTGTGCGTGTGTAGTATGGCTTACAGTTCCGAGCGCTGCAGCTGCAGGAGATGCAAACGCTGACTTTTTAAAATTACTTTATCAACTGCAGACGTAAAAAAAACAGCATGTCCAATGTACGTGTTTTGCGTCACCGATTATCAGACCGGAGGCGATACGCCCAATGGCCTCGAGTAGACTTCGTATGTCCATCATATGGCGGGTTTCGTCTAATCGTATCTGGAGAGTTGGCTGGCGTTTAGGGGTTGAAGCAGACGCTCGACACTTGTTTTAGACTAAGCGGCGTGAAACAATATTTCAATCATCGCTTTGGGTTGTCTTGTAAGCGCATCAGCATTGAGGTTCGTTGAGACGGGTTCCTATACACGTTGGGCCAAGTTAATTCGAGCAGGTGCAGTTGCTCCTCCTGCTCC
>CACRXP010000700.1:0-13473 GCA_902702965.1 Spirometra erinaceieuropaei | reverse complement strand
ATACTATTCTGCCTATATATCATGCGCCGCTGTGCGGCTGCTGGTTGGGCTCGAGAGAGAGTCCATAAGGCACAACGGAACGAGTGAGTTCCGTATGAACGATCGGTGAGCGCCCCCTAACATTGTATATTCCCGATCGAAAACCGACAAGGCAACGGGCTCGTGGCCCGGTGAGTAGAGGCGTTGACTTCTAAACCAACAGGTCGCGAGTTCGAGGCTCGGGTGTTCCACACTTCGGGCTTGGGTATGGCTGGCTGACGACGGCTAATAAGCCAGAAATGGCCATTCCAGTCTCCCTAGTATTTGTCGGTTATACTATTCTGCCTATATATCATGCGCCGCTGTGCGGCTGCTGGTTGGGCTCGAGAGAGAGTCCATAAGGCACAACGGAACGAGTGAGTTCCGTATGAACGATCGGTGAGCGCCCCCTAACATTGTATATTCCCGATCGAAAACCGACAAGGCAACGGGCTCGTGGCCCGGTGAGTAGAGGCGTTGACTTCTAAACCAACAGGTCGCGAGTTCGAGGCTCGGGTGTTCCACACTTCGGGCTTGGGTATGGCTGGCTGACGACGGCTAATAAGCCAGAAATGGCCATTCCAGTCTCCCTTGTCTTTGTCGGTAATACTATTCTGCCTATATATCATGCGCCGCTGTGCGGCTGCTGGTTGGGCTCGAGAGAGAGTCCATAAGGCACAACGGAACGAGTGAGTTCCGTATGAACGATCGGTGAGCGCCCCCTAACATTGTATATTCCCGATCGAAAACCGACAAGGCAACGGGCTCGTGGCCCGGTGAGTAGAGGCGTTGACTTCTAAACCAACAGGTCGCGAGTTCGAGGCTCGGGTGTTCCACACTTCGGGCTTGGGTATGGCTGGCTGACGACGGCTAATAAGCCAGAAATGGCCATTCCAGTCTCCCTAGTATTTGTCGGTTATACTATTCTGCCTATATATCATGCGCCGCTGTGCGGCTGCTGGTTGGGCTCGAGAGAGAGTCCATAAGGCACAACGGAACGAGTGAGTTCCGTATGAACGATCGGTGAGCGCCCCCTAACATTGTATATTCCCGATCGAAAACCGACAAGGCAACGGGCTCGTGGCCCGGTGAGTAGAGGCGTTGACTTCTAAACCAACAGGTCGCGAGTTCGAGGCTCGGGTGTTCCACACTTCGGGCTTGGGTATGGCTGGCTGACGACGGCTAATAAGCCAGAAATGGCCATTCCAGTCTCCCTTGTCTTTGTCGGTAATACTATTCTGCCTATATATCATGCGCCGCTGTGCGGCTGCTGGTTGGGCTCGAGAGAGAGTCCATAAGGCACAACGGAACGAGTGAGTTCCGTATGAACGATCGGTGAGCGCCCCCTAACATTGTATATTCCCGATCGAAAACCGACAAGGCAACGGGCTCGTGGCCCGGTGAGTAGAGGCGTTGACTTCTAAACCAACAGGTCGCGAGTTCGAGGCTCGGGTGTTCCACACTTCGGGCTTGGGTATGGCTGGCTGACGACGGCTAATAAGCCAGAAATGGCCATTCCAGTCTCCCTTGTCTTTGTCGGTAATACTATTCTGCCTATATATCATGCGCCGCTGTGCGGCTGCTGGTTGGGCTCGAGAGAGAGTCCATAAGGCACAACGGAACGAGTGAGTTCCGTATGAACGATCGGTGAGCGCCCCCTAACACTATATATATATATATATATATACGTACACGGGGGATAGCGGACACACAACACACTGACGGAAAGCTAATGGTGGTAGACTGCGTAAAGAAAAATATGCGAACATTATACTGCAGCCCTGTTTCCGGTTTCGCCTTCATTCATTCATCCAATCCAGGTTTCGACTGCGAAATAAAACTAAAAGAGGAATAAAACCCGAAATATCGACAAATAAGTTAGCTCGCATCCTTACGACCCACGTCGCACTAGACAAGTTTCTTGTATGACAGTTCTCGCCAGGGTGATCTCTGAGAAGCAAGTTTTGATTAATAGGGGTTGAGTGGCCGGCAAATGTGTGCGGTTTACGGAATAATGTTTTGGGACACAACAGCCAATACGCTCATGTCTAGCTACGACTTTCTCTCGGTTTGTCCTGCAATTGGAGTAGGGTGGGTGTGGCCGATGAAGGTGTGGCCAACGACACACAAGTGACCCCCCTCACTGCACACGCCCAAGTCACCACTGACTTGACGGAGTTCCTTGTGCAGAGTGCAGATAAATTATCGCCCGAATGGTAGCTTGAACGAGGGGTTGCTATGTGCACAATTTAGGCCGCAGCATTGTGCGAACCGGAACTAATGACATCGGTGTGCATAACTGCCGAATTTCTGCAGTGTGATGCGCGAGAGGTGTGTCGTAGGAGGCACAGTCCGGAGCGCTCGGATGGGATTCCTACAAAAGCGTTTCAGCTGCTAGGGCAGGCCGACGTGTCATTTTATGACTTTTCTAATCATCGCTTTAGACCGCCTTGTTAACGCATCTGCTCCCTCGTATGATTATATGACTGCACCAGAATTTGTTGTAACGCGTCCCTACACACGAGAGGCCGAGTTCCTTCGAACAAGTGCAACTCCTCCTCCTCCTCCTCCTCCTCCTCCTCCTCCTCCTCCTTCTTCTTCTTCTTCTTCTTCTTCTTCTTCCTCCCTCCTCCTCGTCCTACTCTCTTATCTCGATATACGTTTCTGGTTGCGGATGTTTGGCAGTCAACGCGTAATGTATTTTAACTTCGGTCTAGGAGTTCTTGTATTGCCATTTCAACCTCATCCTGCCTTGTGGCATTGCAATCTAGGCGGCTTCATGAGTTCGCTGACTTCAGCAGCACTGCTTCCAATTTCAAAATTGCCCTTTTAACACACGTACTGATCTGTTTTCCCGGACCTAGGGCTAGAGAGTTCTCGATTGGATGCTAACCTTGCTTTTGTTTTACCACAATCAAGGCAGTACATCTGTGCATTTAGATGGAATTATCACTGATTCCCTTTTCAATGAGTCCCCTGATACTCGCGCAAACCCCGTCTTTGGCCAATAGAAATGCGCTGCATGTAAAACTAAACTATCCAACCAGGGGACGTGTTTTGCGTCACCGGTTATCAGTCCGGAAGAGATACGCCATTGCGACCACGAGTACATTTCATATGCGCGTCATATGGTGGGTTTTGTCTCCTGACAGTCCCTTGTATGATAGGGGGCGCTCACCGATCGTCCTTACGGCACTCACTCGTTCTGTTGTGCCTTACGGGCTCTCTCTCGAGCCCAACCAGCAGGCGCTTATCGGCTTATGATATGGACAGAATGGCATTACTAACAAAGACAAGGGAGACTGGAATGGCCATGGGCTCGAGAAACAGCCCCTAAGGCACAACGGAACGAGTAAGTTCCGTAAGGACGATCGGTGAGCGTCCCCTACCATTGTATATTCCCGATCGAAAACCGACAGGGCAACGGACTCGTGGCCCAGTGTTTAGAAGCGTGGACTTCTAACTAACAGGTCGCGAGTTCGAGCCTCGCGTGTTCCACACTTCGGGGTTGGGTATGGCTGGCTGACGACAGCTGATAAGCCCGAAATGGCCAGTCTCCCCTGTCTTTGTCGGTAATTCCAGTCCCTTGTATCTGAAGAGTTGGCCGGCATTTAGGGGTTAAAGGCTCATGCTCGACCTTTGTTTTAGATAAAGCCGCGTGACATTGGACTTCACACCTTTCCTATGATAGCGCTGTGGGAACTGCCGATGCGTGTATGCAGTCCTGCGTTGACTTTTTAAAATTCCTTTAGTCAAGCCATAGACGATCTCTGTTCAACGGTCGCCGGGCGAGCGTCAACCAAATCTTGCCGACAGACGAAGGCCTGCCATTGCACTATCAGACGCCATTACAAAAGACTGTTCTTGCCACAGTTAATCCAATGGCATTGGATTTAGGCAACGCAGACCTCTGGGCACGAAAATGGTTCATCCAGACACTACAACTGTCGCGGCCCTTAGGCAATCCACTATTGGTCACCAGGCCATCTAGCATCGCAACAAATTAATCCAGGTGACTTCCACCGCCTCCCAAACCCTTTTGAACTGGGAATATCGAACTGATCACTTCCCCCTAACACCAACTTTCCGAAGTTCTGTTCAGGCCATAAATGCAGCTTGTCAAAGACACGCGTTTGCTGAATCGTCTTTGGAAGTGTAAGTGGTCTGAGGTACAAATAGAACACCACAGAAATCGACGAAAGAACAAGCACTGCAGAATTAGCTTTGATAAACGCCACATCAAATACGGTGATCAAACTAAGAGTTGTCTGCCTCGATATTATGCAGCATTTGTCTACCAAAACGCCGCGGAACAAATTCTAGTTATTTTTTTGCCCTCTCTTTCACGCAGGCCTACAACAATTCGTGCGGAAATGTGTAATAATTTCTTAATTTTCGAACCGATTTTCTCCCGTTCTTTCACAGAACGCAATAGAGAATGTCACAACGAATTAGCCCTTTCAGAATAAAACTCAGCATTTCCTAGTTAAGCCGAGGGTTACGGTTAGGTGTCCAGATCAAGGTGAGTAAAATCTGTCATAGCGCAAAACACGCAAAGGATGCAAAATGCAACCCAACCCTACATATTACTTATTACTGCCTGCTGATTCTTACAAAATAGTGTAATTTAATTTGGATACACTGGCTGCCTTTTTAAGGATAACATGAGTTTTCGCTTAAATATCACATTCAGCTTATTTGTCCGTTGGCATGCACGCTAATTAGGTATACTTTACCATTGATGACTGCCTTGGCGGCTTCCTAGTGTTCTGCTGTTCTGCGTTATTATGTCGTGCCGTTGGGCCAACGTTCCCACTTTACTCTTATGGGGTTCGCCAACGTCATTATTCCCTGGGGTTCTATTGGCTATTTCGCTGCCTTGATCTCTGAACCTGGCGTCTTATTGTGCAGGCCCTATATTTAGCTCCCTTTGGTTTTTTGGTGTTAAATTTCGCTAGTATTCAATTTTCCGGGTCGTTTTCAAAGGCATGCACGGATCGATTTGAACTTGCCCACGGAATTAGAACATTTTTCCAAAACTTTATCCTTTTTCACCGTTCTCTTTCTCATCCACTAGTCCCATCCATATAACCACTACTTCGACCGGTCCCGTAAGACACGATAACCTATCCTGCACATTCTGGATGAGGTCGCATAGTGAATTCCTGCCCAAAACATCTCATCCATATGAGCGACAGAGATCATGGAGTCCAGTGTTTTGAGTGGGGACCCATCTCGAATTCAGTTCCCAGAACAGATTTCACGCGCCTGAACGATTTCACGTCATCTCACCGTTTGGAGTAATGCATATAGTGGGAAGAGGAGTCGGAATGACAAAAAGAAATTAATCGGGTTGAATGCAGCCAACAGAAATTGATCTGACAAACAAACAGATGAGAACGTGGAAACGAGATGAATTGTTTTTTGGTACGGCGATTTCACGAGGACAATTACCATAGGCAGCGCAACTTTGGTTGCTTTTGGCCATGGTCAAAATGTTCAAGCCGAAAGGTATAGAAGGGATATTTAACTTGAAAGCCACGCTTGGCATCCACGCATAGATACCCGTTTTAAGAAGACGCATAAAATTCACTTCCGACTAAGATTTAGTCAAAAGACAGAGGAGAAAAGAAAACGGTTTTCAGCCTGGAGGAATCGCATGATTGTGCTCGGAAGATAAGCCATTTAACGGGTGAAAATTTGAGGGGGAAGGGCATGTCGATAGAAGCAAAGAGGCAAGTTCCAGTTCTTCTTTTGAACTGGGTATGGCTCGCAGGGGCGATAACTCCCTCCGCGGAGTGCGTGGCGGTTACTCTGTGACGCGCCAGCACTCAAATTTCACCGGTAACTTCAAAAACTGCTGAGTGCACGCGGCGGAGTTTCCCTTGCTCAGCGAAGCTCCGTGTGGAGGCTGATCCAGTCACGGACCAGCCGTGTTGTGGCACGCGTAGTCAGAGGCCGGCCAGAACTGCCATCACCCGATTCACTCACATGAATAGAAATGCCCTGTAGCAAGAGGTACACAATCGTGCAGTCGGCCCGGACCGTCTTTCGGCTAAATCAAATGCATAGTCTGTAGCGAAACTCAAATGCCGCCTGGACTCAGTCAAGGGAGCACTGGTTACCCTCACACAGAGACAGGTGTAAGGCAGCGCCTCCTCAATAAATGTTTATGATCACGCCGTCTGCAAGCTGACTATGAAGCTTGAACGCCAAACACCAACAGCAACCACGTTCATACTGTCCTGCACCTTCCGAATGATGGTACTCGCACGAGAACTGGATCATTCTAATGCGTACATCTCAGCCCGCAGTGAGAACCTGTTTCTTAGAACAATGACAGCTAAACGAGATCGGTGCGAGTTACGCTTCATTCGCAGGGAACCGTCATGAGAGATCAGGCGCGTGTGCAGTGGCTGAAAGACGACTCTACGCGAGCCACACACGGACTTGGTGCCTACTGCGATTATGGGGCTGTAAAAAGGTTAACTAGGGCCACACACACATCAGTGAGTGCCATAAAGATCACGCTGTGAAGCAGCCACTAAGACGTACCGTGTTACTACCTGAGTGGGAAATCTTCCAGGCAAAGACTATAAATGAGTCGCGATAGGTTCAATCGCGTAAGACTTGGGGCTAGGAGGCCTACGTTGATGTGCTGCGAGGATTGATTTCTCGATGTGAATCCCACTCTTATGCACCAGTGCGCCGCTCGAGCCTGCCAGACAGGTGGTAATTGGATTGGGCACAACTGCTGGTATGGCGTGCAGAGGTACCCCGAAGGCGTGCCAAAACGGCTGAGTTCGCGCTGGCCTAGCGCAGTCCGGTAAACACATACAGTGAGTGACCGATCTCATGAAATGCTGGCTGGAATTCATTGACACATATCATGAGCCAGAGGTGTTCCGCTTTTACCCGGCCCACTTTAAGCACAGCCTGCTGGGTGGGCCATGGACAATCCAGCAGGGTCCAACGAACAAGCCAACCCACCTCCATCCAAGCTCTCTCAGAGGGTTGTGGATAATGAAGTGGCTCCGGATTGGATTCCGGACGTTCGGATCCGTAATTTAACTGGCATGCTGGATATCTATGTGATGTAAATGCCGACCCAACTATGGTGAGGCGACCACGTCGGGACACCGAATTGTGAGTGCATGTCTTAGAGTTTCTCAATCAGGCAGTCGTTACGAGCATGATGGGAGACATGACGTGGACCAACGCCGTCAACGGCCAGCTCCTCAGTGAAAACCTGTCTTCAAGTCCTGGATTGACCTTGTTGTACAACTTATGATTCACGACAGTATAAAGTTGATCAATGCGGAGAACCCATCGACACCCGTCACGCACCTCTTACCTGCATGCACTGTGCCCGAACCCAGCCACCAAACTTTTATTTTCATTAATATATGCATACACAGTAAAAATCGGTAGAATACCACCCAGTATTAATGTTTTCACCTGTCCCACACTTGCTCCCCATACTGGGGACTAATTTAACCTTGAAATGCACGACGGAAGTGAACCAATCAGAAGGCTGGATTTCGTGAATTTTCCGCAGCCGCGAAATTCGAAAGATGCCTTAATCATTGGACTTATTGATCAGCTGTCCGATCGTCAAACCCAACTAGAACAAATCAATAGCGCAGCGTCAGTCCCTGAACAGACTGCACGATGTGTGTGGCGATACGGCCAGCGTGATCATATAACGGTGGTGCACGTCGAAATCCTTGAGTAGGTCGGCTTACAGGGGTGAAAATACCGTGCCAACAATGGTAAGTGATTACTTATACGATGGATTTATGTGCTCGATTCGTAGCTGTTGAAGGTTTAGGGTTATGTAGTATATATACAGTTTCTAGATTATAACATAGTATAAACTGTACTGAGTAACACAGTGCGATATACCGGTCAATAAGTACAAGATGGCAAGAGGCGTAGGCGATTGCTGAGTCCAATGGTAGTTGTCCATTGGTCAGAACCCAACTTGAGTTCGGACGACTCCAAAATTATTTAAACTCAATACCGCCAGGAGACGCCTTCAGCTAAAACATTGATTGTTCTCGTTGGGCCTTATGTTCGTGCAACTGACCGATATGCTCACCGACTAAGCTACAATTTGAAGTTGACGCCTCCACAACTGGGGCGAAATCTGTCAGTCCGATTGGCCCAATGCCACCGTAGATTTCAAGGTAAAGGCTGTTCCAAAGACGGCTAGCAAGCGGTTATTTAATGCAGTATGTTATTACCGACAAAGCCAAGGGAGACTGGAATGGCCATTTCTGGCTTATTATCCACCGTCAGCCAGTCATACCCGACCCCGTAGTGTGGAACATGCGAAGCTCGAACTCGCGACCTGCTAATTAGAAGTCCACGCCTCTAAGCACTGGGCCACGAATCCGTTGCCCTGTCGGTTTCGATCGGGAATATACAATGATAGGGGGCGCTCACCGATCGTTCTTATGGAACGCGTTGGGTATGACTTGCTCACGACGACTAATAAGCCAGAATTGGTCATTCCAGTCTCCCTTGTCTTTGTCGGTGAAACCATTCTGCCTATATCATGCGCCGCTGTGCGGCTGCTGGTTGGGTTTGAGAGAGAGCCCGTAAGGCACACCGGAACGAGTGAGTTCCGTAAGAACAATCGGTGAGCGTCCCCTACCATGGTAATTTAATGGTTTTCTTGTGAAGCCACTTGACTTGTTTCCCAGTTTCATCAGTATGAATTTATTCGCATCAGCTGCCCCCAGTAATATGAAAATGGATTTATTTGATGTATGCAATATAGACGCGTTGTCCTGGCCGGCCGATGCGCAAATCCAGTCTCAAGACCACATTTTTGTACACCCTATGTGATACCGCAAAAAGACAAGGTATTTGACAGAGCGGACAGGATTCGCAGTCAAGAAGGATACCGGGATGTTGCCGAGGGGCAGATCTTTGAGGAGGCACAGTTGAGAGTTGGGTGTCAGTTAATGGATGCTAGGCGTAGTCAATACCTGCGAGCAAGTGGGCAACCTTCCACGACCATCACGTGGGACCCACAACTGGACACCCATACACCACGAAAAGGAATCAAAATCAGCATCACATTTGTCCGGTCGACGCAAATTGCGAAGTGAAGTAGAGGCAAACATTACCTCCGGTGGAATCGGTTGAGATTGCAATACAAATATTCCTAAACCGAACTTAAAATGTACTACGCACTGATTCCCAACTATGCACAACCAAATAAATATACCGAGATAAAGGGGATGAAGAGGAGGAGGAGGAGGAGGTCTGACGTGTGTAAGGACACGTTTTAACACACGCTGATGCAGCCATGTAACGATGTGATGCACTAAAAAGGCGGCTCAAAGCAATTACTAAGATATTTTGAAAAAGTCAACGCTAAAGTACATGCACTCGTCGGCAGCTCCGGCAGCCTAAGACAAACGTCTCGTTGCGTCGTACTGCGAAAATTCGGAAATTTTACGCACCGATGTCATTGGCTCCGGCTCGCACACTGCTGTGGCCGAAATTTGTTCACGAGTGAACCCCTCGTTCGAGCTAACTAGACTGGATAGTCTATTGTTACATGCAGCGCACTTTTATTGGCCAAGGACGGGGTTTGCGCGAATAACTGGGGACTCATTGAAAAGGGGATCAGTGATAATTCCATATAAATGGATGGATGTACTGCCTTGATTGTGGTAAAACAAAAGCAAGGTTAGCATCCACTCGAGAACTCTCTAGCCTTAGGTCAGGGAAAACAGATCAGTACGTGTGTTAACAGGGCAATTTAGAAAGCACTGCTGCTGAACTCGGCGAACTCATGAAGCCGTCTAGGTTGCAATGCCACAAGGCAGGATGAGGTTGAGATGGCAATACAAGCACTCCTAAACGGAAGTTTAAATGTATTACGCGTTGACTCCCAAACATCTGCAACCAGAGTTGCATATCGAGATAAGAGAGGAGGAGGGGAAGGAGGAGGGGGGAGGAGGAGGAAGAAGAAGAAGAAGAAGAAGGAGAGGAGAAGTAGTTGCACTTGTTCGAAGGAGCTCGGACTATCATGTGTATGCACGCGTTACAACAAATTCTGCTGCAGTCATATAATCATACGAGGGAGCAGATGCGTTAAAAAGGCGGTCTAAAGCGATGATTAGAATAGTTCTAAAATGACAACACAGAAGTATATTCACACGTCGGCCTACCCTCGCAGCTGAAACGCTTTTGTAGGAATCACATCCACGCGTCGACTGCCAAACATCTGCAACCAGAGACTATATCGAGACTAGAGACAAGGCGGAGGAGGAGGGAGGAGGAGGAGGAGGAGGAGGAGGAGGAGGAGGAGGAAGAGGAAGAGGGAGGAAGAAGAAGAAGAGAAGAAGTAGCTACATTTGTTCGAAGGAACTCGGCCTATCATGTATAGAGACGCGTTGCAACAAATCCTGGTGCAGTCATATAATCATACGAGGGAGCAGATGCGTTAAAAAGGCGGCCTAAAACGATGATTAGAATAGTTCTAATAAGACAACACTACATGCACACGTCGGCCTGCCCTCGCAGCTGAAACGCTTTTGTGGGAATCACATCCGAGCGCTCCGGACTGTGCTTCCTACGACACACCTCTCGCGCATCACACGACAGAACCTTAGCAACTATGCACACCGATGTCATTAGTTCCAGTTCGCACAGTACTGCAGCCTAAATTGTGCACATGTTCAATCTACCATTCGGCCGATAATTTATCTGCCCTCCGCAAGGAACACCGTCGATTCAGTGTGAGGAGGCCACTTGTGTGTCTTTGGCCACACCTTAATCGGTCACACCCACCCAACTCCACTTGCCGCATAAAGTCGAGAAAATCGTAGCTAGATATGAGCGAATTGGCTGTCGTGTCCGAAAACATTATTCTGTACATCGCACACATGCGCCGGTCACTCAGCCCTCACTAATCAAAATCGGCTCCTTCAGAGATCACAGCAGTGAGAATTTACATGCAAGAAAATTGTCTAGTGCGACGTGGGTCGTAAGGATGCGGGCCCACTTATTTGGCGATGTTTCGACCTCGCTCTCCTAGTAGAGTTTGGATGCAGTAGTCTGCTCGCATACTTTTCGTTACACAGACTACCACCACTAGGCATTATGTTCTATCAAAATGCTCCTGAATTTGGCCTTATAGGGGTTTTCATGCCCGCCAGTGGGTCGTGTGTCCGTGTGCATGAACGCTGTCCCAGAAGTGTGGGACATCCGGGGTTCGATCCTACGACCTATCAGGTCCCGGGATCGAGCAAGGGTGTTCCACACTTTGGGGTTGGGTATGACTGACTGACGACGGCTAACAAGGCAGAAATGGCCATTCCAGTCTCCCTTGTTTTTCTCGGTAATAACATTATATATATAAATGAATATATATATATACATATGAATAACGGAGGTAGTACGCATTTCGAGATGGTATAATAAAAGGGGAAGGCTCGTTGGAAGATCGAGAGGTACTCCTGAATTTTCAATTCGGTCACCCCAACCCGTCGTCAAACGAATAATCGGACTCGATGTTCTCCCAGCGCCCTACTGAGATTATCCTTCTCCCCAGTATACATTTTCTCTGACGACAGGTGGGTGCAGTCGACTTAAAAATTCACGAGTACATCTCGGTCTTCCGACGAGATTTCGCTTTATGTATATTGAAAATAGGTAAGATTTTTTGGGAAGATAATAACCTTTAATGCGTAAATTCTCGAGTCTGGTTCTCCGGCTCGTCGTCAGAATTTTGAGTTATGTACAAAAACAGTTAAATATTTAACCATGTCGAACAAGTGATTCTATTGTTGGCCGAGGCCTGCACCAATGCGCGTCAATGGTTTTGTGTCATCGGCTCGGCGTTGGCTGAGCTCGCTCCCTTTTGTCCTTGAGAAATTTGTATGTGGAATCTAAAACGATATGCCTACTGAGGCATGTCTCATCTGAATGCATTGCCTCCAGGAATTTGCGGTCCTTCCTTACTGGGCAGGTGCCAACAATGCGAGTGTTCTCCCATGCAAATTTGTGTCCAGTGTCCAGTTTGTGAATAGCCACCTGGGATAGTTGACCTCGTCTCTTCACTGCTAACTGATGCTCATGTATGCGGGTAAAGGCAGATTTCCCGGGTTGGCCACAATAGACGGCATCGCAGCTGGAACATGGTATTTTGTAGACAACACCTTTTCTATCAAGATAGCCAACCCTGTCCATAGGGTGTACAAGCTGTGTACGTAAGGTGGTTGTAGGTTGGTGTGCTACTTGTACCTGATGCTTTTTCAGCTGTCTTTCGACGAGTTCAGATACATTTTTCACGTATGGGATAATCCGTCAGGTAAAGTTTTTGGTGTCTGGATGGTCGTATTTTTCGAAATACCTTTCTGTTTAAACTCATGTTTCATGCAATGACGTACAACGTTGCGCGGGTACCCGTTGTGGGAAAATAATTTGAAAAGTTATTTCATTTATGCATGATAACTTTCTTCATCAAAGCAGTGTGATTTGGCCCAGTCTAGCAGGTTGTAGACAGTAACCCTCTTGTGGAAGATAAAATGGCTACTCTCAAAGTGCAGGATAACCTCGGAATATGTTTTTTTTTGCGACAAACTGAAATTTGAAAGGATCCATCAGTTTTTCCGCACACAAGGACATCCAGAAATGGGAATTGCCCATCAACTCGTCGTCAGACATGTACAAAATCCTTGTCGAGCAAATGATTCCGTGATTTGCCGAAGCCTGCACCAATGCGCGTGAATTGTGTTTCATCATTCCCTTCGACTTTGGTTGCGCTCGCTTCTATTGGTCCTTGAGAAATTTTTAAATGACATCTAACTCTATATGCCAACTGATGCACGCTTCATCCGAATGCATTGCTTCCAGGAGTTAACGGCAATAAAGGTTATTTTATTCCCACAGAATCTCACCTATTTAGAATTACATTCCTTGGGATGCCCGCTTTCTAGTATGTATACACATATACATGCAGTAGGTGGGCTAACTCATGAAATATCAACCAAAATTCCGAAATGCGTTTTCGTTTAGAAAAGATTAATTAAGTAGGGTTGTAAAACAAATCGTCTTGCAATATAATTTTGTCAGAACTGAGATACCTCAAGATGCCGGCTTTCGAACAAACTTCTTTTCGGCTGCATGCAGGAACCACACTCTGTAATAAATGACTACTTAAGTAGTATGCATTTTTCTCATTGAGTTTCGATGCCCTTAAAAGTCTATTAGTCTTCAAGGAAATCATGCATAAAAATATTCATTTTTCTACTCATTCAGTTGGAAATCACGTCTTCGTTCCATTTTAATTTAGAAGGAAGGGTTTAATTGGGTTTCAAAAAGTTTCTAATTGTGAGATTTTTTAATACCGTGAAATTGCCGTTCATAAAACGTCATGTCTCTGCATTTAATAATTTTGCTTGCAAATTTAAAAGTATGGCTCAATTCCAC